>OZ024922.1:31632354-32214854 GCA_964017225.1 Netelia inedita | reverse complement strand
ACCGTGAACGCAGATAAAACGGGGCGAATAATGACGAGGACGCTTACACCCGTTGCGAGCACCCTGCACTGGAATGGTGCACGGTCCAGGGATGCGGAAGCTATTCGGCATGGAAATAAGGGGGTAGGTTAGTGAGTGAGAGAGAGAGAGAGAGAGAGAGAGAGAGAGAGAACGAGCGAGCAAGGAGGAAGGAGTGATCGTAGAATTTCCTGTCGATCGTGAAATACTCGGAGTTAGTAGAGGTTCCGATGTGCGCCGGCGAGAGAGACGGAAAGGGTATGGAAACCGGTGAGCCAGGTAGAGGAGCCAGCATTCACCCACCAAAATACATTCCGGGCAGATGGAGGCTGTAGAAGGGACTTAGCACACGTACGATCTTTCAAAGTGAGAGAGAGGAGAGAGAGAGAGAGAGAGTGAGAGAGGAGTCTCACGTTGTTGTTGCTTCTACTACTTGGATCGGCGTATCAACCATCCTAGCTTCCTGGCACCCCGAGTCGAACGGGTATGCTCTACGTTGGCTTTACGTATATATGGACATACATGAAGCATATAGATATATATGCACGTATAGTAGGTACGTGCATACGCGAGTACACATTCTAATACCCGAGGCTCTGGATGGCGCTTTAACCCATCTGCATGTCAAAATAAATGCATTCAACGCGAACCGGATGTCGATGTGGTTAAGCTCTCAAGGACATACGGGGCAACCAGATAGCGCCGTCCTACCGGTGTACATCCTGTACATATATATATGTGAACACAAATTGTATATCTGGGATCTACACGTGCACACGGAGAGAATGAAGCTCGTGGACCGGATGTCAGGAATCGGGGAAGGACACAACATCAGAGGGTGTTCGAATAGTCGTCATGGCTCGAGCAATAATACAACGGGATGTGTATAGGAACGGTTACAACAGAACAGAGCTTCTCAACGTTTGCATTCCATGCCAGGGATACGAGAAATTTCGTATGCGCTTCTACGTGAGTATATGTGTCACGTGCAAGGTGGATAATAACGGAAGTTATATTCCACTTGTACTCGTATATTGGTGACCCACTTTGAGGATTCTCTCTCGGGGGATAAGCGATCGCCTCTTCTCGTTTTTTTCTTTTCACGATGAAATTTGATTCGAAGGATAATTGGTCCGTGGCACCAGCGACTGCTCATCACGCTACTGTGATAATAATGATAATTACGATGAGACTGCGAAATATGAGAAATAAAGGAAATAGCGTGTTCACGAAAATGGACAACGGGAGACAGAGGATGGGGAACTCTCGTGTCCAGTTCTCGCGTGCCTATACACACACACCTGTCCTTTTATCGCCTATATGGATTGTTGATACGTCAAGCTATTAGCGCCTTCTCGCTCTGTGTACACATTCGGTCTATTATTCGAATGATTATCACGTATAGGTTGTTATGAACTTGTGCGAACAGTCACTCCCAGCGAAGTTTGGTATAGCGAGAAACTTGCTAAGGGGATTGATTGCACAATATTTTGCAGCGACGTGGATATAAAGTCCTTTTTGTTATTTCACCGAACCGAGAATAATGCACGAGGAAGCGTGCTCCAGCCCTTTTCTTCAATATCGATTTTGTAAAACAAGAAAGAAACAAATATACAAAAAATGCTAATATTTTTTCGATCGTTCGACAATTTGCTATTTTTTTAGCAACCTTTCGAGCCAACCATTATAATTTGTCGCTCCCAACATCTATAATTGCAAGACCTTAGATTTAAACGAAATTTTGTAAAGAATATACGAATAGTAGAGAAAAAAAAACATTGTTGCAGCGATGTAAAAATAATAAATTACGAGAAGATGATGAAAGATTCGTGTCTGTGGCGACAATCAACACTAGCTAAGTCAATAAGGATTATACATGTAGACACTAGCTTCTGGCACATTAGGTACCTCTGTACGAAGCATGTGTCAAAGTTTATTTATGTATATCTGTATCGTTGTGTGTCGTAAATGCGAGTCTATATATTATCAGTGTCTATAGAAACGGCGTCAGGCACAGCTCGCGCGATGACTCACACGGGGCGAGTACAGCGAGGCGTAAAAGCATCGTGCCTGGCGTACGCGCGGGAAATATAAATGCATTTATAATTCAATTTTGCCGTTTCTGGCTCTCCGTGTCCGTATCTTAGTGAATACGAAGCATCGAATCTCCGTCATCTCGTTTTCTTCAAGCACAAGTTGAAAACACCGGTGTCTCCGGAGGTTCATTGACGTCACTCGCAACGTGAGAAAATATAAGATCTTTCGCAAACAACGCCGTATTCTAATAAAGCCGTAGAGTATCGTTGACTGTCGAGTAAAATGTCTTAGCTATGTGCGTCATAAGAACGAGTATTGCTCGACGAGAAGCACGATATTTGTCCGAGGTCGAGACGATATTTTCTAAAAATAGAGCAAATTGAGATAGGTGTATACATTTTTTTTTAAAAGTCCGACGAAGCAGCGTTTTTCGTCTACTCGCGGATCGTATTAAAAGTTGAAGCGTAAACTTTCAGCGCGTAGCTATAATATCTAATGAACGAACAGAAAAATGAAATACTACGGGGGGGAACACAAAGTATACATTACAAAATTAATTCAAGCGTGTCGGGCTTGGGGGGGTGGGTGTGAGATAAAAGAGCAAAAGGGTGGGTAGGTTGGAGAAAGCTAATTATGGTCGAGATGGTTAAATGCGCGAGCGAGGTAAAATGTACTATTTCGTTGTACGGTTTTACTCGGTTACACCTGCGGGCCCATATCCCTGTACTTCAACTATCTCCCCCCACTCTCCCTATCTCTCTTTCTCTCTCTCGTTTTCCACTTCTGTGCGTCTGGCTAGCGGCGCATATTTAACTCGAAGAGTCCGGAACGTATAATATTACTAATGAAAACTCTAAATAAACCACCGTTGTTTTTCTATCCGCCAATCTCTCTCGTGGCATGCAACGCACCTGGTGTCTCGCAAGTTTGATCGTTTTCTTTTTTTTTTAAATATATATATTATAGTTTCCTTGTTGTCGTACGAAAGCAAAACCCATGTGTCACGGGTTGTATGGAAAACGGGGTAAAGGACGGGCTAGAATTTAGTCGGGCGTGTTGACGTCGTCAATCCTGAGTGAGCAACGAAGGGAGGGACAGGACAAGAGAAAATGAAAAAAAAGCACGACGACGAGAGATTTTTTGGTCAGATGCGGCGTTGCGCTTTCGGCTTTCGCCCTCTCCCCCTCTCTCTCCCTCGCTCTATCTCTCTTTCCCACCCCTCCCGCTCTCTCTCTCTCTCTCTCTCTCTCTCCCCTATGTAAAGGGTAAACACGCGTATTGAATAAATAAAAAACAACGTGAACAATTGGCTGTGTGAGAACGATGACAATATTGAAAGGGTAGAGCGAGATCGCGGCAGCGAGTACGCGTCAGTATCGTGCCCAAAAAACATGCGAATCAACGACGTGTACCCATTGCCTCGAGAACGATTCGTCAATGGATCAAGTAGAAATTGTCGAACGAGTATATATGCATGGGGAAAAAAATACAAACATCACCGACAAAATGTATAAGAGCTACAAGGAGCGAGAGCGAGAGGGAGAGAAAAAAGAGACAGAAAGAGACAGGAGTTGTGAGTAAACGTAACGAGAAAAAAAATCGATTCCCCATCCAGCATCAAAGCCAAAGCATCGAAGCTCGTCGGGGACACCTAACGACAAAACGAATGCCACAAAGCGTACATACACGCGACCTTGACTGTATGTTCACTTTTTTTCGACCACAGAGAATTTTGTGGTCCAATCGTTTCGGGAAGTTCGAGGGGGATGAAAAAACGGGGGAGTAGCTAGTGAATGAGAGAGAAAGCGATAAAATGATATACAGACAGATAAAGAGAGAGAGGGAGACATTGCGATCTGGGCGCGACGCTTCGGTTTGATTGGTTTTTTCTCTATTGTCCAGATTTTTTTAGCCTTTCTTTTTCCTTCGTTTTTCATTTTTATTTTTCGTTCTACCCCCCTCTCGTCGCTGGTGCGCTGTGTCCGAGGGATTCCCGATTGGCGAGGAGCCAGAGATTCGCTGAATACAAAAAAAATATAATCATAATAATAATTCATTATATACATCACTATACGACGAGAGCGATCGAGTTTATTTATATTACTTCTCTTTTAATCCTTTCACGAAGCGGTATGTATATATATATATATATATATAGAGAGATGAAATCTGTCAACGATCAAGTCGAACGTAGTGATAGATGAAATGTGTCGAGCGAACGATATGCGTCACGTACAAGATTTTCATATACTATATAGCTATCGTCGATCTCGCTCACTCCTTCCGATTCGCACCGAAAGCTGCTCTCACATTGCCTGGGACGTCATTTCACCGGCACACGTTACACCGTAACTTCACTCCGACCAATCTCCGAGTCTCGCGCAAGCGGCTTTCCGTCAAACGGGGAAGAGCATGCGGTCGTAATATACGGATACACGCTTGTATGCATAGGATTGTATATGTACATTTTCGCAGCTTCCGGTTCATATGTAGGACTGACAACAGGTAAAATCAAAGAGTTTCCCAGCGATCATCTCAGATTTGCGTAAAATTCGAGAATATCGCACGGTTTGCGATGACAACATTTTTGAAGAGTCTTTACAACTTTCTCGAATGTTTTCTTTTTTTTTTTTTTAATCCTGTGGGTGAAGTATTGAGCTACATAAAATTTCGAATAGATATTTCGCGGAAATCCATCGTCGATATCGAAAAAATTGTTGCAGTATTTTTTGTAGAGGATAAACCTTGATATTTATATATTTTTTTTATTGCGCAACAAAAGTTGACTTTTTTGTTATCTTCGGTTTGTCGTAACTCGCCAGTAAAAATCTACATAAAGTGAAGTTTTACGATTTTCCAACGACTTGTATCGCAAAATATTTTTTGAAAACTAGATAAAATTTGTTTGTCCTTCTGCGAAAAAAAAAGAAATTCGTCGCAACTTTTTCGGTATTGTTTCGAAATTCCGCGATATATCGATGAGAACAATTTTTTGACCGAAATTTCGTTCTTGCGCCCTCTTGAAAAGAAAATCTGGCTGGGTTCCAAAGTAGTTCGAAGATATTTCTCATCGCAGACTGGAAAATATACTCGAACGCGAGGAAAATCCGAGTTGGTCGCCGGGCAGCTTTTCGATTTCATCCGCTTTTAGTCATACACGTAAATACATTACACGTAGCAGATGGACAGGTGGAGTAACGAGGTTGGGCGTGTACAGCAAGAAATAAGCTACAGAATCAGGTATATATGTACGAAACAGCGTTTCAGCGTTACCATCGTGCACACGTACTAAAAAGAAGAGTGACTATATAACGCGATACACGTCTGGAGCTCTTCCACGTTCGCCTTCCATCAGGAAGCTTCTAATTCGTATCAATCATTATTAAAGTGAATTACAATGACGGGCATGCGGCATTTTCCTCCACCCCTCGACAGTTCTTATCCTTTCGCAGGCACTTCCTCTTCCTACCTGGCGCCGTCAAACACACGATCTTCCTTCGCTAATGCTCGTCATTTCGCTTCACGACTGGCTTTCATCTCGTCGCGTCTCGACTCTCGCATCTCGGTTGTCTCATTCAAACGCCGCGGCTCTTCAATCAACCGCCCTGGTCCAGCCAGATCTGATTATAATACGTACCTTTTTTATACCGTTCATTTCCGTACTAAAATGCTATTCTTTTTTTACGCTTTTGAGTGTCTATATAGTTGCTTCTCGCTCGATCACAATCGTATTTTCCTATACGTCTATGAAACGTCCTCGATCATTAATAACTCGATAAATTATCGTCCAATCATTGTCACCTTAATATATCGAGTAATTATTGTCTGGTTAATATTTTCTCTCCCCGATCGATCTAAATTCTCAATCACCGATCATTATCGATAACCAGAGGCGGCGCATATCTCTCGTTACGACGAGGGATTCAACCCCCGCAGCTTTTCCTCCAGAATTTCCCGTTATTTCTCGGGCGACACCTCTCGATATCTTAACGAACACGAGATATACCAGATATCCGTACCGGAGGCGTTTCCTGACTCGAGGAAATTCACGAGCGATGCTGTGTGTCTCGTTTGTACGCTCCTCTTTCCTTTCAACCTCCCCCCCCCCTCCCTTCTCGCCTCACCTCGTTCGCCATTGCCATTCGACTTTCTCGCTCCCATCCTCTGTTCCCACAGTCCCTAAGCCCGATTCTCTAACCCTTTCTCTCACCCTCGCGTAGTCTTGTGCGGGTGACGTCGGTACGTGACGCGATCGTGAGTAATCACCCACCGCGGAAATTGGGAGTCGTGGGGGACAGAGAGTGAAGAGGGATGGGGGGTTGTTGCTGCTCTGTTCCCGTTAGCACTGTCGTAGCTACTGCTGCTGCTGCTTGGTCTGTATCTCTGGTGCCTTGTATTCGCTATATATATATATATCCACACAATATATATATATATATCGTATGTATATATATCGTATCTGGTTCCTCGATGAATGCTGAGCTGGGCCCCTCTCTCGCTTGCTGTCCTCGTGCCTATGATTCTGTGGGAGGCAACGAGACGGCCTATCCGGCACCGTACATCACCATCAGGAGTTCTCAACAGCTTCCACGAAGCGCATGATGCTCTACACAGCCTACCTGTCGTACCACAGCCGAAAGCTCGAATGCATATATGTGTAGATATGTATATATGTATATGTGTGTGTGTATATATTTGCTAAACAAGCAAGTGTATGTAACAGGAAAGACGTTACACATAGACGGAACGTGAGGAGGATCAGGAAGACGGAGGTGAGAATACCGTCCTATCCTCTCGCATCTTTGGGGTACAGTAGTGTATGCCCTGAGTAATCACGTGACCGAGTTCATTAGAAACTAACGAGCGTGCTAACGCGAAGGATAACAGCCTTATCACGTTCGCAAAGCTTCCTTCCTCCTGGCTTTCTCGGGTACGCAATGCTTCGCTCCGAAAATTTTCAAGACACGCTTATCGAAATATCGAGCCACCCCACGATGCCATTTAAATATCGAAAGATAACGAATTCGATTTGACTTTCGATGCTTTTCTATCGAAGATCCGTTTTTCTTTCGAATGAAATTGAAATTTGATCGAGATTCGATCGAAACGGGGCGCGAATTAATAAATTGCTATTAATCTTGTTCGATGCACCCGGTTATATCCCGGGTGTGCGACGATGGATAGGAGTCGAAGTGCGGCGAAGTGAACGAAGCGAACGGTGGAAGACTCTTCGTGGAAACTTTCCTCGAAGTTTATATTCTCGATGCTTGCTTTTCTATTTAAGCGACGTTCGTGAATTTCCTGGTAGTCGAGGATTTGACATTCAGTTTGTATTCATAAATTTACATTACTTATCGTTTAAATACATTGGTTTTGCGACGAGAAATCAAACTTGACCGTTGTAAGTCATACGAGTGACAATGGGACAGGTGGGAGCACGCGAATCGAGGTTCTTCAACGGTTTTATACGACGTTTTTCCGTACCGGTAGATACGTTTATGACAAATGAAAAATAATGTAGCATTGATAAAAACGATTCAGAAATAGATTCCGTCGATCATACGCGTATACACTTGCAGCTCGATCGTCGCGCGTGCGATAACGGTGAAAATCTACCACGATTGCTTGCGTTATCGTTTTTTTTTCTATTTTTTCTAAAAAAAAATTATTTTTAATTCACAACGTCACTCGATTCGCTTGTAAATCGATCGATCGAGATCGATCGATCGAGATCGATCGATGCACAATATCTGCGATGAGAGACGTTCGGCTTTCTCGCGAAAGCCAAGAAAGTTTCGCAGTAAAACTCGACGATGGAGATAGAAAGATGAGATATTTTTCAGAGCAAACTCGTAAAGTACTCGTTCCTTCGATGCGAAACTAAGCTGTAACGCCGAGAACGCAATAATGTGATCGAACGATCGTGCAAAAATATTTTCCTAAAGAAGAAAATATCGAAATTCCTACCGATGAAATGGAAAGAAAATATTTCAACTATCCCGATAAATACATCGATCCGTATTTGATTATTATTCTGAAAAACATAGAAATAGTCGTGACACACACGGCCGGTTCGCGAAGCTTTTTGTCGTTTTTCAGCGGGCACCCACGATCCGTCCGTCAAAGTCCGAACGAAAAATTAGCTCGTCTCGTTGGAGCTCGCGCGCGTAGAGTCTCGAGTAAAATTTCTGATGAAAAAGATAATGCTCGTGCATACAAAACCGCGGATTCACTCGTCGCGATTTAGCGGCCTTGAAATTTAATGCACACACGCGTCAGACGGTAGTAATATCGCTCGCGGGTATCGCACCGCGTGTGCACGGTGAGAAATTCATCGGGAACGACGACTACGACGACGACGACGATGACGACGAATCCGCGACCCGAACTCGAGACTCGGCCAGCGGGACGCTTTGTTCGTGGTTTTTAAATAAATTGGCGATCTACGACGGTCGTCGCGCAGTGTCGCTTGGCCGACTGTCCGCGTTGCACACACTAAATTCGCGTCCCGATTGTACGTGGATATTTCTCCGTTCGTCCAATATTCGGTATATTACTCACGTGCGAACTTACGCATATAGAGACGCGAATACCGGTTTATTTACGAATTTTTTATTTCGTTGGTGTTCTCAAATTGGGATTGTGCGCGTCTGATATTTTTTTCGTTTTTTTTTTAGTTTCCATTCACGGTTTCAAGGAGTGCCTCGCGTATAGTTTCGTGACGTTTTAATCGGATAACGTAACGCGCGATTCGCGGCCATTAACTCTGGTCGCTGTCCTAGACGGCCTGTTACCCACGCGAGAGTCTCGCGGCCGCGTGTGCCTCTGTGCGCGAGTTTTCACGATCAAACGGATTAATTCCGTCCACAGTCGTGTTTACATCGCGAACTCGAGGCTTTGCCGATCTCCGACGAATCGCCAAGAGTATTTTTGGTCGGCGTCGGGGAGGCTGAGTGCAACGTCGAAGATCGACAGCTGTGCGAGCATGAGGAGGCTGTTGTCATCAGCCACGCACCCCGAAGGTTCGAAATGCAAAATATTTTGTTAAAAAAAAAAGTATACTCTTGTTCCGGTTTCCATTATACGCGCCAAATCGATATTGGATCAATAATCGTAATTGTGGGAAATGTTCCTTCGAGATGGATGATGTGATGTCGACCTTGACGAAGACGGTAGAGTACGAACGTCAAGAGAGGCGCGGGTTGCGCAATTGTCAGAGTGAAAAAATAGATTGAGAGAAACGAAGAATCTCTTCGTGCATATGTGACGCGTGATTATAACAGATGTATATTTAACGAGTTAGCCACGCGAAAGGAACTTCGGTCAATTTTTGCAAAGGAAATCATTAGTCAAATAGTGAACAGGTGTGACCATTTTTTTTATACAACCTTGGCTCGATCGAATTTTTGTTTTTAATGCGGATGTTAATTATCTTCTACTTTATAATTTAGTATTTTGCCGAGGGTACTAGAGGGAGAGAGAGAGAGAGAGAGAGAGACGGGGGAGGAGGCAGCAGTTGTTTGCAAGGATTCATCGTGTTTGCCCACGGATTACCTAATTGACCTGTTTCGCTCATTTTCAAGGCTTCTGGGATTTCTTTTTCTTTCTAGATTCAACATTAAACATAGAAGCGTATAAAGTAGCACGTTACATAGGACATACGTTTGTTTTCGTGCTATTAAATATACGATCCGGAATTATCTAAATCGCACGCCATTAAAATAAGAACGCAAAAGCTGGTAATCAAATCGTGAATGTAAATGAATTCGAGCTGGATTAAAACCACGAAACATCGGACGCCGTGTATCGTACGTTACGTTCCATCGTGCGGAGCTCTCAATGTCACGTATGCTTCGCCAGGTATTTGCTTATCTTCGTCGGCGGACGAACAAAGTTCCCCATAAATCCATCGAGTAAAACGTGTTTTTCATCCTTGAGCAAATATAAAAGAGGCTCGATAGGTCGAAAACGCTCGATAGGAACGGATGCGTGTATATAGTCACGTAGAACGAGAACAAATTCGATAACAGATCCGGAGATCTATTTGGCTATATATAGTTCTAGAACAAAGGATCGGTTGGATGGTGATGGTGGTAGCTTTGCCGTCCACGCGGGCGTTTTCTATTTATATCCGAAAGCTCACGGACTACTTGGCCGTTTCTCTGTACGCCGAACGATCTCGCCGATCGGATGTATAGATTGGAAGAGAGGTAGAGAGAGAGCGAGTCAGAGAGACCTAAATAGGAAAAGAGAAAGAGGGAGAGAGAGAGAGAGAGAGAGAGAGAGAGAGAGAGAGAGAGAGAGAGAGAGAGAGAGAGCACGAGGAAGAGGGATAGAGAGCGAGGAGAGGTGAGGTCGGGTAACGAAGGAGGGCGAAGGTTTTGTGGGGCACGTGACTGGACACGTTGATTGACGTTGGCAGATTGAGTTTCGAGAACCCAAAGACGCCGAGACGAGAGAGAGAGGGACGAAGAGTGAGTGAGTTAAAGAGAGATGGCGATAGAGAACTGCGCAAAAGTGAGAGAGAGAGAGAGAGAGAGAGAGATGAAGTTTTAGGAGAAGAGATAGACGTGAAGGACGAAACTCTAGACTTTCACCCTTCTTGCACCTTTCCACTCCTTCCGCCTACACGCCTCGAATAAGACTCAATCGCGGTTAAGACCGTATCCGAGGTGAGCTTCTGACGTTTTGGGTCCTTGTCTCGATCTCCTGCAGCACATCGAACGAAATTGCAGCGCTACCTCGCTAGTTTTACACCTTTTTTCCTATTTCCAAAATATCGTCAAAATAAAAGCGCAACCTGAGATTTTTCGATAAATTTTCAACACGTACGGATACATTTTCTCATTGCACGGATTTGAAGAAATTTCCGCGATAGCGACCCGGAAAAGTGTCCTTTTTACGTTGACCATGTACCAATACGACTGTTGCGAAAATAATAATTCATTCGTAAAATACGAACGAGTAAGAAATAATAATTTTCTGATTTATAAAAATATCGAACTATATTCCTTTGTGGTAGATATCGCACTATCGGTTATGGGTAAAAGTCGTCAATGACGACGCGAACTGCGTTCTGATACGAGACGATGAGTCATCGGGCTTGTTTGTCCACGAAGACTCGAGAAACACCTGACACGATAGTTTCTTTTTGTTCACTGTTTTACTTTATCGTTAATTGAAACTCTCGTAATACGCGCATATGTAGGTATACATAGTATGCAGCCGGTAATTGTGTGTACTACGATTCGATAACTCGTTTCGAGCATGCAAATAGACACGCGCAACGTGCGGCGCACATAGGTACATTTTCCTGAAAAATCTGATTTTTTTTTGCTGGTAGTCGCGGTCGTTGGACGATAAAGAAAGAAACGTTTGTTATTTTCAATAACAAACAAAAAGATAAGCGAGATCGCTCGTGCGTAAGTCGATTTATTTCTCGACTAAATAAATTTCGTTGCTTATCGAATAAATAAATAATTATTATTTTCATACGAAACGCCGAATAATATACATATTACTGGAATTATCACACGACGATCAAATATTTCCGGTATACATTAAAATACGAACGAAATAATTCGCCAAAATGCTTTATTTTTTCTTCATCGATAGCCAAATAAAGCTCAATAAAGTTTCGATTCCGATAAGGACGAATTTGAAAATTCAACGTTGAATTGTTGTACCGAAACGCAGGGGCTCGAGCTTTATATCCCACCGCTAATAATTGAAAGGATATAAAACTTGAACATCCGCGCGGTTGTTCGAGCCGTCCGCGATCGGCTTGCCCTCGTTAGTACACGGTTGTTCTTGTGTGTGCGTATGTGTGCGCCGGTGAACATGCGAATCCGTGTTCGCGGGAAAGCGTGAGCTTTCGGTCGACAGCCGTATTAATCTACGAGTACGCTAGGAGTAGAGACACGAGAGAAGGTAGGATGGCGAGGGGGTGGCGGAGGGGGTGGCGGAGGAGGACGGGGGGAGATTCGATCGCTGGGACACCGACCATTAGTATCGGAAATGTGATCGGGCTATCGCCTTTATTTCACGACATCCTCTCTCTTTCTCCGCCCCCACCCCCCGGCCGCCGTTAAAAGCGTTGTAAAGCTCGGCATACGGCGTAGCTGGTGTGACACACGCTACGAACGAACATATATTTTCTTTTCCTCTGTATATCCACGTACGTTCTCCAACCCTTATGTTAGCACAGGTTCGCACACACATTGTGTTCCCGTTCTACCGCACTTTGTGTCTCTTTTTTGCCTTTTGCCTAGTTCCCTCTCTCTGGCGACGAAGCGGTATATCGAATAATCGGAGGAGTAGACGGGTTGAAATTAATGATAAAAATCGGGAGAACGGAAATCGACGATAGAAATTTGGTTGTAGATCCTCGGCGAAATTGGATTTGAAGCGGTGAAAGTGAGTTGCGAGAGAGGGATTGGAGGGCTGGGTGGGGCAGTGGGTAGGTAGGAGGAACGGAGTCGAGTCCATTTTCAGATTCGCTCGATTTTCACTCAATTGACTGTAACAAATCATCGATGCAACCACCCCTCCTTGCGCGATGTATAATCCGTTCGAAATAATCTGTAGGTAAATTTTACATCACCGGATTTTCCAGTTACGCGAGCATCGTATTTATTCGGATTATTTCGTTAAAGAGTAAATAAACGATGAAACATTAATTATTGAATATTTGTTCTCATCTCTCCGTTATCGCGTCGATAATGATATTTTCTCGTAAAATTTTCAATAAATTGTCATACCGTTTAAAAGTAAATTATATAAGTATAAAAAAAAATAAGAAAACAAAAACAAATAAAAGATTTCATCAAATGGGAAAAAAATTGAGTTTCGCAGGTACTCGAGTTAGCACGAAACGTTCCTAGTGCCGTAAATAAATATCCACGATCTCTCGACATCAATTATAATCGACAAATGAAAAGACTCGACGTCACCGGGAATACCTCGCTGGCGTCACGCGCTGCGGGTATTTATTATTTATAGCGAGATGGAAAATGCATCGCGACAAAATTGAGTAAGCCCGGGCATTCCCGGGAGATTGATACGCGATGCGATGGTTCACCGTAGCGATCGAGCTTGTAACCATTTCACGACAGTTTTTCGCGTTTTTCGTGAGGAAATGTACAGAGGGAGATTTACGAACGACGAATATAATCAAGACACACGTGCACGATACGCGAATCTATCGCGCTCGAATATGTTAAGCGGTAAAAGATTGCGCGGGCAATAGATTTACGCCTATACGTACTTACGTATATAGGTGCGTAATATATATAGGTGCGTAATATACATACGTGCATTATCGTCGAGACTCGCGCGACTTTAAGCGCGATACGTCTCTTTCTCTCTCTCTCTCTTTTCCGCGTTTATTAGCTATCTCTCGGTCATCCTTCATAACTGTGACTTTGCCAATGGCAGAACACGGCGCGAGCGGTTAAAGCGCGCGTCCTTCGAATTTAATGCATTGATTAGTCGACAATCACGCGGGTACAAACGGAAAAGAGACTTTTGCCAAACATAGTGATTTATGTATGAAGCACGAAACTACCGTTTCCTAGTATCGCTGGTTCGAAAGAATATTCATTTAATATTTCAATGTTTTTTTTTGTCGAGCGTTAAAAATTGTGTATAAATTTATTTTATTTTTCTGGGAAAAAAACGTCTTATATTTGATTGTCGAATATGTAAAATCTTGTACGATATACCCGCCGGTTCGACACGAATAAAATAATAAGTCGAAACATTTGGTGAATTTGACAGAGAGATATAAAAAAAATGAAAAAAGGTATCTTAAAATTTTTTTTTTTATTTTTAGTGAAAAATCGGATATTCATTACTCTTGTGATATTCATTTTTTTACGGTTCGACTGTAGAGAACGGGGCGGATAAAGCGAGAGAGTGTGAGAGGTGGGGAGTTGGCGAAAAAGAAGTAAAAGAGGAAGCCGAGAGTTTGCGTTAGATGGAAAATTTATGGAAAATTATAGGCACGCTCGAGGCTATCGATATTCGGGGACCGTCTCCAGTGCCCGAGCGATATTGAAAAGGAACCCACTGTATAGTCAAAATCTCCTCTTTAAATACCCACCCCCCTCTCCCTGCCACCCTTCCTCGTCAGGCGTTTATTCTCGATTCAATGAGGATATTCTTTCATTCCAATAGGTCCCACAGGAGCACAAGAGATAAATACACTTTGCTGCTTCTTCTGCCGGTGAAAAATCCGATAATTAACTCGGACGATCGACCCAACTTCACTTCTTTTATCTTTTGTCCCATTGGCGAGCGATTTGAATGTATCTATTAAGGGTGTCCAGCAGAAAAAAGAAAACACTTTT
The DNA here is from genome assembly GCA_964017225.1 of Netelia inedita. Classification (NCBI taxonomy): domain Eukaryota; kingdom Metazoa; phylum Arthropoda; class Insecta; order Hymenoptera; family Ichneumonidae; genus Netelia; species Netelia inedita. Next base: position 32,200,449 of record OZ024922.1, on the reverse strand, counting down.
TTTTTAGATCTTCTAGCTCATGGAAATTCTTCCACATTAAGAACAATATTCTCAGCCCGTGCGCGAGTCATTTTGGTACCGAATGTAATAGAAAAGAAGCAATTTCGCGTGGTAAAGGTTTTTTTTCAGGTTAAAATTCAATTTTTTTTTATTCGACTTCAACGTAACTCCCTTGTCGATGGACCTGGCGTTCCTCGTGACAAGAAAATAAAGTCCCAGAACGCCTCTTACTCTCCCGTTCGGTGTTTGAAGAGCCCGGATAGCGAGGATAGAATCGAGACAAAGTCGAGGGTCTTCAGGAGCTTTACAATAGCTGCTATATAGATACGAAAAGAGCGAACCAAATAATGCGCGTACCGGAAGGAAGAGCGAGTCTCGGATATGTAGAGAATGGGTAGGAGAGGATAGCGGAGAGAAAGAGCGAGGGAGAATTAGGATTTCGAAAGTAGAAAACCGACGAGAGAGCCTCGAACGGATCACAGCATCCTCCGGACTTCTCCTACCCTTGTATACATAGCCGAGGAAGCTCGTTTGATGCCGATGCCATAGCACGCTGTTAGAACGCAAGGCCCCATGGGATGGATTCAACGGTCGATTCGTTTACCCTCTGTCGTTTGCCTTTCTCGCAAGATCTGACACTCTCTCTTTCTCTCTTTCCTTCTTTCTCTCTCTCCCTCCCTCTATATCACTCCCTTTCTCTCTCTCTCTCTGTATATTTTTAGCTTTCTTTTCACTATTTCTTCCTTTTTCTACCCTCTCGTACGACGTATCGATAGACACGCCTGGGGACGAACGTGCATCCGTTTCCTATCTCTTCCCTAGAATCCGTTTTCTTTTTACTCCATTTTGGCTTTCTCGAACAGAATCATGATGGTGGATCTTCTTACGTACGTCTCGGAAGGAAAAAAGCTCAAAATGATCCGAAATAATCGGAAAAAGATGTTCGACCGTGAGAATATCGTATCTTCATCGAAATCGTCCCGTTTTTTATCGCCCTCTCGACAGTTCGAAGGGAATGAAAATTTTCAACCCTCTTCAAATAATAGACAATAGTTTCGAATAATATTGCTCTCAGGATTATTGTTACTATAGTTTGTTTAATAATTTCCTACATTTTGGCTAAAATGTTTTCTTCTTATAAATAAATCTTTATTGAAATTCGCCCATCTGTGCGGAAAACGTGGAGTCCCTGCTTAAAATGAAACTAGACTAAGAGTTTGTAGACGAGAAAACGCGATGATGTTCCATCCCAGATGGTTTTCGTTTTCTCGTAGGCTTTTCTCCAACGATCTTCCTTTTTCTTCGCCATCTACTTTCTCGCGAGCTGCGCTCGGCACAAGTGCCGCAACGACGATGGTAAAAGCTCGTAGAAGCTTCTAACATGATCCATGGAACGAGAATGAAAAATCGCGGGTTATCTTTTCTCACAGTTGCTCTGGCTTTCTCTCTCCCTCCTTCCGTCCCGGCAACTTTCCGGATGATCGAAAATTCAAAAACGAAGTAGTTGACGACTAAGAGGAACGGGGACAGACGCGAGAGAAACTAACGCGGAAATTCGGCCATCTGTGGTGCACGAGGGTGCCATTCTTGCATTTTCGTCTTTACCAAATATTCTTCATTCTCGTCTCCTTCTTTTCCTCCAATTCTAATTCAAGACATCCTACACAATGGACTTGTCCAAAATAAAAAATTTCAAAAAGATGAAAAAAAAACTTGAGAATATTATTTGTTTTGTGTTTTTTGTACACAAATAATTTCGTTCGGAGTTTGTTTACGCGATCGCACTGTTCTCCTCTTAAATCATTTTTCAAAGATCGCTTCAAATTAAATTTCCGTTGCGAAAAGCTCTTTTTACGACTACCTCGCTTCTTTTCACGTACGAGCAACGCTTTTTTCTTCTCCCCTCCCGGAAACTAAGGAAATAATGGAGACGACGGTGGTTGTTCGTAAAGTAAGCGGGTACCGTCTATCACGAGTATTACGATGTCGGTCTCGTTACGAAAGTTGAACGTAGACAAAATAACGCGGAGTGAATCGCGATATAACGCGAAAGAACGAAGAAATTCTCTCTCCTACTTCCTCTACACGGGCGTCCCTACATTTTTTTAGTCGTATCGTGCGTTCCTTCCGGTTATTTGATCCACGTAGATCCAGAGTCATGCGGTGGACTCGACGTTGAACTTTGAGGAGACGGAGGAACAGTATAGCGAGCTGCAACAGCCGCGTTAAAGTTTGGGTGAACCGATCGCTAGTTAGACGCTGGATTTGCATTGCAAAGTTTCGGTCTCTACGACCAACTGGACGCGTATATATGCGTCCCACGCTATCCCGGCCAATCTCCTTCGTTCACGTCGATTGCCGCAACTCGACTCGTGCTATCGCGCTTCGGAAACCGCGCTCGTGACCGAGTAACTCTCTGTGATACTGTATTTATTGTTACGCCGTTAAACGTAGCGAAATCGTTACGCAAAGAACGTAAGAAAATTCTATATTGACATATTTAAAGATTAGATATACATAGAAATAGGCATACGATATAAATTTCCATATTACAGATTTAGACACTTATCCATCTGTTTAGGGACCAGTTTCGTTACTGTTTGAAGAATCTCATTGTGCTACAGAAATTGGAACGATTACGAATTATTTCGAGACTTGGAAATTTTCGAGATATTGAAAAATATTTTAAGACATTATCGTCGATAATACGCGGTAACCAAGATCGATTCGAACGTAGTCGAACGCGTCGATCAACGTGTAATTACGCTAACATTGTGCTAGAAAATCAGCTGTCGAGCGAAAATTGAATCGAACAGATGTTTAATTTTTTTGTTTATTTAAGATTCGAAGAAAATTTCCACTGGGGCAAGGCTCGTCGAACACGTGGTTCCTTTTTTTAAAGATACGTGGAGAGGGAGCAACGTGTGCACGAAAACACTCCAATTACTCATCGTTATAAAAATAGCGGCGGGTAAATGAGGTTTGAGAACGTAAACCGATTTCGCGAGAATTTCATTGCTTCTTCTAGGAAAAAATTCTCGAGCGTGAAGAGAGAAATATTGATAATAAATTTTGTGGACTTAGAGGTGAATGGTGACTTGTATCACATCTATGTTTCCTAGGTGTTGTTTTTTTTCCTCGTTGGCGCCTTGAGAACGCGGAAAAAAAGAATGACGTAATGATAAACGATCTTTTCATTCGCCTCGGATGACCAAAAATTTGTTTCCCTCGATGCATCACCAAGAGCAAAATGATTTTGATCGAAAATTTATTTCGCGCGGGCGTGTGTACCTACTCGTGCCGTTGGCACTCGTTCGCTACACGTCAACGGCAGTTAGGGTGATGAAACTCTGCCGCGATCGTTCTATAGCGATAACATCCGTATCACGCGTATATAATTTTGATCGTCGCGGAGCTGGATGGATGCACATGGTGTTAATCACTGGTTGTCATCATCGTTGCTCGTATTTGTCTTTATGTGTTGGTACAAGTACTTTGTCAGTCCCAGTCTCACCATATACCATACTTAAATCATCCACGTGGTGGCCCGCTTTTATAATTATCACGCGAATTGTCTCTCGAAATTACGATTGACGCGAGAAATAAAGTTGAAGGTAAACAATAAAAAGTCACCTTTAATTCAAAAAATTATATGAATAAATAAATTAAGAAAAAAATCAAATTCAAACTACATTGACTCGACTAGTCGGTATGACGTTCATACTGAAATCCTTCAATTTTACATTGAAAATATTTTGAATAATTTTATAAATGATTTCATGAGTGGATTAAACTAGGAGACACCCGGTACATCCCTGGTGAATATTATGTTGTCGGTGTCAACAAACAACACAAGACTCAGGCTCTTCTCACTCTCTCTCTCTCTAAATCTCTCTCTGTCTCCCCCCCCCCCTCTCTCTCGCTATCCCTCTCACTCTCTCTCTCTCTCCCTCTCTGCATAGGATTCAGTGCAATACATTATTCTCGCGCGACTTTGAATTACCAACAGCGGCGTGAGGATAAGGGGTGTGTTTTCGTCTATCGAGTGTAAGCAGATCTTGTTCTCTCTCCTACTAGCAGTACAACTAATATGGCCGGAGGTATACTTAGTTATAATTATGTCGGATTATATGCTTTTGTCGTGTCCGGGACATATTCGAGAATTTCACGCGTTAGTTTCCCTCCACCCAGATCAAGAGTCTGACATATTAAATGCACGTACACGGTTAATATATATATACATACATATACAACCAATACCCATATACGTTGAAATATAGAGTCATACACAGGACTGAAAGTTTGTAGGTCTTGAACTCGCTGCAGTCGCGATCGTAATACACGGTGTGCAACCCCCACCTTTGTTCCCATAACTCCTTGGCCACGCCCACGGCTCCCCCGGGAAATAACGAATTTTATCCCTATCTGTCTACACCGACTCTTAGGGGATTTCAATAATTTACGACCAAAGCGAGCGCATACCTCCATCCTTTCGTTATTATTTAAATTATTCAAAAAACATCAAGGTTATCCCCGTATATAGAGAACATCGTTTCTCAATTCGATTTCTTTTCGAACGATCGACCGATAAACAATTACGAACTTACTCTCAAAATAGTTCCGCTTAACGTAGGAAATATTCGATATCCGTGCAATATATACCGCAATACAGCGCATAACGTTTCGCCAATCGGTATGAAAATTATTCGTTCGATCGACGAAATAATCGATTATACGCGAGCAAGAGCGCAAGGTGAAAATACCGTGGGAGTGTATAAACGTGTATACCTCTTTCGAGCGTTTGCGAAGGCCGTGATAAAAAAAAACAACGTTACTGCAGGGCGAATCTCGCGAAACTGCGCTATCGCGAGCGTTTGCTCTCGATTCCCGTCGGTATTCGCCTCGTCTCTATTCGCCCGGTCGTTGAAGATGTGTCTTGCGTGTGAGTGAGTATAAAGCAAATTTAACTCTCATTTTCTACCCTTAACGCCGTGGTTTTTCGTCCAAGATAACGCGTACCTATACCTACGTATTGCATATACCCAATATATATATATATATATATATATATATATAGAGAGAGAGAGAGAGAGAGAGAATGTAATACGGCTATAGTAGATGCGAGTGAAAGAGACTTTGACGGCAAAGCGAGATGAGGCGTGGGAGGAGTGAAACGTTAGAACCCTGGACACGAAAAGTACATCTTGCCGTTATAATTAATTAAATCATTTTGCGAACGGAACGATGCATTTATTTTTCAAATTACCCGTCGGTGTATCCTACGCTATGTATCTCTTCTCGTTCAACCCCTTCCTCGTGGAAAGCCCCCGTGATTCACGATGCGACTCTCGTCCTTTCTCGCTGATTTTATTATTTTATGTATTATATATGTGTGTGTGTGTGTGTGTGTGTCTGTATATGTTACAAGCGCTTTGGTTGCTCCCACTGTAGACTCGCGTCGCATTATATAGCATCGTCGTTCAAACGTGGCCAATCTCTCGTGCACCAATGCAGCCAGACTGTCTCGCGGCAACGGTCGCCAACGCCATCCCTCGTATGAAAAATTCACTGGTGCTGCACCCTCCCCCACCATCCCTCGTTCTCGCCAGAAGCCAAAAGCCCTTATCGGCTTTGTACATAATTTTTCGCTCCTCTCACCATTAGTCTCTCACCGATGGTTTTTCTTCTTCTCTTTATTAATTTTACAGTGGCAACATGCCCGTATTTTTTCTCATGGCTAGCTTGTGTATGCGTTTTTTTTCTTTTACTTTTTTTCAACGGTATTGTCATCGTTACTTTCGTTTCTCGGCGCAAATTAATTATCACGAAATTCTGTGTAGCACGGGTGAGCGAAAAAAAGCTGTGAGAATACTGTAGGAAAAATGAATAACAGAGATAAGGGGGGAGATCGGCAATGATCGATAAAAGTTGAAAGTTGAAGGGTGAACTATATATAATCCGATATATATATAATCCGGTTGTCCTTACACGACGCTCGGGTGTTTTCGTGACTGACAAGACAGACTGTGCAATGATGACACGTGTCTGTACTCAAGACCCTTACGCATTGCTCGGATGTTCCGAGATCGTTGCAGGCGAACGCAGTAAATTTTTAATTCTGAACTGACCCGACAAAGTGTTTTTGGAGAAAAACAATTTTTTAGCCTTCCGAACCCCTAAAAATCAGGAAAGTAAATCACAAATATCGACTATCGGCACCTGGCGAGGGGTAAATTTTGTTTCCTCCAAAGAGTCTTCAATTAGAGGTTACGGAATCGGAAATTTGTCGCTGATGAAGATTACGTCGTTATTTTACCCGATATCTCAAAAACTCTCGGAGAAAAAGTCGAAAAACTGATGTAAATACCGATTTACCGCCACTTTCCTCTCGAAAATTTCCTTTCGAACAATTTAATTGCTATTGTCTCATAAATTGTCGGTAAAAATGCTGAACATTATAAAAATTTTATTTGTTCGCAAGAAACATTATTATTGTTAAAAAATTGTTTTTTACCCGTCAAACCAAAATTGTTCTCTAGTATGTATGGATAGTGAGCGAGTACAAAAGGTTATTTGTTCGCCTCGTGCTTCTGTAGCGTGAACTTTCGCACCTAGTTCGACCTGCCATTTAGTGACGCAGTTACAGACCGATGGCGCGTAGGAAGTACCGACGCAAGGACCGTGAGATATTCCTGTCGAACTTTGCAAAGTCTCTAGCGCAGCTTACGACAGCGTACGGCAATATATACGTACATTCATGTACTTTGATATGCGTATAACATCTATATATAGGTAATTAGGTATATATATCGATATATCTTTTTTTAAATTCTTTTTTCTACCGTATAATCGATGCAAAATTGTTTTACATTAATTATAATTTTTTTAACGCCTCTGACTCCACAACGTTTCGATAATAAATCGAGAATCCGTACACCGAAAGTCAACAAAGACGAGCATTATGACGTTTGTTAAAATAAGTTTTAATCCCTTCACACGCGAGATTATATGTTCGCAGGAGCGACAACATATCCGCTTATAGTTTACGGTATCTAGCCGCTGCCCGCAACTTCAAACTTTCGTGTTAAAAGTCATTTAAAAAAACAGGTATAATGTGTTCAAGGAAATCCGTTTTAATTCGTTTTTCTCTTATTTTGCGCAATCGTAACCGATCATTAGCACGCCCGGAGAAGCCTTTACTATGGCGATCTACTCGCGGATAAGAGATAAGAGATTCAACTATTTTAACATTACACATCGACTAGTGTTTTTTTCTTTTCTATTTTTCATTTCATTTGAAAAACAGATTTTGTTGTCTTTCCTGAAATCTGACGATAAAATTGTATCGCTTATTTCGGTCTCGCTCAGTCGTCCACGTGACAAGCGTATTTGGCGAGACGTTTACCCACGTGCGTTATCGGTGACTATAAAACGTCAGTCGATATTCATCGATTCCGGCACGTGTGCACTGATTTTCCCGGTACTTTTCGCTCGCATCTATACATGTATATTTCATCTTGTCACAACGTGACACTCGTCGGGGCCACCGTCTATCGCACTATCGGTATTCGTCGATTATCTGCCGGTTTGGAGCTTGATACGGCTTCTTCAATGCCGTAAACATATGTACTACGATACAGGTATATACATATACATATATATATAAGCCGCTATATGTAGTCATGCATGCACGATCATCGTGTGAAAGCCTTGAAAGCGAGAGAGCGAGAGAGAGAGAGAGAAGTTTTCAACAGTCAGTAAGCGCACGGACTCGCGAACGACTGGACGAATCTTCGGTCCAATCCTCGAATATACATACCCCTATAAGCACGCGTTAATACAATAAATAAAAATCTAAGTAATATGAAGAAAAGAGCAGTGGTTTACCGTTAAAAGTATCTCGAGAGCTGATCTGAGAAAAGAAACGCGCGTCGCGCGTATATTTTACAGTTGCCGAATTGGTAACGAGAATGAACGAGTGAGAGAGCGAGACAGAGAGAAAAAAACGAGCCGTACGTTTTATGCATCGGGTTCATTGCCCCGGATTCTGTAAACTTCGCGTGTAAAATGCATCTCGGCTCGGTCGGCAAACAACAGCAACGAAAGCGAAGATAGCGAGCTAGAGCGAAGGAGTCACGAGAAGAGGAGGAGGAGGAGGAGGAGGAGGAGAAGAAGGAGGAGGGAGAAAGAGCGTGACCATGAGTCACGATCATGTGTAGATCGTATATTCGCAAAACCTCGTGACTAATACAAACGATTTTAATCACGCCGCGTCCTACTCTCGAATCAAAATGTAACGAGTAACGAATGAAAAAGCTCGCCTCAGACGCCAAACGGACGATCGGTGCATCGGGGGTTAATCGATCACGCTTTATGATCTTCGCGAGTTTTGCCGCAACTGACGTTCGCGATAAATAAAACAAAAAGCTAAATATGAACATTCGTATGAACTTATAAATATCTCTGTATATATACATTTATGTAAGATAGGGTGTGTGTCCGCACGCACATCGGTACAAACGCTCCGGCGGTCCGCGAGGCGCCAAACACGTTGCAGAAGGCAACGCAGTTGCGGAGACTGCCGCGGATGATAGAGAAAGCAGCGTAGCATATACACATCCGAGTCGCGGACCGATACGAACGAGTTGCTATAACGCCGGTCCCGTTGGGAAACATGTGTAATTGGCAGCCGGGCTCCAGTTGTCTGTCGCACACGCCCGCACCATCTTTTATCGAACAGCACGCTCGCGACACGAGCGTGATACCCATGCACGTGACTCGTGCGACACAACGAGCTACGATCGCGACGCCGAATCTCACATCGACAACAACAAGTAATATGTATATATATATATTACTTGTACATATATGTATGTGTGCACATACTTTGGAACGACGGAGAGATGGCACGAACGAACTTATAGGCTTATTTCGAAGCCGAGCCTCTCCGGTGTTCGTGCGTGGGCCTCCTCGAAAGTACGTAACCACAACACTCCTCCATTCTTTCGTTGGATCGTTCTATAATTTCGGAAAAGAAACCATCTGCGATATCCGAACGGCCTTCAAGTTAGATAACGATAGCTCGATGCGTACGGCTCGAGAGCCAAGTAACCGACGCGCTTTATTCGTACGAGTAAATGACGGGAAGTTCGGGACAATTTTAGTCATCGAGGCAAGCGTAGGCCAGATTTTTTTTAAAGTCAAATTTTTGTTGTCCGCTTGGTAAATCGTTCGGTTAATTTCCGAGAGTTATTTGGCTCGATGCTTCGGTGAACAATATAATTCCGGGATGATGAACAAATTTGTGCGCACACGCGGTCACCTCGAAAGCTATTTTTATTTTTCATAAATATTTCGATATGTTTTCATGGCTCGTGACGAACATTTTCAGTGGTTGGACGGTAGCGCGTTTAAATATTTACGCTGAAGTATCTACAAGTGAAACGAACGTATTCTGTGCCGGAATAGATTTGTTTAACTTTTTGATTTTGTTCTTTATTTCGTTTTTTTTTTCTATCAAAATCCTTTTTTCAAAACGACTCTCCGTCGTGAGAAAGTACAATCGTGCACGTTCGATCGCGATAACACTCGTATTATCTTTCTCGGTCTCGTAGATATACAAATTTTTCTCGTTTCCCAAACAAAACCAAAATAGCTCGGAGATCTTCGTGCGTCGGACCTAATGTTAAACCCGATCTGAACTCCGCCTAATCTTAAATCTCTTTGCTCCTAACAACATTGTTTTTTTCATCTTCATCTTGTATGTTTTTTATGCTGCTTCTTCGTTCGTTTTTTTTCATCGTTTATTTAAGCCTAACCAAGCCACCGCCGATTCTCAGAGATTCCGACGCGAATATTTCGGTCTTCACTGTTTTCGGGCCCGTTCTCTTCGACCGGCGTTTGGAAAATTCGAGTGCTATTGTTTTCTTTTCCTTTTTTTTACTTGTTAACCTTTCTGTCCCCTCATCGCGTTATCGCGCCGATCTTTTATATACACACAATCTTGGATCGCGGCGTCCACGATTCTGGCGACCATTCGCGAGATTTCTTTTTCCCGAACGCGCGTCAACTGCTTTTGGTGTGTGACCGGGCGGTTTTTTTCTTTTACGATTTTAGTTTCTCTTTCTCTCTCTCCTTTTTTTTAACATACCACTTCGTAGTTTCAATGTTTTTCTTTTTTCTTTTCTTAATCTTACAAAGTCTGCGCCCGTTATATGGTAACCGCTCGAGGTCGGTATACACCACGAGACGCGGAGACAGCATCGTCGGGAGATTGGAGAGGGTGAAGAAGGAACAAAAAATGGCGGGGAAAAAAATAATTCGCCCACTCGTGAAACGAAAAAAAGCCTCGCGCGACCGGTTATTAGAATGTCGATGTTTCGATCGTTCACTCGGGGTTTCAGAATTCATCTGGTTTCACGGGCTCGCATTTAGCGCAATGGTAGCTGATACAGTAAGAACAGCGACGCCACGGTGTCCGTCGTACATGCTCCTGGCACGTATCGAACAGATGTTAATTCACCCCCTCCCCCTGACCCCCTGACGAATTCTTCGAACCAATCAACGAGAGTATATTTACATTTCCACAAGGATGATTCGTCGTATCGTCGTGTTATGCCAATCGTACTCATCGAATATTTCACATCGGTATATTCGTATAGTAACAGCACATAAAAGTCGATAAAATCTTCAATTTTACGAAACTCGGAGTATCGTTCTATCATACGCGATATCGTACCAAGAAAGCTCACACATGTATATGTGTACGTCTATGTACATGGAAATTTCTCAAGAGAATCACGGACGAAGTTTATTTAGCAAGTGGAATTACAAAGTCTTGTCACGTTAGGAAAATTTTCCAGTCTGTCACGAAGGTAAATTATTTGTCCCATTCGCAAATCGGGTCTCGTATTCGTCGATTTTCTCATTTTCCATTGGGTGCTCCTCGTTGACAACGCTCCGTTTGACGTAAAGTTTTGACGAGGGAGGTCGCGGACGTAGGAAGGCGAGAGTGCGAGAGAGATAAAGAGGAACAGCTGCAGGAGCTAACGTATTCGCGCACTCGAACCCAAGCTTCGACAGTCGTTAATTAACGGGCACGCCAATTATCTACTGAAATTACAGAGAGGGAAAGAGTATAAGGTAGAAAGATGAAGATTCTGTATCTTCCTTTCTCTCTTCCACATTGCCTCTCTCGCTCTTCTCATTATGCAATCCTTCCATGGACAATTTTCCTCTTTCCTCTCGTCGCTCACTTTCTCTTCCTCTCTCCCTCTCCCTCTCTCCTTCTTTCATTGCGGCTGTTTTTCCATTAAGAACGCGCGAGGAACCGGAATTTCCTCGCTACAGTCTCTTCTCGCTGCACCTCGTAATAATCGTCCTCGTGCTGCGGAAGATTTGGTGAACGACGGGGGTAGAGGCAATTGAGGGGTTGTACGAGGGGCGGGGGGGGGGCGGTGGAGGGAAGGTGGGTACGAGAGGAAGGAAAGAGCGTCGTTTGGAAACTCGCCAGAAGCGGTCCTGGCTGACGCTCGAAGTGACTCGCAGGAGGTGGCCTGGTATACGTGAGAGCGGCATCGAGGCGTATACATCGAAGGAAAGGGAGAAAGAGCGATGTACGTAGGATGGAAGGAAAAGCGAGGGAGATGCTCGAGTTTAAGATAGTTCAGCTGATGGCACGTCGCAAAAGACAGAGCCACCTCAACCATCACGTGCAGAAAAGATGAAGAAGAAGAAGAAGAAGAAGAAGAGGACAAAGAAGAAGAAGAAGAATCAGAAGAAGAAAAAAGAAAAAAAAAGAACAGAGGAAGGAAAAAGAAGAAACTGGAGCAACACTACCAATCCACTTTTCGCTTTCCTCGTCATCCTCTCGGTCTCCGTCCTTCTATCCTCTTCTCTCCGTCCCTCGTTCTCCTTCATCGTTTTAGTACGCGGCTATTTAATTAAATGAAGAGACAACCGGGTTATAGAAAGAACAAAAAAAGAAACGTGTCACGTTTTTGCAATTTCTTTCGTTTTACGCTTCTTCGATATTTCATAATTCCGCGGGCTATTTCATGGATTATATATTTATATATCTATATATGTATAGAGAGAGAGAGAGAGAGAGAGGTCACATTCCCACGAGCTCAATTGGTATCGAAGTTCAGAGGTCGGAGGGCTCGGTCGTTTCAACGAATCGTCCTTTATCACGATGTATATAATCTACGATCGAAGAAAGGAGATTATTAACATTTTTATCATCCGTGAAAATTGAGAACTGTATCGATCGATATTCTTGCCTTAAGATCATCAAAAAGCTCCTGTCATCGGACACACGCCTCGTTGGCAAAAAAATTTTTTCTTGGTTTCATACACATACTTATATATTCAGGGGGCACCTTGTACAAAGATCTAATGAAAGAGAGTGTTAGTCGTGGACTCGAACTGAAAAAGAATGGGTTAATACATTATTTGACGTTCGCACAGTTGGAGTGCGGAATTGGCACAAATTTTCCAAAACTCGCCAATGGCCATACACGTTGGTAGGCGACATAACTTAACCCTTCGATCGATACTTGTGTACAGTCAATACTTTCAATGGAAAAATAAAAATATCAAAAGGAACCTTAGTGAACTAACAATAAAATATTACAACGTAGGTATTTCCGGATAAATGGTGTCTCGAAATGTTAGACAGAACAAAAGTACCTCGGGACACGATCTTTTTCCTAGCTCGAGTAAACGGCACTACGCCATGGGGGAGTAGATATTTAAAGTTGGTAATGACGACCATCGTGCGGTGGCAGCGTTCGAGACGCCGGGGAACAGGTAGCACCGCCGCACGAGAGTTGCGTAATTAAAACTAAATGTATATATATATATATATGCATTTGCGCATTTAAGTAGACATATACCGTGTATGCATATATATTACTTCCCCATCGGGAGACTTTCTTCATTACTTGGAGCTTTTAGCCTCAGTATCGTTCTCTCGCTTGACTATACAATCGATAATCATCGTCATATTTCAACTTCGAAGTCACGTGAATTATCGGATTTGTGTATTGTGTATTACATATCAGAAAAACATATATATATATATATATATATATATATATATACATATATACATTTGTGCTATATACATGTATATATATAGCACCGTCGCTCGTCTCGTATCCGTCGATCTCGTATAATCGTATGACATATCGTGTCAATGACACATGCCTCGATTAGATTAACAGAATCAAATTTTTTGCTCGTCTCACGTGCGTCCAAATGATCGACGCAGAGGGAAAATAATAATAATCGATCATTTCTAATAATAATTCGCAATTTAATCTCATTACTACTTTTATCGAGATTAAGATGACGTTTGCATATTTTTTTCTGGCTCACCGGTAAAATAGACTTTTTTTTAGTTACGACTCATTGATAAAACTCGTGAGATCGAACGTTTCATTTAATTCCCTCGTAACAATGAATCGAGACCATTTCTCTCGAGAGTATTTATCAAATTAGATCGCGTGCTTCGATCCTGAAATAAATCATAGCCGCACGTACGTAAATCGGAGGTTAATATATCGTTCGAGTACGAGAGGTGTAACCGAGCATTAGATGCACGCGTATGTATTTTCACGTACACCGCGTACTTACGTACCATTTTTCATGTCGTGCACAGATTTCGCGATAGAATTAATTGCCGGCGAATTTTTCAGAAAAGTCCGAGTTCAAAGATAGAATCGTGATATATCGCTTCTTTAATATCGTCGAATAAGCGATAACTTTGAGAATTAAAGATCTAAAAGAAAATAACGATAGTACGAAAAATATCGCGAGACGATAAATTTCAATGATACGGCGCTCATAACGATCGGCACGCTACGGAGTTGGAGTTGGCACAAGAGTCACGCGATTTGTAAAATAAATTCTTAATATTTATTTTAGTATCGTCAATGATAATTAAAATCGACACTTGTTCGCATCAAAACAAAAACAGATGAAGAATTTGTCGAACGTTAAATATTAGAAAATTCACAGTTCGACACGTGTTAATCGTTCGTATCTTGGTTATACAAAAATATCTTTGTTTTCGACATGTTTCAAGTTTTCCATAGTTATCGGCAAACTTGCTATTTAAATATACGATACCGATGTTTCCTACGTCGATCGAATTCAGAGGATACACGTGACTCTTCGTATTCGTCGAGTATAACGCTACGGTGAATTAGCATTTTTGGAAATTTCCCGTCACGAATGTAACACGTGCTGGTAATATTTCTAACGAAGCGAAATCTTCGCAAATACGTATGAGAGAAACGTGATAACACTAATTACGGTGATAACGTGTTCAAGACGCACGTTGTAATCTCCGATCAAATTAATCGAGTATTTCACCAGCGTCGTTTTAAATTGCTTCCGACTTAATGAGCACGTTTGTATGTGCGTGTATATAATATTAAGTACATTTGATCAAACAACGACGCCGAAATTTCGTGTATATTAAAAGAACGAGGTGTATGGAAATTTTTCATATTTTTCATGATCGTTCCAACACCAGCACGTTTCGCTCGTTTTACCTTGGGCCTGACGTTCGTATTATTTTTCTATTTTATTTGCGTAACGCAATTCGACGATTGTGTCAATACTAATGACGATAACAAACTTGAACCTTTCGTCTCGTAGCGAGGCGTTAATTTTGTTTGAAAAAGAAACGTCAAAAATGACCTAATACACAGTGGCAATACTATTTCGTCTCGTGACTACTTCAATTATCATAATTTTTACGAGAACAACATTTTTCCCGTCAAAAATCGACTTTGACAAATCTATCATTTTCACGAGAAAGATTAACCTTTCTACCCTCCCTTTACGCGCAAAAACCGAGTTCCCCGACCTTTTCTGTCACGTGTTAATCTCGCGACACGATCTTCGCACACACGTATCTCGCTATGTCGACAAATTAGCGCAATATCGCATACAACGATCTCGCGTCGACGAATAAAAATCGGTAATCGGTGTTACGAGAGGTAAACACGAAGAAGAGGTCTCGACGGAATGTGGAGATTTGCGCGTGACCTAATATGGTAGCGAGGGAGATAGGGAGGAAACGAGGGCTACGACCAATGCCAGGCGCAAGCCGGCTACAAGACCAGTGGTTAAATGATAATTAATGGCTCATTACTGGAACTGTCAACGTTGACGTACCAATATTTGTCGAGTGATTCCGGCGTTTATCTTCTGTATACGCGCATACAAAGCACATCCTCTTCACCCCTTTGTCGATTTATCTTTTATGTATATATATACATATATACGTATATAATGTATATAATAAATTTTCACGAATCGTTACGTAAGGGACAAAGAAAAATATCGTCTTAAGGGAAAAACTATCGGAGAGCTATCTTTCCAGAAGTAAAGAGAAAAATATTGCGGGAAGCTTTTATACTTTTCGTCGTTTGATATCAAACTACTTTTACTTACTCCAAGACTCGTTCTCGCAATTGGCAGACGTTGACTTTTGCCGAAAGTAAACGTATACGTGTGGCAATATTTATCTCTATATTCACGAAAATACATAATACCTAAAACTCTTTATCGTCGACGCGGTACAGATATATATTTCGTTTCTTCTATGCGTCTCATGTGCACCTGTGCAACTTTACTGGAAAACTGTTACGTTGGAAAAGTTTCGTCCATATCAGCTCGTACACGGGATTACTTTTTCAAAGAAGCTGTATCGTATCGAGCTTTTGATTCGTTTCTTCTAAGAAACTTGCTCACCTTGGAAAATATCGCGGCGAAACTCTTTCACATGCATCTTCGCCGTCTACTCAAACTAAACCTATATATATATATATATATATATATGCATTGAGCTCGGAGAACTGGACACAATATCCTAAATTTTATAGGCAAACCAGCAAAGTTGGTCTCGCACAGGTGGATCTCGAGGTCGCACGAAGGCGAACGAGTCCTGAGCGGGTCAACATACCCGCGGAGTCCTTTAAAAAAACGTATACGACTTCACGCTTAACCGATCTTTGTATCCTGTTCTTGTAACAAGTTCCATTTTCTTCCCCTCCTCTTCATCGCCCAGGTTCTTTATCAAACTGTTACACGTGACTCGGATCGTAGTATTACGGATTGGTCCATAGGTATACTACGCGCCGGACGAGCATAAAGGATGCGATCAATTCTTCTTCGTAGTGGCTGTAAAACATGTTTTTTTTTTAATCGTTTTTCATCGCTTCTTATTCCTTTTTTGAATAACAAACCACGATTTTTATTCTCGCGAATAAAATTTACGAGAACGAAAATATCGAAATCCTCGGCTAATCGGTGAATCAATTCGTAAAAGCGAGGTGCCTCCGAAATCCGTGAGATCAAAGGAGCTCGATCCTCGAACAACCTCACCTAGTATATTAATGCTAACGCGTCAAAGCTAAATCTCTCGAGCTGTCCCGACTTAGAGTCGCTCTCGCACGAAAAACTTCTTTCCTTCTTTAGTTTTCTGTCTTCTTGTTGCCGGTCCTACTGCGATCTCGGGATAGGACGAGTACCACACGCCGGGAACGACTAATGGACTAACGTCTTTGCTATCCTTTTACGAGGGTGACTTTGCTCGAAGCTTTACGAGACTTTCGTCCAACTTTTTATTCTATCGCGAGGCACGAGAGACTGAGCGATCGAGAGGAGGGAGTAGTGGAGTAAATAGTGGAGTGGAGCGAAGTAGCCACGTTGACTTTTTCATTCGGTGCGACGGTCTCACGTGCGCGGAGTAAAAGACTTCGTCGATTGTACGATAAGTACGTCGAGTCGCGAAGATGCAACTCACCGATATGTGACAATTCGTTTCTTCATACTCCCCACCTACCAACCCAGCATCTCTCCCCCACCCGCTGTACTTGCTCCTTTTGTTCGTAGCTTTGTTTCTGTCCTTGTCAAGATGCGCGCGAGCTTGTTAAGCCTCTTAGATGCAATAAAGTGGCATTACCTACTGTGAGAAAAGAATGATTACTATAAAGTGTCTTCTTCGCTCTCACTCTCTCGTTCTCTCTCTTTCTCTCTTTCTGTCTGTCTCTCTCTCTCTCTCTCTCTTTCTCCGTTTCTCTTTCTTTCTCTCTCTCTTTTTCTCTGTTTGTCCTTCTCTACTCGTTATATGCACGTGTTCGCGTGCCACCGATCAAAGCTTGCGATTTTTATTCCCGTTGAGACGTACGTACGCGTCGTACTCCCTCTTCTCGCATGTTTACCCAACAAACAGAGACGGTAAACCGAACGTACGAGTTTTTTCGTCTCGCGATTCAAGCTAGCGAACTTTTCCCCCTGGTATTCAATCATTTTTATGATTTTTGTGTCGCGCACTGTCGCGCCTGATTTTGTGTATTCGAGATACGAGAAAAGCCAACTTTTCGCAAATTATTTCGAAGAAATATATTTTTCATTATTCTCTATAGATACGCGATAACGAACTGTTTTATCTGTATTTATAACGTATATGTGGATAAAATAATGGATATATATAGAGAAATTTAACTATGTACACGTTGATTTTCTTTTGACTGGCGTTATCAAAGGGAAGTAAAAACGATGATTTAATATAATCTCTGGAGAGGTAGAATTTCTGGCTGGCTTACCGAATATCACGGTGAAAGGAGGAACAGTGAAAATTATCCGTTCGAAAGACCCCCTAGGGGCCTCTCTGTATCTCGCAAACTCGTCGAGATCCTCTATTTCTCCTCCTCTCGCCCACCCTCGCTCTCTCTCTCTCTCTCTCTCTCTCCCGTTCTCTCCCGTTCTCTCTCAAGCTCTTTGTGAGCACCTATCTACCTCCCTCTCTCTCGCGAGAGTCGATAATCGAATTTCGCACGGACGCGTGATAATTATTCCGATCGGGCCGGTGTGTTTCCGCCCGACTGAAAACGAGGAGAGGCACACGGGAATATGGAGGCGGCTCGATAGAACGAAAGTGGTGAGGCGGGGAACGAGGAGAGAAAATCTAGCCACCGAAAACTATTCCCTTCTCTTCGCTCCACGTACGATATTCCTTCTCCACCTACTCCTCCTCCTCTCCCTCCTGGCTCGCTCGCTCTTCACTCCCATGAGAGAATACGGGAAACGATGGGAAACGTGGGGAAAAAAACAATGGAAGCAGAGAAAACGAAGGGGATAAACCAACCGCGATGCACCCACCGAGGGTAAAACAGAGAGAATAGAGAAATTGTCGTTTTTCTTTTCTTTTCACATTGTTTTCTATCTATCTATATCGCACACAAAGAAAGCGACGAAATAAAGAGACTTCCTTCTCTAATTTTTGAATAAAAAATATATAAATAAAAAATCGCATTAATTATACAAAAAAATCGAAAAGTATGGGTGAAGTGGGCAAGTGAGTAACGACCAGAAAAACGAATGTAGTGCGGGGGGGGGGGGTGGAAAAAAGAGAAGGGGCAGAAAAAAGAAAATGTTCATACGTACTTTTCTTTGGAGAAAAGAAAACGCGCACTCTGGTGAAAACAATGATACACCCTCGTTTTCCCGTGTTCGTGTATCAACCCCCGCGGTGTAAACGTAGCGAGGGATTAAACGAGAGATATATATCCTGTTTGCCGCTACCCTCATCTTGTATTAGCGCACTCCGCGAGAGTAGCAAGCTCCAGCGCGAAAGATCTCGGCAAAAATCTTTTCGACTGCACGGATTCCGAGACCCTGTGTCTTCCGGAATGAGACAGTATTTGCTAAAACGCGCTGCGCATCGTCCATTTTTTATTTCGTCTCGATTATCCTCCCGAAAAATAACGAATTTTTGAAATATATCGAAAATAAAAAATAAATAAAATATATATATATATCCGAGACGTAAAAGATTTTTTTCCTCTAAAAAACAGGCGCGTTACGTATATAAATTATATTTCTCATATATATCATGGGAAACGTATTTTCCAGAGTTCCGTCGAATTTAGGCGAAAAGTATTTATAAGATGTATAGAATTTCTTCCGCTTTGGTTACTTTCGGCGAAATATCATTGAGATACGTTCATCGACGAAATTGGAAAAATATATTTCTTTGCGTCGTCTGAATGCATTCGATTTTTCGTTTCATTTTTTCAATCTCGTTATTTGTCTTCCGTTTCTTGATAAGGATTAGAGCGGCGTCATCTCGGCGTGAGTCGATCGGCGCGTGTATCTCTTGATCTTCGCTCCCTACATTCCAAATAGCTTTAGGCCATAACGTAAGCGTGAAAAAAAAGATCAAGGAAGTACGAAAGAGGAAGAAAAAGAAGCCCCGATGGACAAACGGTCACGAGGGACACGATACCGCGAATAATAATAATAATAATAATAATAATACAAAAGGACTGCATCGACGTCTATATCGCCGTCGCGGATGTTCGAGATTGCAGCGATTTACAGGAAAATTCATGTTACGAGGATCGGAATTTTTTTAATAACAAGAATACATAGCGCTCTTTCACGCGCGTGCCAAATTCGACGTAGGGGAGAGGCAGAGGCCTCATTGGAATTCCGACTACAAAAATTTATCGTTGGTTTGTGCTCGAGACAGGGAGGGAAGCTGAGAAGAAAGAACGAGAAAGACGAAGAGATATCAAAAGATATGTATGTGTATAAAGAGCTCGGCCGGGGCACGGAGGGGCAGGGGGGGGGGAGGTTAAAACGCAAATTCTACTGCATCGCATTGGTCCATCGATGGCGCAGTCTCTCGTCGGCGAGACGTTCTTTCCATGGTAAAATCGTCGAGAGAAAGAGAAGTAAAATAAGACAGAGAGATAGAGAGAGAGAAAGAGATATTAATATCTCGCGTTTTCAAGATGCAAACTTGAGGGAATTCCCTGATTTGCGTTCGCCCCGCTACACTCGATCGCGAATTTGAATTCATTTTTATTCATTTTAAAACAGTAAAAATGTCGTAATTGGCTGGTGGACGAACTGAGATCGCGCAGAATTTCTTTTTATTATTTTGGTTTTTTATCGCCACTCGGGAATAATATCGCATTCGCAATGTTCGTTAGTGATTAATTTAGCGAGATTTTTTCGTAATTACGCAAGACTCGTAAATCAGGAAGAAAGAAAGGTCTCGGTACAGTTCAATAAATTATACGGGAACAAAAACAACGAATTTCTAGATATAAAAATGAAAGAATTCTTTGTTTATTTGTCCCGTATGTCATTTATTCGATTGCGATGAATAATTGGTGAGTGTAGTGCGCACGCCCACAAAGTTTTCTGCATTAGTAGACTAGTTTTATATAAAAAATTAAATTCATACGGGACAAAAAAGATAACATTTATGTATAATTAATTAATTTGATATTTGCAGTCAAATAAAGTGTGACACCAAAATGAAAAGCGAAATGAAACACACATGAACAATATCATCGAAGTTACAATTTTTATGGGAAAACTTAAAGGAAAAGATGTACTATCGTCATTAATAAACCACAGGGACAATCGCTACAAGTGTGTGGATTAAATTTGAAAAATCCATGCTTTACACATGGACATCTGTATGTGGCCTGCTCACGCGTGGGAAAACCTTCCAATTTGTTCGTATATGCACAAGGTGGTAAAACAAAAATTATTGCGTATCGAAAAGCACTTGAATAATCATAATTTAAAAAAAATTTCTTTGATATTCGCCGTCAAATAAATAATGACACAAAAACGACATTGCCACGCATACCGGGTACCGCTACTTTCATATAAAATGAAGAAATTCTCATTAATGAAAAATTCGCGATGCGCTAAAATTCATTTCTCGACAAAGATTACTTCGATTCTATCATGATTTTAATCAAATCAGTCTCTAGTTGTCAATCTTTTTTCTAATTCGACAAATTCATGCGATAGATTTTAATTCACCGTTTGAAATAAATGACAAAAAAAGTTGTTCACGTTAATTAGAATTTTCAACGACATTACTGCCACGCCAGATAACGAAATCCGTAATCAAAGTTTACCCATCAATCTCGATGAGTGATATTGTCACGAACAATTTTATTTGCCCGGAGCAAACTCGCGCGAAATAAAGCGAAAGAAAAAAAGAAGAGAAAAAAAAACGAAGAAGAAGCTAACAGGGAAGGGAGCGAGCACGATCCTAAGTATACGGCGTAAAGTCGCGTGGAGCCAGCGATATTGTTAACACATCGTTTGATAATTGCACAGTTTTACGTAATTGCTTTACCACACGGGGGATTGTCGGAGGGGGGAAATATCGAGAGAGGTCCGGGCCGCCGTCGCGCAGCTCATGTAGCCAGGAACGAATGATGAGCTCGTAGCCTCTTGGGCGAGAGACATAACACCCGCGCGCACATTCACACTCACACACACACGCAACAGATATGCACACATGCATAGACATAGATACACACTAGCCCACACACCGGATCGTTCAAGGCGATGACATTAGTCATTGAACTTGCGGATGAGCTCGAGGCACGCAATGCCAGTTGCTCGAGAGACACACTGACACGTGTGTGAGCACACGCCCCCTCCCTCTCTTACACAGGCACACACAATCGCACACTTACACGCTCATACTCACCATGACAGTCGGAGAAGGAGCGAGAGAGAGAGGGAAACGATAGAGTTAGAATGACGCGAGTCTCGCGCTCCAGTTGCCAGACATACTGTGAAGCAATACATACACGATGAGCAATCCATCACGCGCCAGAAGCCGAACCGAGAAGGCCTTCCCTGTGGCTTTACCGGCCCTCGGTCTTCGTACCGTTGCACAGCACCCAGCCAACTAGTCACTGTAACGCATATATACGTCTCTCAAGCGAATATCTCTATCTGTCTCTCTCTCTCTCTCTCTCTCTCTCTCTCTCTCTATGTCCAGCTCACAGATTTTGGTATTGTCCTCGCGATTTGGCAAACCCTTCAAGCCCGCCAGATAGAAACGCCTTCCAGGCCACAGTACAACAAATTTGTTCAGGACACCATTAAATAATCGAGCTCGAGTCTGTCTTCGGCTATAATCGAATCTCAACACGCTCCTCTCTGACCTCACCGATGTACCGAACGAGCGAAGAATAATTCGTTCCGGAAATGATACGTATATCGGACGAAAACAAAATTCTATCCGTGACAAACATATTTTATCGCCTGAATTTTTTATCACTCTGTTTTTTGTTTTTATAAAATACGCGTTAATTCAGAGAGATACGCTTTTATTTATTTTATATTTTCATTTCGTTGTACAATAGTATACGATACGAGTGATTGTTCGAGTGATTTTACTTTTCGCAGAATGTCAGACGAAATATGTTTAATTGGTTTTATATTACGGTAATGATATTTTTTTCTGAAAAAAAATAAAAATTTTGTCACTATTTCGGTATAGGAATATAACGGAGAATAAAAACCTTATGTTCGAGAGGGTACTCGTGTTGAAGCAACACTACTACTACCTTGCGTTAAATATTAATTTTATATACAATACTATATAGATATTTATTCCGTATGTCTTGTTCATCGTAGTTTCATTTAGAGGATTTGCAGCCGCGAGAGAGTAACGAGAGAACCAACTTTTCAGGGATGCGAATATATATATATATAAGTTTATATGATAGATATATGTATCGCATCAAGTGCGGTATATATGTAAATTGGGTCGAGAGTGGAAGAGACGACCTCGCGAGAGAGAGAAAGAGACAGAGATAGAGATAGAAAGCACAGTGGCAAATGTGACTTTTATATAGCACCGTCTATATATGTTTGTTTGTGCGACACATTCCCCATTTGAAGACTTCGGGGTTGGAAATATTTTCAAATTTTCATGCTCCATATTTCGTCTATGAAAAATATATCGATCTTCCTATCTCCTTTATATTCGAACAGCTAAACGTTCGCCACGATAGAAAAAAAATTCCTCATACCGGTCGTGGCAAAAAATTACTTTCAATTCCATAATACCTTTTACTCCAATAAATTCGAAAAAAGAAAACGAACAGAAGGAAAGTATCGGACGCGATGCATTTTACTTTGTAAAAAAAAAATTGATACGTAAAATTGTTGGCTGTGCTTCGAATAAATTTGCTTAGTTCTCCCTTACCATGCAGGAACCATTTCGATCTTCGTATATACACACCTATATATGTATACACACGTGGAGCCAAACAGTGACAACGTTGACGACGGAAAGTTTACGGTAGTCGAGAGACTCGAGTACATGGAAAGCTTCTGGCTTTCGAAAAAAAAAAAAAAAAACGCAAGGTCGAAAAAAAAATAGAGAAGTGCCGGGAGTGGTGGAACGTGGTTGGTGGGGAGAGAATAAGAACGAGACCGAAAATGAAGCGTAAAAGAATCGAAGTTACTTTATACAGGAGGGGGGAGGATGGACGAGGGAGTAGGGAAAACAACTGAAGTCACGAGCCAAGTCGAGTTAAAAGCGTGGAGTTTTTTAGCCCAGATGTGCACGATCGTCACGCACACCAATAATATACATTATATATATATATATATATATATATATATATAATGCCCATTAAAGTATTAAATTGTGTACGTGATGAGAGTACGTGCCACCAGCTACTAAGAGAGAGAGAGAGAGAGAGAGAGGGAGAAATATAAATGAGAGGAAAGGGAAAAAATTAGATATATATATATATATATATAAATGTATACGTGTATAGGGAATGAAACAACTACAGAAATGACGCCGATGTCAGATCGACGAATTGCAGAAGCTGGAGGGCTTGTATCTCATCCCGCACGCTCCCTCCCTCTCTCTCACCACTAGTGTCTCGTGCCGTTCATCAGACGAGAAGATGATAAACAATGCGACAGAGAGAGTACCGACGAAAAGATAAGCGCAGGAGTGGGCCTCTCGGTCGTTAGCATAATAATACCGAGTGCTTCACCTCGTTGTAGTCAGTTCGTGTCGCCAACTCGATCGTGCCACATTTATCGCCTCTTCTCTTATACACGTATATACGTATATCGGCACATATATATACATAAATCGATCTATTCGCACGACCAGACGGTTCATACTCAATCGGGTTGTTAACGACTCGTAGTTATATCCCGAGAGCATCCTCGTTCGCAAGGCGTTTCTCTCACTCTCGTCGTCATCGTCGTTGTCGTCGGGAGTATACTAAAATAACGGAGAACACAGAATAGAAGGAAGATCCGCGAAAGGCAATCTTGGAGAGAGTCACTCGCTCGGTTCGCGAATAAAATCTATTCGAATCTCACGCCTCAGTGAAACTGTCGAATTAGCGTAAAAAATTGTTTACGTTGAAATAAAAAGAAAACGATAACAATCAACTATTTCACACGATTATTGTTTGAAAAAAACAGAGCAAGTTTGCCGATCCCTTTGAAATCGATTAAAATCGATCTTACGCGCCGCTGTAATCATCGTCGGAGATAACGATCGGATCTTTAATCGATCGAATCAATCGTAAAACTTCGAGAAAGTTAACAAAAAAGGCGGTTGTTTTGTTCTCACGTCACAGAGGGGCATTAGCCGAGTAACTAAAACAGCATGGTGATGGAAGCATCTGCGATGGTCGTGGATTATCTTATCTTCGTGGCGGTTATCATCGCCTCGTTCATCATACCACTTTGGGGAAGGTTCAGGGCTAAGAAAAAGGAGACCAAGGCGGATTACGTTTTCGCGACCGGGACCGTATCGATGGGTGCAATGATGCTCTCGATTGCTCGTGGTACCCTTGGCGTTAGATCGTTCCTCGGCTATCCATCGGAACTCTATTATCGTGGCAGCGCCATGTGGGAGACCCTCTACGGAATGTTGCTGTCCTATCCGATCGTGTGCTTCATCTTCGTACCCGTCTACTACAACCTCGGGATCACATCGGTTTATCAGTATCTTGACATGAGGTAATGACGCACACTTTCGCAATCTCTTTTCCTCGTGTTAAATCGCGGCTTTTCTTCACCGACGTACCAAAAAAACATCGTCACATCGCGAATTTATAACAAATATTCGGTTACCGATCGAAAGAATCGTTATCATTTGTTACAACGGATAAAAGAAAAGAAAAGATGAAATTCTTCAAATAAACATTTGTCGTTAATTTCAAAGAGCGTCGTTCAAACGTAATACGCATCGTGAGTAACGTACTATCGATAAGAGAAACAAAAAACGTGCTCGATACGGAGTCATCGGTGGCTGTAAAGTTATGCAATCGGAGAGACTCGTACAGTTGACGAACGGGAAACTCTGGCGTCACTTAATTATTGTTATTTCGCGGATAATCGATTAGCCATTTGAGAGAGGTCGAATCGATCGATTATTTATTTTGTTCTCGTCTGGTGCGCGTCGAAAGACGAGGAAACTAAAACGAGAAATAATAAAAGTAATCATGATTATTATTTTTGTCGAATAAACTGCTTATTTTTGTTGAATTCTTCTTTTCCCCTCGTTAAACCGCACGATAAGAAAAGCCGTGATAATTTAAAAATAATAAAAACGTTGTTATCCGTTATTTGTCGACTTTCTTGTGACCTTTCGAACTTTTTATGTAATTCATTTATTTTTCTTTCTTTCTCTTACGTAATCAACGTTCTTCAGGTTCAAATCAAAATTGGTCAGATGCCTGGCCAGTTTTTCGTACGTCGTACGAAGCCTGTTGAATCTCGCTGTGACGGTATTCACACCTTGCGTCGCCTTGAAAACCGTCATAGGCTTGCCTTATTGGGCTAGTATTCTTGGAATTACGACGATATCAGTCGTGTTCTCGTCAATGGTAAGCGTACGAAAAATTCGCTATTTTTCCCGTTCTTATATATCAACGGGTGTTAAACTATAACGCGTGCAAATATGTACAATGTGTCGTTCCGTACCGAGCACCGGATCACAATTTTCCTATAGCTTTCGGTGTATGACGTACGAGATACAGAGTACAAAAATCCTTTACGTTCGGCGCTATAATTTATGTAATTACTGTTTTTTTAGGGTGGTCTTAAAGCCGCTATCACGTCAGACGTCATCCAGGGTGTTACCATGATTGGCGTTTCTCTGATTATAGTCGGCCAGGGAGTCGTTGACATTGGCGGTGTCGTACCCGTGGTTAACATGACTCACGAACGTGGACGCCTCGACTTTATGGAGTAAGTTTCCCTTCCGTTTCCCCTCTTTATCGCTCGCTCCATCTCTCGTCTCTTTGATTTCGATTTACGAAAAATCTTGTCTCGCACCCAATTACGTAACGAACGATATATCGGCGTCGAAGATAAAAATCATTCGATTCATGAATCGAATGTCCCTTTAACGTCCGAGCTGTAAATAATTGTTCATAAGACATATAAAGATTAATTATTTGAAAAATACGTTATCGTTCGATAATGCAATCAAAAGTTCAGAATTATGATTTTTTCCCTATCGTTAGTTCATCATATTTTGTTATAACGGGATAAAATAATGTAAACAACTCGATGATAACGCCTGAATTAAAATAATAAGTAAATTTGCGAATATATTTCATTCACTCGCGCATTCGTTTCAACATTAAACAAAAAGATAATAAGAAATACGATACACGAAGACTAAAGGAAACGATTTTTTATTTTTACTCCATCTAGCTTCAACATGGATCCAACGATTCGAGTTACGACAGTCTCAGCAACGATAGGTCAGCTGTTCATGAGTCTCTCCATATTCGGCTGTCAGCAAAACTTCGTCCAGAGATACTGCAGCATGAGCAGTCGAAGTAAAGTCGTAAAGTGAGTAAAAAATAGGAACGAAGTAAACATCCAAGTTTATCTTCGTTGTGAAAAATTCTTTTCTAAATTCTTCATTGTGGAACATTCTTTTCTAAATCATTCTTCACGTGCTTTTTATCACAGAACAATGATGACGAACATGCCCGTGATAACGATATTGTTCTCGTTGTCCTGGGTCGTCGGTATGGTGATATTCGCGACTTACGCCAATTGCGATCCACTGAGCCTCGGTTACATCTCGAAGTTCGACGAGATCGTGCCGTTTTACGTCGAGGACAAATTGTCCTACATACCGGGACTTCTCGGCCTGGTGATGGCGACGCTCTTCAACAGTGCACTGACACTCGCGGTATCGAACTTGAATTCACTCGCGACCGTTACGTTCGAGGATTTCTTGAGTCAAATACCGGCGTTGAGCAATCTCCGTGACACGCAGCAGCTTCATCTCATCAAGATAATAGGTGTCATCTACGGTGTGGTGGTGATCGGTATAAGTTTTCTCGTCGCCATGTTGTCCGGTGTGATCGAGTCGTCGATGCTGATGACGTCGGCGACGTCGGGACCGTTACTCGGTGTATTCGTGCTGGCGATGCTCGTACCTTGTTGCAATTGGAAAGGCGCCGCGACCGGGATGATCTTCAGTCACATAACGACACTGTGGATAACCTTTGGCCATCTGACGATCACGAACGAGGCGGAGACACTTCCTCTCTCAACGGCTGGATGTCAGAACGATACTTTCTCGTCGCATCTTACGAGACCACCGGGTCTTCACATGCCCGGTGGATCGAGCGATATGTTTTCGTCGATGACCACTCCGGTGATCGACGACTCGACCAAGTCACCCTTGGAATTTATGTACGGTATAACATACATGTATTACGCCTTTATCGGCAGTATGACGACAGTGATCGTCGGCATAATCGTCAGTCTCATCACTGCCGATTCGGAGAAGGACGCTTACGAGGAACATTTGTTACACCCGTTGGCTCTCAAATTTTCCAAGATGTTCCCTGGCAAACCTCGTTTGTATTCGAGGAGCACGAGACTGGACGACATCAACAGCGTGACGAATCCAGCGTTTTCGAGCTCCATAACATCGATCGGCAATCACAGCACCAAATTGAATCCTTTCGTCGCTAACGATCCCAGTACCAAGGTACAGCTCAATTCGGCTTACGCCGACAAACTCAACGCCATGAAGACCGCCTCGCTCGAGGTCACCAACGAAGTGACCAAAGGCACGCGATTGTGAGGTACGATTTACAGACGTTAGATCGATGTTTCTCATTGTTTATTTTTTTACCTAAAGACACGTAAAATGGATCACGACGCGGCCAACTATTAGAGGACTGACGATTATAAAATTTCTAGAATTAGGACGTAGGTTAGATCTTTTTTTTTAAGAATTGTACAATTAACGTGACGAAAACTAAAGTGCCTAATAGAGGTGCGAATCAATCATTTTTTTCAACTGTCGACGTATCATTTTAAATCATTTTATCGAAGAGACGATTGTGAATATTCGTTGCTACGAAAGAAATTCTTAATTATTTAAAGAAAAGTCGTTGATTTAGTATCTTTTCGTACTTTTTTTTAAATATATAATTGATTATTTGAATGATTCCAACAATACTGTTTTTCTATAGAAAGTAGACGAGTCTGACGATAAAGATTGAATTGAGACGATACTAATAAGATTTGTGACGAGAATGAAATTAAGGAACGTCAGTAGCCCGGGAAAGGAACTCCGAGGATTATCTTTCGCGAGATTTTCCGACTGCCCGTTTGACTTCTCGACGAAAATTCATAAATACTCGCGTATTTCGCAGTCTCGCAGTATATTATTTAAATCGAGACGCTATAATATAACTAATAGGATTTTTAACAATTTTATTTTTTGTCCACCACGCAATCACGCGTGGGACTCGAGTGATCACGAATCGTCTTTTATACATTATTTTTCCTTTTGTTCATCTTGTAAATATTTATGCGCGAAAAAATTGTTCCAGTCTTCGTTAAATATTGTTTTTTTTTATCGATTAATCATTCAAAATACGAATCCTACCGAGTTCGTCCGAACGAAAAGAAAGTATGAAATACCCAAATTCAAAGTCCGACATCGGACACTGTTCATCGTCAATTATGTGTACCAATGATATTCTTTTTTCTTCCATACGTACTTTGTGATCGTTCGTGTTGGAGCGACGAGACCAGATGTTTTTACGAATACGATTGTATATAAAAGTAATAATACTAATAATAATATACGCGCCATCGCCGGAAGCGCTTGCGTTCGCGCTTTCGCAATAGTACGTATACATAAACATACTCCAACCGAAATTTCATTAGCGACTCTGCGTTAAAATTTAGAGTACGAATATCACGAATATTTTTCTTTTTTTAGCCTAACTAAATATACGTACATTATTGCCGTGACATAATAAATTATAAAAATATCACGGGGATCACGTGTACGGTGCCACGCACCGTCATGTCGTACAGAGAGAGAGAGAGAGAGAGAAAGAGTGTGTGTGAACGAGTAAGGTAGACACGTGTCGTACAAACGTTGTGATAGATGAAGATTGATTATTTTCATGCAAATGAGAGAAGCATAGAGAGAATATATAAAAAAAACAGAAGTAAATGCAAAAAGAGCGATGGAGGCAAAACGATGCGTAATGAATAATATTTAAGTAATTTGTGCTTCATCGCGGTGTGTACATATAAAATATATTTCGTATGCGTGTCATTTTCTAAAGAGATCTCTTCGATTAAACTCTCGTGGGGCCCGGCTCGGCCGAGAGTACTTCGTATTATTTGAATTGTGTATGTTGCGAGCCGGTCGGATTATTAGTCCATCGAAAATGTGCATGAGAGTACCCGAGAGACATAATTTATAACGAAGTTTTAGGTCATTCGTATCGAATCATCCGGTATAATATTTATTCGGGGACAAACACTCGTCGTATTTGTTTCTCAATCGTTATTACTATTTTGTTATATGCGTTAAATATACAAGTATACTTTATATCGACATTGTTATCCGTGTACTGCCAGCGGGCTTATTATTAGGGTCTGGTTTTAGGCAGAACAGGATGTTTGAATAATATTTCATCGTGTAAATTGTCAACGTTGGACTGCCTGCGGATAACGTTTTCGTTGTTAATACGAATATATGTATATTTATATGACATAAGCGCACATACCGTTGTGTATATCTCTCTCTTCATCCCAACCCCCCACCCCTCCTCTTGCTCCCTCCACAGTTTGTGGCAAACTCTGTAGTACGTACGTACGAGAAGTATTACCAGTTCGTGACGTTTATATGTACTCGTGAAATGCAAAAAGGACGTCGCCCCTATAGTTCAACGTGTTTGTGTTCGTTTTGAGTGCGGATATGCTTTTCCCCTCACCTTTACGATGCGCGAAACGATGAAACAGAATTATGTGCATATATATATATATATATATATATATTTAAATATTTTGATTATTTCGAACGAGATGAAAATTATATGTGACGAAAATGGGACAACGTCCATCGGAGTAAAGGAAAAAAAAAGAAAACAGAAAATACGAGCGTAATATTTATTGGATTAATTCCGATTCTTCGTACGTCGTTGATATTTTACTTTCACGATTCGCTCGATCGATTTCAATCTGGATGACTGGAACTTTTATTTTTCATTGAATATTCACGACGGGCGATATTTATCGGGCGTACGATATGAAAGCCCGTAGCCTCCTCGATCTCCGATGATTAATAATGGATTTCGATAATTATTTGCCAATTACTCCTGGTTCGCTTATCATACGAATTGGGCGGATGACGGGTCTTTCGGGCATCGTGGACAGTTTTCCACGTAAACTATATATAGATATGTACGATCATTAATAAATGATCATTCAACCCGTATCCTGCAGTCGATCATCGGCACGCCGATAAAATAAAATTTATTTCATCAATGATGAATTTTCCACGAGAGAGATAGAGAGAGAAAGAAAGAAAGAGAGAGATATTCAATTTATTTAGCCGAAACAACGTTCGTTAAGCCGGCATATTATCCCGATGTTAGCCATTTGCCGAAATATATTTCTATTTTAATCTAAATATTAATTTATCGTTCAATCCTTTTATCGTTAATCTAATCAGAAAGAAATGTCCCTTCCGAACGTTGATAGGTGCATGGTATAATTCCCGATTAATTATATCACTTCCCGTAGGTCCAATCTGATCAACGAAGAGCTTTTGCGTTAGCCGTTTGATGCTTGTGTATACGATCATTACCATACGTCTCGTACCCACGTATAGCTATATATATATAGACATTTATCTGCAGTGCAAATCGTATTGCGGGTACAATCGTGCCATTCGTAATATACATGTACGTTATATACCTATATATACATATACATACATAAACACATATATATGCCAGTAAACCTACATACGGTGTTCTTCGATCTGGCCGAGTTGTCAGTTACTGTCCGATACTCGTTATCGTTCTGGGGTCAGGGAAGGGGGGAGAAGTACGTGCACATATATAGGTGGATATAGGAGAGATTACAGGCCCACCGTACGTTATCGTCGTCGCGGCTGCTGCTCTGGGTGTGGCAGGGAACGTCAGTGGCGACGACGACGCCTGAACCCAACGCGCCCTCCTCTATATTATGCACGTTTCGTATATATATATATATATATATTTCTTGGTATATGCATGTCTTATATTTATATATCATATACATTCGTGAATGTCCGGGGCGCCGTGTCATTCCGGCGTCGGAACTCCACCATGCCAGAACGCATATCGCATGCACGACATGCAATCAGCAAGTGTACCGCGGCGCTCTCATCTCTCGCCGATGCGAGCCGCAGTCGAGCGAAAGAATCCACGATGGGTGGCGGGCAAAACGTGATATTTTATCATCCACCCTGTACGTATTTTATAAATAAACAAAAGTGACAGAAGCCATTGATTATACAATTCTATAAATAAATTTCGTAAAAATGTGAAATTACAGAAAAAAGATTTTTTTTGTTTTGCCTAAGCTGGGAATCCGAGTGTCATTGTTCAAGAAAATATAGGAATTTTTCAGAAAGACGAATTTCTTTGACAACGCCGATTTATTCTTTTTTCTTTGAATCGATCGCGAATGATAAGAAAATGTACCCAGTTGCAAAGATCGCTAAATTCTTTTTTCGCTGACAAAAAGGAAAAAAAATGCGAACGTCATTCAAAGCATCGTAGTGGATGACTATTACTGGCAGGGCGAACTATGGCTGCCACGCCTCCCTCAGCTTCGCGCCAAAATGTCCTGGACCAACGTCATTTCCGATATTCTCCATACTGCAGTTTCCACTCGTTCTCTCCTCCTCTCTCTCTCTCTCTCTCTCTCTCTCTCTCTCTCCCTCCCTCCCTCTTCCTATGCGCACACATTCGTTGAGCGAAATCTCTGACGTTCGTTCGTTCGTCGCCACCTTTTCCAAACGATCGGCTTCGAGACTCTACCCGTCCATATATCCTCCACTAATATACAACCAAGACGAAGGATATGTATACGCTGGCGTCTTCCCATAAAGCTGCAGTGTCCCAGAGAAAAGAGTAAGAAAAATACAAACAAAAAAATATCGGAGAGCAAAAGAGAGAGAGAGAGAAAGAGAGAGAGAGAATCCTTGGAATTTTTCTCTAGTTCCGCAAAGAGTCGAACCGATATGCAGCTGCTCCACGAAGGTTTCTCTACGACGTTCTCACCATTTGGAAGACATCCAACCTGCGAAGCAGCCTGGACACGATCGGAACTACGCCGAACGAAATGAGATCCGATCTCCTTTTTGCGAGTATTCGCGGTATCCAACAGTGGACCACGTAATGTCCCTCGTACGCTATATACGCAGCAGGAAATTCCTCTACCTATATATATATGTATATCTATATGTATTTATGTATAAGTGTGCGTGTTTATATAGATTTTTCTATACCCAGTTCTTCGTTGTCGATTTTCTCTCCGCGTTTCTCATTGTTCACGGTCTCGCTGCTGTTGCCGAATTTTCGTATCGGTAGCCGATATTTCGAGCAACTCTCGACACCCATGCAACAGTGACTTCGCGTACGGCGGAAGAGTCTTCCGGAAGTGTTACGCGCAACCAAGAAGCGGAAATTCCACGAAGCGTACCTCGAATTCACGTAGCGTACTATTCACATAAATTACGAAATTAAGGAGACCGGAAGAAACGCGTGGCTAATCGTAGTGATAAATCGTCGCAGGAAAGACCTTTTTATTCCGGGCTAACGTGAGATCGCGTCGATCATGTTCGAAAAAAGTGTCGAAAAGAAGCATCGAAAATTCACTCATTGTCGGAAGGAAATGTCAAATGTTCATAAACAATTTGCGAGAGAATTATTTTCGACGAGGAAAATTTAGAATTATTATTCGAGAAATCATTTCGCCTCGATTTTTTTAAAATCAGAATTTATTCCGATTCATTTCTTTTCTTTTTTTTTAAATTTTATTACGGCGTGCGAAATTTTGAAAATTTGGGAGAGAACGTTGCGAGATTGCTGAGTTTGCGAGGCAATGCGAAGCGAAGAAGGCGAGTCTCTGAAGAGCCGGCAACGTTGGTCCGCTACAGGTTTTTTGTTGCCGTGTGTATATCGCCCAAGGGAGTAGGAATTGGCAGACATCGCCACTGGCGTGGATATTGTGAAAAATTTATATGGATCCGAAGCAAACGTGAGTGAAAATGTACATTTTATCGGGCCAGATAAGATTGTTTTTTTTTTCAATAAAAGTTCGATTATGTTTAGATCGATAAAATTTATCAATTGTAGGCTGTGAATAATCTGATATGATTGTACACAGTCGAGCTAATTGAACTTTAAACCTCGTCGGGAATATGTTTACCGTCGCGTAGCCAAACGTGGGATGAGGAAAAAAATGACAACCACGGGCTTTATCATTTGTTCGTCGACTCGTTATCAATTTAACATATAACGTCTCTGTTCCGTCAGTGAAGTTTCAGTTTCACATGAAATCCGACGATCGTGCACATCAGCACGATCGCCTTTAACCGTACGTACGAGGAGCCAGACCAAAGCTGTTCAGTCTCGTGAGTTTTGCGAACGACTGAGGATCCATTTGACGTTCGCTGCGAAACGCGTATAAGACCGGCTACCATGGCAGTTGAATCCAGGTAATATTGACATTTTTATTTTGAGTTGGGACAGAAGGAAACGGAGAAACGAGTGAGATAAAAATTGACCGTTTGACGGCTGGGAGGGGGATGGGGGTGGCGGGCCTCGGTTCTCTAAAAAAAAGTACCCTGTGAAATGCGATGAGAGATGCGCTTTCGCCATTGGCCGAAAAATCATGGGATTATATAATAATTTAATTTTTTAATGATAACCCGATCAAGATTTATCGATACGCGGCTCATCGATTAATTCACATCGTAAATTAATTCTCTCGTTATTATCGGGTTTCACGATTTTTTTATTCTCTCACTTTTGCGAAGGAGAAAAGGTCCGCTTCGCGTAAAACTCACGCTCTCATTGAGAATCGTGGTCAACACTATTGCTAGGACTTCTTAGCATTCCACGTGTCCTCGGTCTCCCACTGTATGAACAGTCTCGCGCGAGTTACTCCACGCGTTAAACTCGAAAGTTCCGGGACAACGTCCGCAACGGCGCCGGCTTATTGTCCGAGGAAAATGCAACGAGACAACGATAACATCGTCTGTCCGGAGAACGTGAGATGAAAAGCTACCGAGAGGGGGGAAATAGGGAGAGAAAAATTCGAATGAGACATCAACAATGGCGATGGGAGAGTCGAGACTCCGTCGCGTTCTTTCACGACTCGCAGGACTGACCTGGACAACCAGAGAGTACGAGAAACGCGATGAAAACAACGAGCGAAAAAAAGAACGAAAAAGAAAGTTTTCATCTCGTTGAAGCTCTACGAACGAACGGACTCAACGAACTGGTCTACGGCCGTTCGCACGATCGCGCACGCGATCGATCCTTACGCGTACGATGGCCCGCGCGTTCATGGCACAATGTGCACGTCCCACAAAGCACACGAGTAGAAATACAGAGTGCGAGGGACAGAGAGAGAGAGAGAGAGAGAGAGAGAGAGAAAGAAAAACGAAAAAAAAATTTCGCGTAATCTCGGCAACGAGAACGAGCAGAGAAAATTGATCGATTGGTCGGTCCACGTAGCCGCGGCGGCACAGACCTTTACAGTTCGTGCGCGCATAGACGGATTTATTAAATACGCATTGATCTTCATCGCGAGTTGAATTTATTTCGAAGAATATGTCTTTTTCCAAATATTTGTGTGACATTTTTTACGTTCTAGGATGAAATTAGGATGGCGAAAGGTGGGCGAAAAAAGAAACAAAAAAGAGACAAATAGAAATTTATCGCGAGATGGTAAAGATACGCGTTCCATCACGTCGGTACTATCTTTCGTTTGGAGATTAGGGAAATCAGAAAAAAATGCGATTGGACTCTCTTTTCGAAAGCTTACTCGACGGGTTGGCGAGAGGAAAAAAATAGATGAAAATTCTCAACAGATATGACCGGTCGAGATTGATCGATGATTTCATCCGACCGGACGTGGCGCATCGCTCTCTCATATCGCCGTCTCCTCAGTCCCTCTTCTAACTATCTCTCTCTCTCTTTCTCTTCCACTCGTTCGACTCTCATCTCAGCACTCTCTCTCTCTCTCTCTCTCTCTCTCTCTCTCTCTCTCTCTCTCTCTCTCTCTCTCTCTCTCTCTCTCTCTCTCTCTCTCTCTCTCTCTCTCTATCTCTATCTATCTATCTATGTATATCTCTAGCTCGTCCTTATTCATCAATCACGGCCAACCGATTAATTTCAGATGGATGCCGTGCCAGTTGACGATCGAGCCGACCATCTGCAGTTCCGACTACGATGGGGTAATCCTCGTGTCGGGCAGCTCTCCCGGTTTCGAGGAGCCCGAACCCTTCAAGACGGTCCTGTACGCCGCTGCTCAGATCGATTCGGCCCTCGGCACGATTGGCGGCGTTCTACCCATCAATCTACCGGCCAAGAGACTTATATACAGCCCTACCGGTCCCCTTAACATGGATTATGACGACGTGCGAAGCTTCGCCGAGGCTGCGACACGAGGCATCGAGAGGTATATCATCCTATAATCCGTAATCCTTTCATTCGCGATAATCAGTACGGTGCGCTGTTGAACATAACGCGAGATTAATCGAGATTCGTGTGACGCATACATCAGAACTCGACACTCTTACTATCGTAACGATAATATTTTCCTATAGCTGTAATGTTACAGGATCCCGCGTTATCAAACTCATACATAAAGAAAGATTAAATCAATTATATATATACACGTATGTCTCCTCCAAAACGGATCGTCAAGACTATCGGCAGGTCATGGACCACGTATTTTGTTTTGATTTATCCAATTTTTATCTCCGGTTGCCGTTATTCGCCGAAAAAACGAAGAAATAAGTGAAAAACAACTCTTTTATAAACATTATTGAGGCAAATCTTTAACTTTACGCTATATTTTCAAAAAAATCCAACGGGATCCCAAAGTGGATCTAAGACTATGTCATCAGGAGCTATGAAACATAACGTAAAACGTAGTGCAATTCCTTGCAAACAAATTGCAGATGATCACTGGAAATCTTTATCACTATTTTTATTGACACTTTCTCGAAGAGACGTACGGAGGGGTGGAACATTTTTCCTCCCTATAACGTTCTCTCATTCGACGTGGACAGTAGTCAGCGTGTGGGACGTCATTGCCGCATAAGACGGAAGGAAACGATAAGTACAGCGAAAGCTTTTTGCCCGCTGCGAGGAAAGTCTGATTTTCCAAAAAAGCGCGTCACCGACGCAAGCTCGGGAAAACGAAAAAGATCGTTGTTGGAGGAGGAATTTAATGCAAGCAGAAGAAAAAAAAGGGAAGACGAAGAGCAGAGGCTATCGAGTGCGAAAGATTTTTCCCGCTGTTCTTCGATTCCATTAGCAAGTCTGGCGTGCACCGTGAATTCCACTTATATACTTAGCGAGCACAGTCATTTCCAGTGACGTAGTACACGTGCGGTGAAATCCGATGTCCGAAGGGTTGATGAAAAGTGGAAAGACCGTTAGATGAAGGGGGAATTGCGAGCGAAAAGAGAGGTCGAAGCAAAAACGAGGGGCGAAAAGATTGTGAAAGGAACGTTTTCTTCCTCTTGATCAATTACAGAAATTGTTTTCCCGATCGAAGGGTATTATAATGATTGGTTCG
Organism: Netelia inedita; assembly: GCA_964017225.1. Lineage (NCBI taxonomy): Eukaryota > Metazoa > Arthropoda > Insecta > Hymenoptera > Ichneumonidae > Netelia > Netelia inedita. The sequence goes on along the minus strand of OZ024922.1, from coordinate 32,163,456 downwards.
AGGCTACGGGAGTAGATTCGAGGTACACACCTGCCGCGTGACGCGCATCTTTCTCTGTACAGGAATCGAGGTTCGTTGAATTTTATTCTCTCTCTCCGCGCACGCTGCTCCCGAGCTTTTCGTCCTTTCGCCAAAATATAAAGATCGTAAAGTCTTTTCTCGGTCTTTACGTCTCTCTCGCACGACCGAAACAGTCATATAAAAGAAAAAGAAAAAAACGGGGAAAAAACGAAAAAGACGCGTAGCGGCAATGCGCTCGTGTATTTTTACGACAATTTGAAAAGGAAACTCTAGTATTCCACGTCCGTTGGCATTCGCATCGAAAAGACCCTCTCGATCGGCCAACTTCTCTCAATGCGCTAAACTCGTGAAGGCGGATTTAATTTACTAAAACACGCGATAACGGAACGAAGCACATCGGTGTTAATGAAAATTCAGCGATGCGGAGTTCGCACTTTTTGCTTTTATTTCTTTCTTGCCCTTTAGTTAATTTTTGTTTGCTTTCAAATGTCTCTATGCTTTCTCATTACAGGGCACTGTCAGCCGGTGTCAGGTGTCCATTGATCGCTCTTCTACCGGACATGAGATTCGAGAACGTCGAGCTTGTGACTCTACTCGGTGCACTGGACGCTCTTTACGTCGTAAGCTAGTTTCGAAAACTATTCTATTAGTGTTATACATATATACGTTCACGCACTCTCGTCTTCTACCTCGGTATTCTACAATCTCCGAATATCCTTGACTCTTCTCTCATCTACTGCATCTCACGTACATTCTCGATTATATTGTAGTGCTCCTTTATCTAACGCATTACGGAATTACTTACTTGCCAAGAGTATTTCACGGCTCGAGGGAACTTGGCTATACATCGACGATGGAAGAGTGAGATGGATATAGATAGAAACAGAGGGAGAGAGAGACAGGCAGAGACAGAGAGAAAACCAAATACATCTTCGTATATCTTCTCTCGCTTCCTCTCGAGTTAAACTCTGCTCTCGTAGAACTTAAGGCCCCAGGGGCTAAGCCTCTGGACCAGAAGTCCAAGTATGGGAGAAAGTATATAGATAGAGTGAGGGAGAGATAGAGTGAGGGAGAGATAGAGAGAGCCAGAGGGAGAAAGAGCGTCAGGAGCCAAAGACCCCACCCCGAAAGCTCCTGCGCTCTTGCACTCTTGCTCTTTCGTGCTCTGTTCCTATAACATACGAAGAGAGCAGAGGAGCGATTGCGACCGGCATAGGAAGGAGGGATAAGACCAGGAAAGGGTGGAGGAGGAGGAGGAACGTGGCGAGTTTCTGTACGTAGATCGGCTTGGTGGCGTCGTTGGGACGGTTTTCTATATAGAACGAAAAATAGAGACGGTGAAGAGCGAGAGAGGATAGAGGGGGTGTTACGTGCCCGAGGGATGCCAGGGGTCTACGGCATCAGCAGCAGCATCCTCTCCTTGTTCTCTCTCTCACTCTCTCTCAGCCTGGAGTAACGAATGCCTCGCGTTCCTGAATCCTGGTGGCTTCCAGCGACCTAATTAGCAAAATACTCGAGAGCCCTCTCACTCTCCCCCTCTCTCTCTCTCTCTCCCTCTAACCTCCCTTCCCCTTTCAGGTCCTCTATCTTCTCTACATCCGTCTCCTAGCCCTCCTATTCTCGCTTCATCTCTCCCGTCTTTCGCCATCGCCAGCCCTCCGACGCTCCTCCTGACTCGCTTCTTTCCCCGAGCTGAAAGCCGCGCAATCCAACGCGCACGCGAATGCGGCGCGTCGTTTTCCCGAATACCGGAAGACGCCCGCGGAATTTCTGGGTCCCGTAATCGGAACTCACGTTGAGGTAGGATGGGTGGAAAACAGAAAGAGAGAGAGAGAAGGAGACAGCGAGCAAAAGAGCGAGAGGGGGAGAGAGAGAGATAGAGAGACGGGCGAGAAAGGGTGAACGGGGGTTGTACCCACAGCAGGAGGAAGGCGTCGTCGCGACGTCGCCAACCACCATCATCGACATAAGCATCTATCCTCTAACCACCCTCTTTCTTCTTTCTTGCGCGGTTTCTCGTCTTCACTTTGTCGCCTCGATGCCGCAGCGATGTAGAAAAAGGAAAGACGACCGAGAGCGAATAACTTTTCACCGTGCTCGCGTTAATGTTTTCTCTTTTTTTTTTCTTTCTCGCTCGAGAAATCTTGGAGTAACGAGCGAAGCACATTTTTGTAGGAGTTCTTTCATAAGCGATTGCGAACAATGAGAACGCGGAATGCCGGTTTCACGGGGTTTCGATGCTTTTTCATCTTAATGACGGATTTTTATTGCGAAAACGTAAAATAGAATCGAGCGATTATTCGGATAAAACTCACATTAAATAATTGTTTTCGAGATTAATTCTTTGGTATCATTTAATCGTAACGAATTTGGACGAATAATCGCTCGATTTACTTTTGAAAAATATTTGAGTAATATTTATATATTTCTTCAATAAAAACAGTAGAATGTATAAATTACTAACGAATGTTTCTTTAAGGATCTTTGTCATTTTCTTTGAAAAATTGACGGAATAATAATTAAATCCTGTATTTGCGGTTCCAGCCTTTGGAAGTCCGCGAAATCGGCCCGGATCGATGTTACAAAGCCTGTCGCCTAGGCATATGGAGTCCGATATGCGCCAAAAAACTCCAGGGGATAGTCAAGCTGGCTTCGGCCCTTGAGAGTGGACGTTACGTTGCTCGTGATATCGGTAAGTCAAAGGAGAAGGAGTAAAAAAAACAATAATCACAACGACGTATCGCCTTGGGGCTAAGAATTAGCTACACCGGTCCAACCAATTTCTTGTCGTCCTTCGATACGTCATCTATACATGTATATATATATTTTTTTCGTTTTGCTTCGTTCTTTCATCATCCCTTGGCCAGAGTGGAAGGGGAGAGAATGGCAAGCGTTCTATAACATTTTCCCTTGGGCCCTCGAGTATCTCTCTCTCTCTCTCTCTCTCTCGGCAACCCTTCAACTTCTTTTTGCCTCTTTTCTTTTGCCTACTTCGACGCCCTTTTCTGTCTTCTCGGTAAATTTGTTCCTCAAGCCGGTACCGTCACTCCGGTCTCGATGTTTTCGCGAGAAAGTTTCCTGCTTGTGCGGCGGTGCCTCGTGCTTGACGAGGATGGTAGAAAAAAGATCGGTGGTGGCAGGGATTAAGGAAGAGAAAAGAGGTGGGACGCCAGAGGGGTTAAGGGATAGACGGGCTGGAAAGAAAATCCGAGAGATGAGAGAGAGAGAGAGAGAGAGAGAGAGAGAGAGAGAGAGAGAGAGAGAGAGAGAGAGAGAACTTTAAGCGACGGACTTTTCTTCGTCGAGGACGTTCTGTGTCGTGAGGGAGTAAAAATCGCCTGGGGGGGCCTCAACAGTAGATACTTCCTTTTCTCATTCCACGTACCATTCTCTTCCTATTTCCTACCTCTCCTTGCCTCGTCGAACAGAGACGAGACGAACGTCTAGCAAAAAGCCACGGCTTCGGCTACGTTCCCTAATTGAGAATGGAACTGTGTCGCGTACAAAGCTCTACCATTGTCGCTACACTCGAACGACCACGGCTCGTAGATGACTCTTATTCCGCCCTTTTTTCTTTTTTCTTTCCTATCCACGCGACATTTGCCAGTCTTCGATGTACCCGCGAGGCTCGAGCTTTCTTTTTATCACTTATTTCCTCTGTCGTAGAAACTTGTCAGCCGATCCATTTCTTTTCGGGACCATCGTGGACGTCAAACAGATTTTCCAATAATGAAAAATCGTCCTGGAATTCCAATTCCCGATCGAATTCTATGTCTTCCGTGTTCTTTTTTCTAATTTCCTTCGATCGCCGTTGAATAAAAAAAGGTGGCGGAGATCCGGAACGCATGGCACCACCGAGAGTCGAGGAATACGTGGCTGAACTGTTTTGCGGATCTAACGTAACGGTTCAGGTCGTCAGCGACGAGGACACCTTACTGCAGGAATATCCTCTTTTCGCGTCGGTCAATCGTGCCGCTTCGGTTATTCCACGTCATGCTGGAAGGATCATCTTTCTGACTTACGAGCCACCAGACGCAGCTTGCGTCCTAGAGACCGTGATGTTCGTCGGTAAAGGCGTTACTTACGATACCGGCGGCGCTGACATCAAATTCGGCGGTACGATGTGTGGAATGTCGAGGGACAAGTGCGGCGCGGCTGCTTGCGCTGGATTCATGCAGGTTATACACGTTACACTTGATAACCGTATAACCGTCTAGTTTACGATTCCTTCGCGAGTAATTCGCACGTAGTCACCCTCCAGCGTCCTCTAGCCCTACTCCCTCTCACCCTCGTAAGTCACAGTCCCGTATATCGCTTATCGATCGAGCGCGATAACTCATCCGCTGGCAAAATGGCTCCTTGAAATAACCCTCGCGTGGTATCTAATATGTGAATGAGGGAGGAGAGGAATAGGGAGAATTTAAGAAAAATGGTTTTTAATCCAACGGGCTTCTCTTAGGTCGTCAACCTCTTACAACCACCGACCGTTAAGGTCGTCGCTGCACTGTGCGTCGTGAGAAACAGCGTCGGGGAAAATAGTTACGTCGCCGACGAGGTTATTACCGCCAAGTCGGGCAAGAGGGTGCGCGTTATGAACACCGATGCCGAGGGTCGAATGGCAATGGCCGATGCTCTCTATCACATCAAGGAAATGGCGCTGTGCTCCGTGAATCCACACATCTTCACCGTCGCTACGCTCACCGGGGCTGCTGTCAAGGCTGCAGGAGTTGGATATTCGGTCAGTAATTATATTATAATCATTCATTTATCTTTCATTCGTGCATTTCGTATAGGCGAAATTTAAATCGAAGAGAAAATTGAGCAGCTTCCTATTCCGGTAAATGACGCAAACGTCGTCATAGGCCGTTGTCAACCCCCCTCTGTGACAAGGCGACAACGCTCATATTTTGTACTATCGTGTATGCAAAGTCACCGCCTCCACCGTGGATATTCAAATCGCTTCTTCGCAGCCACCAACCTTTCCACTTTTTTTCAATTCCCTCTTTCTCTCTCACTCTCTCTCTCTCTCTTTCTCTCTTTGTTTACTTCCCTCTCACGGTTCTACATGGCTGACGCGTATTTGCATCGCGAGCTCATTTTTCACGAAATCGCTAATTCAAAGTCCATCTATATTTAAATTTTCATTCTTCACGTTCGTGTACGATACACGAGCCTCGGTCTCCCGTACGTTTAAGTACCAGTAGCGAAACTTCGAGAGCGTGTTACCTCGCATCACATTGTTTATGCAGATCGTATCAAAAGCGTGTACAGAGGGCCACGGCTCCGCAAAACCTCCCCGTAATGAGCCAACGACGCGTATACCGAAACGAATTTTCGCGAGCGTTTAAAAACGCGTAAGAACATTCTTTAGTGAAAACCACAATGAAAAATTATTTAACGAGTGAGCTATTTTTTACGAAAAAAAAAGAATAAAAAGTAATCTTCACCATATACGCGAACTTAACGGCTCATTTTTTATTAAACTTTGCCGCTCAGCCGTAAATAAAAACTCATTCATTTCGCGTGTTACCCGTTCGGCAGTTAAGGGATGAAGACAGGATGAGAGAAGCGAGTTGCAATATTCGTAATTTTTCTCTCTTGTCTTTTCCAACGAAGTAGAGAAGCCCTCTTCTCGCCCTCTCTATCCTCCTCACACTCTCTCTCTCTCTCTCTCTTTCATTCTCGCAGCTCGCTTTTGCGCTTCTTGCGCCAACACGGAGTAATAGACGTTTTTTCCTTTCTATCTCTTCATCTTATCTCCACCGCGTTGGACGCATAGAATTCATTACCAACGCGATATAAAAGAGACGCCTCTATCTTCCTCACGGCAACCAACCCCGTACCTCCCCCCCCACCCTCCCCCTCCCCCCTTTACGCCTCGTCACTGTACCAACCGCGTAGACGCGCCGAGTTTTCTATACTTAGTATCCCCCGTGAACGGACGAACGCGAATCGTGCAGACTCGCCCTCTTAACTCACTTCCTCGTTCGTCAGTAGGGAGGCAAACGATAATTTATCAAGTCCTCCACCTTACTTCGTTCTAGCCTCTCAAAGCTTCGGGCCCCGATATAATTATATTCAAGCCTCCCTCTCTTTCATCCTCTTTCTCTGTCGCTCTCCCTCTCGTTCATTCTCTTCCCAAGGTTTTCATACCATCAACTATCGTGCTCACCCTTCTACTCGTGCCTTTCAATAATATTTTTCACTCTTCTGACAAGCATGTAAATGCGTATATGTATATTTATAGAAGGAGAGTATTAATGCGAACGCCGAACTTTGGGCATATCTAAAGTACGTATCTGCATGAGCGATGCAAATATCGATGACTCGATTAATCATTCAATCCTATCTTTCAATTTTTCGGATGTTTCTTCGCTGCGGTTTAATTAACATTCACCTTTTCATTATATAATAACCATAGTAATAATAATTATTATTATTATAAAAAAATAATAACATATAGTATTATTTTTACACATTATAATTAAGATGAGACTTTAATAATTATTTCCACTTCAAATATCTATTTTACTAATGATCAACGTTTTCAGATTGCTATGGATAACGCAGTGGCACGTCTCTGGAGCAACGCCGAAAAACTACAGGCGTCCGGCGAGACAATGGGCGATCCGTTCGAAGTGTCGAGATTACGACGAGAAGATTTTAGATTTCACGAGAGCAAACTGGAGGGTGACGATGTCAGACAGGCGGATACGGACTCTAGCACGAAAATTAACCGCGGACATCAAGGACCGGCAGCTTTTCTCATCAAGGCATCGGGTTTGGACAAGGTGAATAAAAATACGAATCAAATTTTTGTTTCGGTTTCTAAGTTTGCGAAATGTATTTCGAACGATCTTTAACGTTCTCGTTTCACGATAAAAATTGAATTTAGCATGGAATCGGATCCGAGGAGCCACTGAAGTACTGTCACATTGACATGGCACCTAGCGCGGGCATCTTCCCATATCCAGCAACCGGACGGCCGATACTAGCATTGGCACAATGTTTCTTGTTCGACAAAACTGTCGAGTCGGTGTAAAATAGGAAACAACGGAGTTGCCAAGACACGGAGACAACTTTCATCTGTCTTAATCCATTAAAACAGGAAACGATTATTTCCAGATAATTTTAAGATGCTCGTGGTATATTCAAGATAACTCTTCGAGTATGAATTATATCCAGATAATTCTCCTAGTGATCTATTCCCGAGATACCCGGTGGTCCACGATCTTCGATTTTCACTTTTTCCAGTCTCTGGTTAGCGATATATTGTAATGATCAACTATAAAATATACATAAGAATCGTGCACATCGTTCGACTGTTATCCAACTTTTCCAACTTAACGCCTGTATACTCCAGAAGGATGGTTTACGACGTGCGACGAATATCCCCTCGAGGGACATCAAGTCACCTCACGATGCGATCGGTTTTATAGGTTTACGAGTAAGCGTGTACTAACCTACGCTTCACTCGATATGCGCACGTACACCTTGTTTTTTTATATTTTTCACCAAGATGCGCGTTAACCGTTCAAGGACGATATAACGCCGAGCTGCGCGATGCAACAGCCTCAACCATGAGATCCCATACGACGCAACGCCGTTATCCTCGATGTGCTGTAAAAGTTAACGCTCGTACCTTTAAATCGTTTGCGATCCATCATTGTTTATCCATTGTTGATCCCTCGATTCATTCCTTGCAGAGCAACCCAGCCTTCCTCCATTTGAGTTTAACGAAAACCTATCGATTATCGTTGCAGCACGGTGCATGCAGTTGTTCACCCCTCAAGTACACGCACATCGCCATAACCAGTCACCTACCCGATCCTCCCGCTCATTACAGTGGAAATCCGGTCCTTGCCCTGTCTTACTGCTACATCATACAGGGCAAATGTCTAACCGTCCGTAATAACATCCCTTGTGAGATGCAGTACGTGTGCGAACTCGAATGCAAGCCCGTCTGTATTCCGGCGTGTCAAACTTGTCCGGTGCCGAACGTCATCCGCAACGATTCCGATCCCCATACGACCCTACGCGTTGGACGGCCAATATGTCAACAACCTTGTCAACCTCCCCCGTGTCAAACTCCACCTACGTGTCCCGATTCCGGTCGTCAAGCTTCTGGTGAAACGACCAACTGCCAGGAACAGGTGATGATAGTCGAGCCGATGTGTCAACCAAATGTCAAGAGAAACGGATTGAACACTGGGGCTTAAATTACGAAATATGGTGAAAAGGAGGTTCTTATTTGATTTTATTGGCAAAATTCTGTTAGAAAGGGTAAGTCTATTGGAGGTCAATAAAATCTGACCGAACGACGGTGAATTAGTTGATCTCCTTATCGACAGAGGGTACAGCAGTAATAGGGTCGGTATTATCCGTTGATCGCAAGATTGAATGTTATCGACAGTCTGTTACCTGATGAGGATTACACAGAAAACTGTAATAACCGACGATGGAAACTTAACCTTCTAGAAAACTAAATTATCGACCGCTAGGAAAAAACGTGCTACCGATTTTTTTTTATTTCCCCCATTTTTGATTATCTCCCATACTATTCGTTTGTATTTTGATCAAAATATGATTACATTTCTGAAAAAATAGAAACGTTCGAGGTATGATAACGCGTCTAAGGCATCTACGAACCTCGGCAAACGGCTCTTCGAACGTTTCGACCTGGCGAGATAGAATCGAACGAGATCGATTCAAACGTCGTTTTAACGAACGCCACGATTACTCGATAATCCGGAATTACTATACCGCGATCGCAAACAGGATGCAGTTCTTCGGTGGCTGGAGTAGCGATCGGAGCAGAAGCATCGAACGGTAGACTCGAAGGAGCGTAATGACTATGACCGACTAGCATACAGACAGCGTCGCTTCTTTGATGAACTTATAAATATATAGATGTATATAAATATATACATACAATGTATAGTTACACACAAATGGACCGTAGCATGCAGTACTATTCCCTGACATCTAAATATAGATTTCAACGATCTTTTCGCAACGCGGCGCTCTCCTCGCAACCTTCTCGGCTTATTTTATTATCCTACGCGCTCTTTTGCCAGCACGACGGGAGAGTTCGTAATTTTATTATTCCTTAAATCCCCTTCCCTCTTCTCGTCACCCCACCATCGGAATACATTAAACGTGACCGCACCGCTCGTTGAAGCCTCGTTATAACACAATGTATCGAGCGGATACGAATGAACAAACGATATAATTCGTCTCGTAAACGGGCTAGATCTTTCGAATAACTATATTAGAAGAACAATGAGAAAATGTGGTTTGTCGTTCGGATTCCACGGGGATGGAAAATAAACGAACAACGAAATTTCGACTCGTACTCGACGATTTTTCTCGTGTCTTTTCCTCGGTACGTAATCCGGCAACGCTGCTGCTAGCATCGACATCCGCGCGGAAACTCCTTTTCTCGCTCGAGAGTTTCTCTCGGTTGCTGCGAAGTTCACGCGCCCGGAACCCATTCGCTTCGTCACCCCCCACCCCTCGAGCGCGTGCGCGCGCGCGATTCCGCGCTACGACGTCGAGGCAGCGCACCTTCGTCTTCGCTTCATGGAGTGAGAGAGCGAGAGAAAGAGCTTGCGATCTCTCTCGTGGCTTGAAGCTCCCCCCCCCCCCCCCACCCCTCCCCTTCCCCACCCCCTTCTATACTCCTCCACCTCCGCATTTCGCGAGCTCTCTCTCCCCGTACGGTGCAAGACACTGATACATAATATCGTTTACCACGAGTCCGCGTGTTCAGAACACAGCAAGGCCCGAGACTTCCTTAGCCTGGGGCGGGGGGTTGGCGAGAGGGGATTAGCGCGAGAGGTCGCGAAGTCGCGGGGCGACTCGCTGTCTCGCGCGAGCTTGCTCGAGCTTCGTGGACGATAAGGGACGAGAAAGAGAGAGAGAGAGAGAGAGTAGGAAGAAAAATCGAAAAACTAACGCGACGGTGACGAGGAGGAGAAGAGACAGGGATGGAAGAAAGTTGGAACGAAAATGGAAGGAAATGGAAGATAGGAAGAAAAGCTCGAACGATAAGACGATGGAGGAAGAGAAACGGTAGGTTGGAACGACAATGAAGTAGAAGACGGGAGAGGAGAAGGAGGCAAAAAGTTATGAAGAAATTGTTCCGAGGACATCAGCTGAAGAATGAGGGAAAACGGAGGAGGGGAGGAGAGGAGATGGACGAAAGAAGAGGTCGAAGAGTCGTGGGGCACCTCGCTGTCTCGGGCCGTAGCTCTATCTCTCTCTCTCTCTCTCTCTCTCTCTCTCTCTCTCTCTCTTTCTCTTTCGCGGAATAAATGCACATCGTAATGTATATCCTACAGATAAGAAAGACAGGCCAAGGAACAAAATGAGAAAATGGCGTGCGATCGCTCGCTCGGGTAAAATAGAGAATGTTAAAGTCGTCTCGAGTGATAAGGAGGAAAGGAAGTGGAAGAGTCATACGAACCAGTAGCCAAGAATAAGAGGAACAAGAATGAGAAGAAGAAAAAGAAGGTAAAGGATGAAAGAGGAGAGGGAAAAAGCACGAAGCTGCGAAAGAATCGTCGGTCAGGGCGGGCTCTGGGAGACCCGTAGAACAAGAAGAAGAAGAAGAGGGAGAAGAAAAGAAGAGAAGGAGGAAGAGGTGGGTAGGGGACAGTGTGGCGGGTTCGACGGCCGGCTGGTGGCCCAGTGACCGGGACCGGTTCCCTCCGCGATTCCTCCTTCCGCCTTCCTTGCAAACGCACAACTGCATCATCTCTCGCTCTTCTTTCTCACTCTGTCTCTCTTTCTCTCTCGCGCGCGCCCTCGCTCGCTCCCTCTCTCCTTTCCCTCCGCAGCCACGCGAGATTTCTCACTCCTTCTCGTACACTCGTACACTTGCTCGTTCCGTCCTTCTCGCACTCTCGCTCGTTTCGTCTCTTTTTATCTCTCTCTCTCTCTCTCTTTCTCCCTCTTACTCGCTCTTCAGGCATCCTTCATTTGCCTCTACCGCCTTGTCCTGTCTCCGTCTTTCGCGCACAGAAAACCCTGCAGAAAATCAACTACATCAGAGAACCATATATATATATATATATGGTCCCATGTGTGCACCGAGAGAGACTCGGACACAAATATCCTTACGAATACATGAACGAATAAATAAACACACCCACGGAATTTAACGCCGGTGTAACGCCGCACGTAACACCGTCACGCGAATATGAAAATATACACATTTAGCTATATATGTATATATATATATATAGGGAAGAAAAAGCAGCAGGACGTTCAAGCAGCGGCAACAACTTCGAAGGAGCTTGAAGCATCATGGCACGGGAGATAAAAACGGAAGACAGAGAGAGAGAGAGAGAGAGAGAGGGAGAGGCAGAGAACTGGAGAGAGAAAGAAGATAAAGAAAAAATCTTTAAATGATCATATCTCGACGAAAGACTATTCTCTTCAAACGTCTCCCGTCCTCGTTGAAAACTATCTTCGATTACCTACGCTTCTGTACTTTTCGCGTCAACCTATCGTTTTTATTTTTTAAATAAATTTCCTTTCAACTATAATAAATAAGATTGATCATATTTTATTAAAATGTGTTTCGTAATTGTTTTAGCATTTTGCGAATATTAATTTGATCGGGATGAAATTTATCGACTTACGTTGCAAAAATTAATGCGATTTCTTTATTTTGTCGAAGTCTTAGACGCAAAATCGTTAATTCGTCGTCGACTGTTATCTTCCACTCGGACTTTTCTCGTTCGTGCATCCATCTTTCTTCCTCCTCGAGAGATATCTCTTGCAAGTCTTGCAGAGGTCACGCTGTTGTGCACCCCCCCCCCCCCCGCCCCTCCCCCGTACCCCCTCTACTCCTGAGCTCTTCGCGTGCAGCATCTTTCTCTTGGAGACCACCACCACCTTGGTCTCCGAGCTCCTCTCTGTCTCTCTCTCTCTCTCTCTTTCTCCCACTTTCTCTCTGTCTCTTTTCCTCTCGTTCTCGACGTCTTTTACACCATGCTCGGTGACCGAGCGAGACTCGAATACCGGTGAATCGGCTCGTGGAATTGATGAGAAACATCGGCAAATGTTTATCCGTTTTGAACGGACGAGTAGACGCGCACCCTTGGGGCGGTGGAGCAGGAAGATTTTAACGATACGACGACAAAATAACATTTAATTCGATCACAAGAGAAATCAATTTCGATCGACGGATATTTTTTCTTTTTTTTTTATTAACATGGACGTATTAATTTCTAGACAACGAGGTTGTTGCGGTAAACAACAAAGTTCACCGTAATTTTTGAATCGTGAAAAAAAACAAAGCATTTATTTTGCGAAATTCAATGTGACATTCTCGAGCCAAAGACGATTACTTATCATTAATCGTTCAATCTTCGTGCCCAACCGTCCATTGAAATAAATCGCAAATCGGTATGTAACAATTATAAATATTTTTCAATGATTTTGCGAATGATTTTTGTTCCCTTCTCGACGTTATCAATTTTTCAAAACGCACGGGATGCACTCGACGATATCTTAAACGAAAAACGAGGATGAGAAAAATAAGAGAAAGAGAGAATGGGACAGAGAAGAGGGACGAAGCAACGAGCGAGAGAGTCAAGGGCCTGAAAGGAAAAGTAGTCTCTCTCTATGCGACTGACCGGGGCGAGAGGGGCGCGAGGGGGGGGGGGGGGGGGTGGAGGGGGAGAGGAAAGGAAGTGAAAGTCCAAGGCGGTTGCGTCTCGAGCTGCATCCGAGATTTCGTGCCTTCTTCTTCCGCTCCCACTATCGCTATCCTTGGACGCGGTGGTGCTCGTCGTCCCGACCGACACACGAACGTACCACAGCAGCGTCGAGAAGCCGCGCGAGGCCGACGCATAAAACGAGCGCGCGCGACTCCCTCCCTCCACCCTCCACCCCCTCTCGACCAACCGATTATACAACAAACGCACGTGCGTTCGGTCGCGTTGTATCTAATTGTAAGATCCGAAATTTGTTCGTTATATGCCACAGTCTCTCGATACAAATTTCTACGCCGGGCGACTGAAAAAGCTCCGCGCGTAAAAGCCGATGTACCATGTTTATTCGCATTGAAAGAAAATAATTTTGTTTGATGCATATTTGAAAAAAAATGATTTATAGATGGATCGATTATCGATTATATTATATAAACTATAATTGGAATATAATATTTAATTGAATTTTTGAAAAATTTGATATTATTAATGCAAAAATTGATTAACTCGCGTAACAAATAAAGCGCGAAAAATGATGAACCTCGGTTAGTTTATCGTACGCTACGAAGAATAAAGATTCACCGTAAGATTCCGGGCTGGCGAACGAGAAAAGAGAAAAAATTCACCGATGAAACATTATAATTCATAATGCGCGTACGATCGTCCATATAATTTTCAGTAGAATCGCGATTTCCCATCGAGAATAATTAGCCGCAATAACGTAATGAAAAGATGTAAAAATAAAAGAAAAAAAACGTTAATGACTTTCGCGATCCTGGATGATAGAGAGAGAGAGCGCCTCGTCAGCTTGCCGACTCTTCAAACATAGTGAGATGAGCGCCTTCGCGCTGACGAGAATAAAAGAATATATACATATATATATATATATATATATATATATATATATATGAATGTGTGCGAGTGCGTCTAGTGATCGAGCTCCAAGACCGCTAACTGGTCCACGAGGACTCAAGATCCGTTAGATCAGCAGGACATCCTTAAGAGCTGCGTGAGAGATGGAAGGGCGTGAAGGGGGAGGAGGTGAATGAGAAAGAGAGATGAAAAAAGAACGGATAGAGTAAGTGAGAGAGAGAGATCGTGTTATAGCTCGACGTGGGAGCTACGTGGTAAAAAAAAATGGGCCGCTGCCCGAAGCGAAGCTGCTGATTCTGTCGACGCGAACTAAGGGAAGAAGAACATGATCGAGAAGAAGAAGCAGAAGAAGAAGAAGAAGAAGAAGAAGAAGAAGAAGAAGAAGAAAAAGAAGATGAAGAAAGGCATCGTACAGCATACAACGCGAAAGAGCGCCAAGGATATAACGGTTCGCAAGCATCGGCCGGGTCGCGGTATAATTTCGGTCGAGCAGCCCCGGTCCTCTCCGACCCCGCCACCCTCGCATATACACATCACACCGGGGAGAGAAAGAGAGCTCTTTTCCTCTTTCTTTCTCGCTTCCCCTAACACTCTCGTCTCCTCTGTTCTGCATTCTCTTTCTCCGTTTCTCTCTTTCTCTCTCTCTCTCTCTCACACACACATATACTCTCGCGTACTTCTCTCGTTCTTGAGCATCTTCTCTTCCTCTTCGCGTCTTCTCATCGCGCGGCTCCTATAACGCACCGACGTAAGGAAGAGAGAGAGCAAGAGCGAGGGAGAGAGAGAGAGAGAGAGGGACGGAGCTTCTTATGGACTCTCGGAACGCCGTGGGACGCGCGGTTTCACCGCGAATCCGATCTCTCTCACTTCTCTTTATCATATTCTTATTATTCTCTTCTACCTATATATATATAAGTCTTATTATCTTTCTTCGCCATCTCTGTTTACCTTATCTCTCTTCCGCGAGAGATACGATCCCTTCCGGCTATACTCATTCCCAAATCCTCGTGATCCGAGCCAGGGACAACGTACCAATGAAAAATCAGTCAAAGTAATTTTACGTTACGATATAACGCTCAATAATGATATTTAAAAAATTAAAGATTAATCGTATCCTCTTCGTCCGATCGTGATAACGATCGTTAATAATTCACGATTTTTAAATTATCTTGGGAAAAACTTGTCTCGATGAAGAAAAAAAAGAAAACATAAAATGAAAAATAAAAACGAATCTCTGAACGGAAGAAATCATCGCTGGCTTGACTGATAGTGAACCGGCGATAACCAGGACTATTAGCAAATTGCCGGAGCGCAACAAAATGGCCATATACATACGCGCTGTAGAGTGAGTTAACGCAAGCTGTGAGATATGTATCTCCTTCTCTCTCTCTCTCTCTCTCTCTCTCTCTATCTTTCTTGCTGCCGCTGATGGAAGAGAGTAAGTATATACAGAATGTAAGAGAAAAAAAGGTGGGAGGCTCGCCCGGAGGTGAGTCGGACGCGCGCGGGTGCTCGTTCACTCGCTCGCATTCGAGTTCGCATTCGCATTTGCTCGGGGCTCGCTCTCTCTGTGGGCCCGAGCACACACCGTAGGGCCCTCAAGACTTCTGTCTCCCGTCTCGTTCTATAAGTCTTCTCTCTCTCTCTCTCTCTCTCTCTCTCTCGTTTTCGCGGAGAAACACCCGGTATACGTATATAGCATCATATAGATACAAGGATCGTCGACGACGACAACGACGAAGACTACGGCTACGACGACGACGACGCCGACGACGTCGACGACGACGACGAGCGACGAAGAGCGAGAGAGTCGCGAGAGCTCGAAGCTCTCTGTGCAAAGTAAAGAGGAGCTCCTCGCTGGGTCGATGGCCGCAACTCGCCGTGACCCAGTGCGAGCGGTAGGACATTGACTCTGCCATCGCCATCGCCATCCGCGATACCAACTTCCCTTTCCCCTTTCCCCTCATCTACCAATCCTCCACCACCTCCTCCTCCTCCTCCTCCTCTTTCTTCTTCTTCTTCGTCCTCTTCTTCGTCTTCTTCTTCGTCTTCTCTTTCCTTCACCGCGACTACCGCCCTCTTTCTCGCTCGCTCCTTCTTTCGTTTTTCTTTCTCTCCTTCTTACGCTTCTCTCGTTCGCTCTTTCGCTCGGTCACTCTCCGCGGGCTTTCCTGCTCTCGCGCCGCAAGAGCGCTGATACTCGGCCGCTACTCACTATATAATCCAGCGCTCTCCGCTCCCGCCGCGAGCGCTCTCTTCCTTCCCCTCCCGCCTCGCCCTCTGTCTCAACGAAATGTTCTCCTTTTTTTTTGCTCTCTTACAGGCTTCTCCTTCTCGATTTTTAGCCGCGAATTCGAGAGAACCGCGTCTTTAGCCGCATTGTATTAGGTATTCGCGCGCGGTCGTAAGGTTCGCTTCTTCTTCTTCTTTTTTTTTTTTTTTTTTTTTTTTTCATTCGTCGACCAAAAGACTCTCCGCCCGGTATACCGCGTGAATTTGGGTGTCTTGGATTCGGGTTTCTCGTACGAAGCTATAATGAGATCGCAACGATCGGTGTCTTGGACGAAATTAGAACCGGCCACGTCACTCGATCGCGTTCCTTATTCTTTTTATTCCGCGGTCAAGATGAATTTTTTTTTTCGCTTATACAAAGTTCAATTAGATCGAATGAAATTTATTCTAATGACGTATTGATCTAATCGAATTCGAGTTATGGTAAGATACGACGGTTATTTTCGTTATATAATTATCAATAAAATAACGACAACTGTCTCTTCGATCGATAGAAACTCATTTCAATCGAAATGTTCGATTAAATTTCTAACGATCTTTAATCGCGTTCTTCTTCATTCTAATGTCATCGTGATGAAAAATTTGAAAATAAATCAATAAGTATAATGATCTTTTTCGTTTGGCGAATTTCGAGCCGATCGATCATTCGAAAAAAAAACGAAAAAAAACATAAAAAAGAACGATACGACTCTTCGAATAAACGAGTTGACCGGATGCCTCGGCTCTCGGCGGTACGAATTGGAAACGGGCGTTTTTCCATCATATCGAGGAGCCAGAAGCGAAAGATCAGGGGCAAAACTCGAAGCATCTCGGTGAGGGTATAGCGCGAGGAGAGAGCTCGTCGCGTTCGATGGTCATGAACGCGCGTACAAGAGAGAGAGAGAGAGAGTGAGACGAGCAATCGGTCCGGGGAGGAGAGAAAAAGAGGGAGATTATACAACAAATGAGAGAGATAGAAGTGAAGAGAAAGAGAGAGAGAGAGGGAGAGGGAGAACTCGCGGCGAGATTGCGAGGAGGCTGGAGATGCCGAGGGGAAAGAGTGGGAGGGAGAGAGTTGACCCCCGCGGCGTGTAAGAATCCGCGTCAGCTGACTCGAAAGCATTCTCCCCGTCAGCTGAGAGTATCGTTCTATTTTTTGCCCCTTGGCTCATCGACCCTCATTGTCGTTACGTCGTACGATCCGTTCTAAAACGATAACGCACTGGCACATTTTACGATCACTATTTCCGTTCTCCCACAATTTTCCCATCGATTTTTATCGATCCGCGATACAAAATTATCGAATTAGCCGTAATTATTAATACCTGCCACAAGCCCTATCATCTAGCCTCCACCTCTAATAGAAAAAAAACAAAAACAACAATTTTCTCACGCTTGTCGCATCTTCGCGCAAACGTGTTGGACGAGCGCATGAATTTTCCTGAAAATCTCCATTAAGCCATACCCGGAAAAGTCATAAATAAGTCGCATATATATACACACGAAAGCGCAGGTTGGCGAGATTACAGAAAGATTCGAGTCGGTCGGAAATCACCGACCCGGAAGTAACTTCGTCGAATTCCGTACATACACGGTGTATGCGTATAAGCGTCTCGAGGAAAATATTTAGCCCGTTTGAATTTGAATCGTTGGTCGTAAAAAAAATCCCTCGTGCGCGGTGAGAAAGACAGAGATAATGAGTGGTCGTGCCGAAAAATTGAAAGAGAGAAAGAGAAAAGTGACTGCTATATATACAGTCGCGCCGAAGCACCTTGCTCATACACACACACACATACACATACGCACCAATCGAGAAGTCTCGTTTGTTTCGACTTAATGAGATGCGCGATGAGGGGGCGTTTCTCTCGTGATAATTGAGCTTTCGCGTCACGTTCGGTGGCGCAAGGCAAGCCAAATCGCATCGTACGAACGTACTACGAAAAGAGAAGAAAAAAAAGCAAGAGAGATAGAAAGAGAAAAAAAGAAGAAAGTATGCTCAGTGTTCTAGCTTAAAAGACGAAAAAAAAGAGAGGAAAGAAATGTCAACCCCTGTAACAAAGACAATTTTCGACAGTCCCGAAGATCGAAACACCCTCTTGAATTTTCTTCGCTTCTTCCGCCCGTTACTTTCTTCTCACTTTCCTCGTGATCGACCACTCGTCCTTGACTCCTACGTCCTACCGGGAAATGCGTCGGTCGAGAAAATACAAATCTTTCAATTTTTCCGGACGTTTTTCGGGGAATTCGAAAGACGACCGAACGGTCGAAACCCATCTATATACTTGCCTGTATATATATGTATATTGAACGTGTGTAGCAAAGGAGAACCGTCGAAAATTCGGCGCACGTTCGCGGACACGACGCGCGGTCCCGTCTCGCGTCCGTATGCCGCCCTCTGTTCTTCCTCCCTACAATACATAATGCGATGGGCCCCGCTCGCTATCCGCATGAGAGTTCCATCGACCGTTCATGGGTCCGCGCGCGATACCGTTATGCATTTTTCGTGAAAGCCCGTCGGGTCCTCGCCATGATGTTTCCCTCTCCCCCACCCTTGCGAGAAGTAGCGCGGGAATAATGGGGAAAGAGCGGTGGTTCGCTTTTTTGTCTTTTTCGTTGTCTTCTTTTTTTGGGCGCGATCGCGAGGGTTTTTTTGTTGTTACGGGCGGAGGACATTTGGCGGAAAAAAACTGGCGCGCATCCTGCGAGATCGAGAAGGGAGGACGCGCGGCTGTTGGACGCACCGGACGCTCGCCGAGTATGTGCCTGGGTCGTACTAGAGGGTGCGCGCACCCTCTTCGTCGTTCGGCATCGTCCCCAAGAGTAGCGGCTTATACGAATCGAGGGAAAGAAGAAAAAATCTCGGAGAACACCCCCGCAACGTATTTTTTACCAATTCCGCATTTTTTCGCCTCGTCCCTCCATCTTCGTTTCCCTATATATCGGTATTTTCTATCGATCTCTTTCTACCATCGGTTTTCCGTCTGTCCGTTTGCTTTTTTTCTAGGTGCTTTTTTTTCTCTGACCGACGGCAGAGGTATTGTATGCAAGGGGAGGTTGTAGTATTCGATTACGAGCATCGTGTTACGACGGCGAGGACGATCGGAAGCCTGCGGGGGTTGACGGTTATCTCAGCAATTGGATTTACGCAACGTCCGTGTTTTTATGACGAGGATATTATAATAACCGGAGATTTTTATCTACGTATTATTTGACCGACATCGATCGACCGTACGTTGTATTTATAAATTCATTAAATTTCTAAAAAAGGAGGTGCTGAAATTATTCCACGATCGTTCAATTATAATTAATGATATTTCCATCGCGGATAGAGTGGAAAAATAATTGATTAATTAGATTTTATATAATTAATATTAAAAAAACATAATTAATTAAAAAGAATCGAGCAAAAATAGTGTTTTTGTGAAACTAAATAAATTAAAAATATATTATTTTCTTAAATTACATATTTCATTCGATGCTTTCTACTTCGGCTTCATTATTTCGATAGGATAAATTATTTTCAATTCTCGTGCAATTACAAAATTTGATGGTTCTTCGATTATGGACAATTATTCGCAATTGTGAGATAATTTTTGATGAAATTTTTCATTCCAATGGACAAAACCCTCCACGCGGAAGATGCGAGCTTAAGAGCTATGCACTTATCTCGACAAAAATAATATAATAACGAATACCAAAATATCCGAGGAACATGGAGAGATTTTATTTTTGCCCGCGCCGTAATGCTGATATGTGATAATACGATAAATATTCATGAAGCGCCGGGCATTCTCAATGATTTCATAAGTGTGACGCGAGGATCCCGCGAGGATGTAGCATTTGTCCGGGAATTCATTCTGCGTTTTCTCTCTCTCTCTCTCTCTCTCGGTGATTTTTGTTCTCCCCCTCGAGCGTTCTTCTCTCGCGCGGCGTTCCCCAATTTCAAGTTTTGCTGCCGGCCAAACGAGTTTACTGTGCGGGGGACGCGCACATAAAGACACTCGTCTTTCGAATCTTTCTTCCTCTTATTCCTTCTTTCTCCTCGTTTCTATCTTTCTCCGACTTCCTTGGTGTTTGATGCGCGTGCGCATGCGCTAATAATTCCGTGCGCTGATGCGGCGGTTCTCTCGCTGTTGCTTTCTTGGCACGAGAGAGGATATCGGCGAGTCGGTATAAGCTTTCCTCTTCGTGCCATCCGCGATGTGTTCGCGAATTCCCGGTGATCGCAGGAGAACCACGGTCAAGGCCTCGGGCACAATCGCGATTCTCTCTCTCTCTCTCTCATTCTCTCCCTTTCTTTATCGTTGCCGTCCGTGACGACAACGACTACGAAGACGCTGAGCACCTCCAGCTCTGCGCCTCTCCTCGCGGCGCGTCGTTAAAGAATTTAGGTCAAAAAGTCACCGGGCGTATATCATGTACGTGTGTGCGTATGATAACCGTTCTCCATTTGTCTCGCGGAACGAGGAGCGAAACACGCGACGAGGAGGGGAGAGGAGCACAGCGCGGTAGAGGGGGCAGGGAGAAAGAGACGGAGAAAGAGACGAAGAAAGAGGCGTTGGTAACAGAACACGGAAGGACCAAAAGAGACTACGAAATTACTCGGTGAAAATTGCCCCGAGTTTCCGAATAACGAACGCGTCATAAAACAAAACAAAAACCTTCATTCTTAATTTGACAAAAATTGTTTTACGACTGCGTAAAAATGGTAATTTTCTACTGGAAAAAGACATAAAAAATAAACTAACCCGATGCACCTCGAAAAATTATTATTACCATCGTCATTAATTAACATCGCCTTGTTTGTTAAATTAAAAATAACGAAATTACTGCTTTCACCGCAAACGGAGCGAAAACATATTTTTTCGTTTAATTAAATTAATAATTACTTTTTCCCATGTAAGACAAAAGAATAAAATTCTATCGACGATTTATCATTAAAAAAAAGATATATCTCCATTCGTTTATCAGATGAATTCGAGTTTTATCGTATTTCTTTTTTTTGAAATTTTTGCATCTCCTTCGTTCCTCACAAATCGTCGAGAATAAAATATCGAAATTTCATCCGGTTCCAAAGTTCAAAATTCTTCGTATTATTTCCTTAACCCGCGCAATAATCCGGCTTTCGTCGCGAAGAATAAGTTGCTTCTCAACTTTGCCACGCTTCGTTCTCTCACTTTTGCGGTACGTCCCGATGTACGAAATTATCCTCACACCCAGCGCGGGTATTATGTAGGTACGCACGAGTTTATATACGTGTATACGTATGAGGTAATGCAGAAACGATCGTTCGGCGCCGAGTGTTGCTTTTCGCGTGGATACTACCTAATTATTTGAATTGCAAATTCACGCTCTCTGCGGGAGCGGGACACAGCGTGTCAAGCATAAGCATACATAGCGCTGGGTAGAGGGCGGTAATATACATAAATATATATATATATATATACATATATATGTGTGTGTGTGTGTGGGTGTGTGTGTATAGAAGAATTGAGGAAGAAGGTTCACGCAGTTACTGGGGCATTAGGCTCGTGCGCATATACCGCAGTTTCTACTGCATATATACCTACATGTATATAGTATGTATACACATACATATATACGTGGACAAGCCCGACTATAGGTAGTGCTAATATATATATATATGTCCGTACGAATATATTATGACTGCCTATAGTCGGGGTTGTCCAAGTGAGGAGCTTCGGGCATTTTTAGCGTTTTCAGAGTCAGGGGCGCGGTGAGTGTGCCGATTCTCGACGATGATCTCATCGCCGAATGATCATTCACTTTACTCCGAGTAACCTGATTTCGATCCCTCAACCAAGGAATTTCTTGGAAATGTGATTCATTCTCATCCATGTGCCAGGGTGACTTGAAGAAATATTTTTCGAAACTCTTGGTACTTTGTTCTTTTTTTTTTACTGCGTTTTTTTCATTTTTTATTTGTGTAATTCAAGGGTTCGATGGTAAGTTCTTTACGAAGAATCGAAGGTGCAGAATGCTTGTTGTGTCCGTTGCACATACGAGCAGAGCCCAGCGCAGGTACGTGACATGACCGGGAAAGGGACGTTGGGACGATAATTATTCTAGCGGTGACTCTCTCGCGATCGTTTCTTGGCCAATGGGACTGTGGTTCTATGGGACATGTAGCGCCTTGGTGGTGGGCCTTCATGTCCATCGTACATTAGAAACACGTTGAAGCCACGCCTCGTGACCCAGACTTCCACATAACTGTTCTCGAAACATCGACGACATCGCGATAGACCGTCTATATATATCTAACGATATTTCTAACTTTATCTCTCTCTCTCTCTCTCTCTCTCTCTCTCACACACACACACACACACTATATATATACATATCTACGTGTATATGCGAGTAGACAGATATTCGCGCATTAAATTCTATGATAATAGTACAGCGGATTTCCGTTACGACATAAACCCTGTTACATTGGTTACATTGATATATCACGGTAACTTTGACAGTTTCAGGGGCTACTTCAGAGCACCAAATTACGGTTTAAATGTTTCCACAGCGGTGAAAGAGTCGAAAAACTGAATATTTACGTAAATTGCAATTATGGAGATTATAATGGGGATATTCGTGTTAAACGGGACATTTCCGATTCCGAAATGACCCTACAAAGTGTTTTGGGAGGAAACCAATTTTTGTCCCCTCCGGACCCCCCAAAGTCTGGAAAATAAATCACAAATATCAACTATCGACACCTGGCGAGGGTCAAATTTTGTTTTCGCCCAAAAAGGCTTCAATTAGAGATTATTGTTTCGCATGAATAAAAATTCGTAGATTTTCGAATCCATTGAGATAAAAAAACAAGGGCGATTTTTACGATAGAAACGGACACCGTGTGCAACGCGTAGGAATATAGCTTACCAAAGCATAGAAAAGCCTCGATATGCCAGCAACCCTCGTGGTCAACTTTCGTTCGGACGTCAAGCTGCGCGTGGCGTCTATATATTTCTCGTTAAACTGCTCTTAGTCCGTAAAATCTGTCAGGGCACTTGGCGCATTGCCCTCGTAGAATATCCATCTAGTATAGAGAGAAAGAGAGAACATATTTTACATCAATACGCGGGTAGAATATATACTCGTACCGGCCGTCCGTCAAATTATCGCTATGAAAAATGTATTTCGAGCCCTTTTTCGTTTTCGAGCCTTCATTTTCTCACTTCTTTTTGCCCACCGCGTTCACTCATTTTTCCGGACACGCGATCATCCTTCATCGTTTTCCATTATACGAAAATCTGCGGATATTTCGAGAAGTCGGTTTGTACGCATGCGCGTGCGCATCGCGACGATCGCGTGAAACTGGTTGGACCGCGCTAAATGTGTACTCGGTTCCAATGCTAAGTGGCTAACCCCGGTCAGTTTCACGTTAACCTATGTATATCTATATACATATATATATATATGTATATATATGTATAAGGTGAGCCTATTGACCGTAGAGTGGACACTCGTGCTATACATATATGTACAGTGTACGCGTGTCCACTCGACGGAAGGATTACGGTGGACCAAAGAATATTCTCGGACAGGAAAAGCGGTCTTTTTAGATCCTGCGACTCGTTCTCTATTTACTCCGTGCATTCCCCGTTTCCCATGAACAGCGGTGTCTCCCGGGGCCGCTCTTTTCATCGAACGAGAATTCCGCTCGGCAAAACCCCCCACCGAGGGTTGTTTAGTCGTGGAAATAAAAAAAAAAGCGGCAAACGCTCCACACGCACCGTTCATCTCGGTTCATAGCCGTGATCACGCCGCACCGTGTCGACAGCTGAAAAATTCTTTTCGATCCGACGCGACTAATTGCCAATTAAAAAGACGTTTCTCCTCGCTGGTTTTCAGCCGTCCAGCACGATCCATTCACCCTTTACGCTCTTCTTTTTTCTTTCTTTGCGTCCAGCGAACGAGGACGTGTCTTCGGAAATCGTCGATTTACAGGACGTTGGTCAGCTTCGACGATTTCTCGATTTACGTTTCGAAAAATCTTTGGTCCGAGGAAAAATCCATGCGTCGTGTACGAAAATTCGTGTATTGTTGAATGCAACGCGGACACCCCCTCGGTGTCCGAATTCGTCGGACATCTGTACTTTTTTGTTCTCCTTGTATGAAAGAAATTTCGATAAAATACGATTTTATTCGACGAGAGGGCGGTAGGGTTGAATTTTACGGTTCGACTCGTGGCACGCGTCTGTCGGCTTCACGCCCGATCTGTCTTTTTTCTTCTTTCCTTTTTTTCGGGTACTCTCTCGTCTCATCCTTTTCATCTTTCCGCGAGGCATAAGGTTACTCCAGATATTTCTTTTTTTTTCATTGCCATATGGAGACGTAACTAAGGACACGTGCGCGGCTTATGCAAGAGACTCGTGGCGTTGCGCACACACGACGCTCCTCCAACTTCCGGGTTATGGAAAAAATAGGCGGAAGGTAAAGATCGGAGGAAAAAAAGCGATCGATTTAGAACCCGTCGTCCTTTTTCCTGGAAGAAATCGATCCCTCGTTGCGATTGAAAAAAAAACATTAAATAATAACGCGTGTTAAAAAAGTCCTGCTGCTACGATACGCACACACACACACACACACATATATACAAGTATATACGTATGTGCTAAATGTGTTTACGCAGAGCCGGGAGGGGGCGAGGTTGCTCGACTTCCTCATCGTCGTCCTTTCGCATCCTCCTTCGTCGTTGTCGTCGGGCATGCTGGCCTATCCTACCAGGGCGTGGTGGACTCTCTTCTGTGCTGCTTCTTCGTGCAGGATTACACAAAGAGAGCATACCGATGCGATCTCGATGCTTTATGTACATTCGTAGATAGATACGCATGGGACGTTGGTGGTTAAACGGGTCACACTGAAAATCCTTGCAAATTTCATACTCAAACACCGCGCCAAAAATTGATTTTTGTATAAAAATTGGTAGGTGGTTTTGCAAAAATATTTCATCCATATGTATTTTGTTGAATTAAAAACAAAATTTAATTTACTTTTATTTTTATGTACATTTTCGAGCTTTGAAGCTATTTCATAAAATATTCATCGTGGTTGCTTCGTTCGTGGCGTCCAGACCGGCAAAATCTTGCGTCACCCTATTTTTTTTATTATTCGTTTTATTCTTTATTTTCAAGTGTACATGGGACTGTTTTTGAGTCCTTGAATTTTATCCAGGAAACGAGAGACGCGAGAGCGACAAGGAAGAGCGCATTTTTTTTTATGTTCGGGACACGAGATATCCCGGAAGTGGCATAATCGAGTGTGGATGGTGGGAGAAAGAAAGAGCGCGGGAGGAAGAGAGAACGAAGGCGGAGAAAGGTGAACGCGAGGAAAAAAGCGAGTGCGGAGAAAGCAAAGGGTTGTGCGTCGTACGCGCAAGTGGCAGCTGCCGTGTGTTGTACGACGAGGCGAGAGTCTTTCCTCGTAAGACACGCGGTGCTTTCTCGATTAACAGAAGGCTTACCGCGTTTACATATATACGAACGTACAGGAAGACGATCGCTCGGTCGCACTGGAAAGAAAGGCAGTGAAAGGGGTAGTTTTTCGTTCTTAGGCCTTTTTTTACGGCTGCATGTGCGTCGGATTCTTTTCTTCGTTCGTTCTTTCTTTTTTTGTTGTTGAAGAGGCGTGTATAATCGAGACGTTCGACGGTGCGTCGGGTCCTTCTGAATCATGAGAGTCACGTGTGTCGCGTGCCACGAACACACCGTGGCACGTGTCTCACGGCCTCGCCACTATCTTTTCTCGTGTTCGAGGCAGCTCCGATTGCGTATTACGCATCGATCCATCGTAGATCGAGGCAGGGATTACTGGATGATTGAAATATTGGTAATTGAAAAAAAGTACATACATCCAATAATGAAAAAGTTTGAATAAAAAACGAGTATTATTGAAATTTATTGAAAATTTTATACGATTATTGAATTTTACGGAGAACATGACGTACCTAATTATGAAGAATAATCAATCAGAGCAAAGAAACATTTTAAGAATTATATAATTATTAAAGTTTATTGATAAAAATATACGTTTATTGAAATTAATTGAAAATAATGATAAAATTATGAAAAATAAATTGAAATAAATATACAAGTATATAAATGACTTAAAAAATGATGAAATTATTTATATTTAATATTATCGCAACCGTACGAACCGCCCTGGACCAACTCATTTTTTAAGTCGAAGAAAGAATCATTCGATCGTTTCGCGAAAAATATCGTAGTAATCACCAGAAAATTAAAAATTATATTTCGTAAAACTGATTCCTATCCCCGGTGATCGATAAGACCGATGATAGCGATAATTAGACAAATCCACGGATGAGTGTCGAATACTATAGAGAAATACGATCGTAAGAAAATGTTGAACGATAAGCGAAGGGGGTTCTGGGAGGCCCGAGCAAAGGAAGACTAACAATAAGAGAAGAGTATGAGAAAAAGAAGATGAAGAGAGAAGGAGAACGAAGTAGGAGGGAGAAAGGCGCAGGCACTCGTGACTCTCTTCGGGCGTCTAGCGCTCGGGCACGGAGAACGCGGAAGAAGAACGCGCGAGAGACGTTGAGATACTGGGTGGTATGGTTATATATATATATATATATATATATATATATATATATATATATATATATGTATATATATATACAGGCATATAAATATAAACACATATACAACGATGCGCAACATTCATATACATGCATACGTTGGTCCATGCGCAAATGTATTCAAACGCGGTTGAAAGACGAAGAGTGAGGAGGGGTGGTTCGGAATAAGAAAAAGAGAGATAAAGTACGAAGG
The DNA here is from genome assembly GCA_964017225.1 of Netelia inedita. Lineage (NCBI taxonomy): Eukaryota > Metazoa > Arthropoda > Insecta > Hymenoptera > Ichneumonidae > Netelia > Netelia inedita. The sequence continues at coordinate 32,136,755 of OZ024922.1, read as the reverse complement.
AGAGAAAGAGAGAGAGGATAAGGAAAGAGGAGAGAGCCCGTATGTGTCATGCCCGAGCGCGAGGTATAAGGAGTCCCTTTCCAAGTAAGAGTGGGTTAAGGCCCAAGGTCCTCCCGCGGGTAGTCCCCGGGAGAAGAGACGCGAGAGAGATCCCCCCGGATGCGAATGATGCGCGCCAAGAAACGGCAACAGAACTGTAACCCTAGTGAGAGAAAGAACGCGAGAGAGAAAGAGAGAGGGAAGCAGCAACGAGAGAAGGATCAGCGAAGAAACAGCAGCAGCAAAGTACAAGCTACCCCCTCTGTATCTCCATCCCCCCGCACCCGCCCCCTCCTCACCCGCGCCGTGCGACCTACAGACTCTCTCGCGGTACTCCACGCGGTGTGTGCGCCTGGGCAACATAACCTAACAGTACCCTATGCTGTCCGGGGCTCTGGTATTAGTGTTTAAAGCGACGAGAGTTGAGGAGAAGCAGCGGTGGTTCGCGTTACAGCGCCGTGAGAGAGGCCTTGTTGGACGAACCAACGGACACGAACGGACACGTGCATATATATATATATATATACATATATGTTTATATATATATATATATATATGATACGTATATCATATTATATATATAATGTTTATTGGTATGTTTATACGTATATGTAGGTATATATGTGTACGTACGTTAACCGCTATACGATGGGTTCCACGTGTGACCCTATAAAGTATAAAGGCACGATGTGGTCTGTACCTTGGTGGTAATACAGGCCTTATATAGGCCATTGCCTCTCGTGCACTTTGAGCGAAATACCAGGCATATATATAGCCGATGAAACAGTTAACCGTCCAGGATACGCGAGGCGTATCGAATTTGGGCTAAAAGAGGGCTCGAGATTCTCCCGGATATCGCGGGTTAAGAAGAATTTTGAGGGAGGGGATGATTTATAATAATTCGACGATTAATTATTTAATTTAAGATTAATCATCCAGAATTTACGAGCTTTAGATGAATCGAAGGGGAGGAAAGGATTCAATTAGGAGTAGTAGAATTTTCTTTGTTGCGATGGAATTGAAAATTTTGCATTTTTATGAGGTCAACCAGGCTGGTGTAGGGAGGAAATTTAGTAAAACGTAATTAGAAAATAATATTCGTTCGACATTTCGATTCATTCGGTGAACGATTCATTGCTTTTCACAGAGCGTAATTAACGATAGACGTGAATTGTCGTTATAACGAGGTGTTGAAGTATCGAGCGTGGTATATGGCCCAGTCGAGTCGATTAGCTCTTTCCAACCGCGACCAGCACGTTACCCGAGCATACGTGTCTCCTCGAGTACTTTGCGAGTGAATAGATAGGCTTCTCTCGCCGCAAGAGCATAAAGCAACGTATCACCTTGCTTGTTCAAAAGTATATATACATATATGTATTACGAGATATATATATATATATATATATATATATGTATAGGTATTAGGTTAGGTACATGCGTGTAAGAGGAAGATCGGCGTGTTCGCCTCCCTCGAGATGGGCCCGTTACTCAGGGTGTCGCAGAGCCAGTTACCGTGTTACCGCAATTCAGGCCACAAAGTCAAAATACAGTTAGCCAGCACCAGCAAGCGGGGCCCTCGTTCGCTGAGAAGGCGAGAAAGATAGTGAGAGAGAGAGAGAGAGAGAGAGAGAGAGAAAGAGATTCAAAGAGAGAGAGAGAGAGAGAGAGAGAGAGAGAGAGAGCGAGAGAGAAAGAGAGAAAGAATACATACCTCTCGAGGTGTATATCGCTTCGACGAAAAAAGAAATCCTTCGAGCGTCAATGCGTCAGACCTGCAGAGAGTAAGTAACAGGCGAGAGAAGTGAGGGAGACGGGAAGAGAGGCCGTTGCAAGGGAAGTGAGAAAAGAGCAACGTCTCGTTTGCTCTTTTCTTTTCGTTTACCGAGTACTCGCTATATGACTTCTTCCCCTCGATTCGCACCATGGCGCTATACCGTTTCACTGCGTATCCGTAGATTTCCTTCTCCTCGACGATTGGACCAAAATTTGACCGGTAGACGTTGCGTCGAAGCTTTTATTCCGATGGAAATACGAGCTTTGAGGTGTCCCAAAGTTATGCAAGACGTTGGATAACGAAGGAAGTAAATTGTCAGCTGGATAATAAGTCAATGCGTTTTTTCCCTATAGACGGACGTACTTGGCTGTGTAACAGAAACGCAGTTACTTTTTGGACAACGAACTAGTTAACGCTTATCGTTGAAAATTATTATAAATAATTACGCGCATCCAATACTTTTAAGAGTAATTGTCAGAAGCAAGAGCCACGTAATCGTCGTTATCGAAACATTTTTATCAAATTTATTCGTGATTGACCGACCATCGAATTTGCATTTCGATCGATCGATACAGATGTCTCTCCAGAGAGGATGCACGATGCGTGGGTCGTGATGTCCGCCGCGTTATATTCCGAGTACTTACGTCACTTATCCCGACTCAGCGAATATAAAAAATATCATCTCTCTCGTATATACAAAATTTCGATTCGAATTTTCAACCGATGTCGCGTCGTTCGGTCCGATCGAAATTCGTTCGTTCTACTTAACGAAGATTAACTAATATCGCTCCCGATACGAATCCTTTGATTTTTCTCGTTACTTCTTATCGCTTCTTTTTTCTGTTAACCTCTTTGTTAACACGCGTGGCGTTTCGTTCACGTGGAGCCGAACTGTCGGATCGGATGGTGAGATGACGAGAAGAAGGAGACGAAGAGAGGGACGAAGAGAGAATTGACGGGTCTCGACTTCGTGGCTCTTTAAAACCCCCGCGGTCATTCGGTACGTGATTCGTTCACGAGTCAGTTAAGATTGCAACACTACGTGCGCTTCCCCCTCCACCGTCTGTACCGATGGGCCTTATAGTTCTATAACTGTGTGTCCACTATATATATATAGAAAGAGAGAGATAGAGAGAGAAAGATACGCTTGCAGTCTCTGTAGGGCATCCACGTGGATCCTAAATTTTTGAGAGTAGAGCCACGCAATAGAACGTTAACCGTCCATCTATTTCACCACTTCCTCGTTCTGTCTTTTACGACCGTTCTTTCATTCTCCGTTCGTTCTACGAATCAAGGGGGCTTCGATCGAAACAAAAATATATTCGAAAGTAACTTATTAGAAGATAAATTAAAAAAAAGAGTTATATAAAAATACAAAAAGTACTTTTATTTTCAAATTTATGTCGTCTTTCACGACTCTAGGTTTATTCTTCGGTCGTTTTTCGAACCATGCTTCGATCGATATGAAAATATATTCAAACCGACCTAGCTATGCAATAATTACTTAAAAACAAGAGAGAAAGACAATAATGCAAAAACATACGATGTTTTGTATCAATTAATTAATAACATTTTGCAACCAACATTGCCGAATATCCTCTCGTTCGAATATTTTGTCTATAAATTATTTTACGAGGGCGTAATTAATAATAATTATTGCGATAAAGACGAATAACCAATTTCTTCGAATAATTGAGAATAATTTGGAACAATTATTCTTTCCAAGGCGAGCGTACATATATATACATATATGTTTGTTTTTTTGAGAATAATCATTCGTAATTATTTAGTCGAAAAATAATTTCGAACGATGCCCATCGGGGCGGACTCGAGGCTTCGTTCTTCGCTCGTACAGTCGGCCAAACTTCTTTCTTCCGTTTACCCCGCGCCAGTGCATCGTGCACTTTCTTTCTCTACGGCGGCACTTCCTCGCGTTCGTATGCACCAGAGGTGAATAGGCTCGCTGAAAAGAGGGCGCCCGTGGCGTAATGAAGAGAGCGAAGAGTGAGAAGAAGGCAACGAAGAAGCCGAAGAGGAAGTGGACGAAGAAGCAGAGGAGTATTATATAGCTATGCAAGTCTCGCGGATACACCGTGTGTGTCCCACACGTGTGGCATTCCACTCTTCGTCGTCACAGTACACCTTCTCTTCTTATGTATGTTAAAACGTCACGAGTTTTTTAAACACATTTTCTCGCTTCTCGTCCACCTTCTTCTTTATGTTCATCCTCTTCTTCGTCTTTTCCTTCTTCTTTCACCTTTTCCTTCTCATCATTTTCTTCATCGGGCGCACCGAGTTCAATGTCCAATTCGCAAACTATTTAAGTTATGAAACTTTGAAATTACCCTGAATAATCCGTTCTATAAAATTGAGGAAAATCGTAAAAATAAATATTTTAATTTAAAAATAAGTCATAATTATAGAATAGAATCGATTATTTTATGATTAATTTTCACTTTCGATTAAAATGAATTTGAATCGAATGAAATTCATTTCTCGCGGTGTAGAGATCGTCTATATAGTATTGAACCTAATACGGACAGTTGATTTCCATCGGAGACAGCGAGGGCTCTGTTATATACCAGCTATACACACGCATATGTATATATTATGAGCGATGCTCGCGAGAGGTTAATGACACTCTCTCGATTGTCGAAATAACGCACGGGCACATACTATATACCGGTTGCGGTGAATCTCATTTCGGTGCTTGTGCTGTAATAGGTGTCGAACACTTATGCCAATAGCGTTATACGATCTAACGACGAAAAGTCGAAGGAACGAAAATGGTACCAATGGTAATGAAATGAAGAAATTTCAAATTAATCGACTCGAAAAGTGATCTTTTTTTAGGGAGAAAATATGACAAAATTATCATGTAAATTGACGGCATGTCGGTGAAAAGACAATTTTTTTCGTACGAGATTTCATTGGTCTTGGCCCGTTTGAATTATGCGCAGGAAAAAGTGCGCGCGGCGAATTCGTTAAATATATATTACGAGCTCTGCCATCCCGCTCGTTCGTGCGCCCGAGTGCTTATATACATATATATCACCGAGCGTATATCGATTGCCCAGGTTCACTCGCCCGATTAGTACAACGCGGCGCATGGGCCATTCTCCGTCAAGTTGGCCAACTTTCTTCAAACCTTCTCGGACGTTTCCCATACTTTTCGATTTTTTAGCCCTAGCCTGAAATTAAATTCTGAAAATTCTTCGACATTTTATAATTCAATTATCTACGAGGAAGATGAAAGTATAGAAATATTTGTATATTTCAATTTATTTAGAAATGAAATTTTTTAATGAAAAATTTGTTTTTTTGTATTGGATATGAATCGTGTCAAGTATAATAGTAAACTGACGAACAATTATTGGAAATGTGATAAGCTTGTGAAACGAAATTGTCGACTTCACGGTGAACGCCACATATATGTGAACGTACTTCGACCACGTATCTATATACAGATATAACGTATAGTAACGCAGGTGAGCGCACCTGCAAAGCCCGGGTTCAAGATAACGAGGCGTTAACCCGGCGGCTTTGAATTTTCACGAGGTAGAAAAAAGATTTGCCCCGTTTTGTCGGAATCGTAAAAATATCGTATGAAAAAAACGATAATAAGTTTCCCGGAATCGCAAGATGAGTTTCGACGCATGCGTACATTTTTCATAAAATGTTACCGTTGAAAAAAAACGATTCTTTCGAATAATGTCTCCGACCTAAACGCGCGACCTCGATTCCAAAATTAATTTTAAATTTGGCTATTTCGATATAAACAAAAAATACGACCATATGAGACACAAACAACTCGAATATTCTCCAACTTTTCCAAGTAAACACACTTCATCGATTTTAGCACAACTTTCTCCTCGAACGCTTCGCGACGTCGATGACCGCGTTGATACCGCAGGCGGGAAACTTCGTAATCACGTCCCTCCCTCTCACCATTGAATTTGATTCGCGCGTTTGCCAACGAAAATTCTAATCTCCCGCTTCCTCTTTCTCCTTCTCGAACAATCATCCCGATACGTTCACTCGCTGGTGTAACTTCGCGGTTCGTGGAAAAATTAGCGCGTAAAAGTCTGCGTATCGCCTTTCTCTCCGGATCTTTGAGACGATGCAAAAATCGACGATTCACCATGAGAAAACACGTTCTACACCATTTCTTCGACGTTGGCGCTACGGCCACGTCGACGATTGGTGCTTTCTTATATTTTCGTACGCGTGTGTAGCTGGGAAGTCGGTCGTGGCGTATAACGAAGCCGGAGGAATCGTTATTCGCGCTTCTCCACCGAGTGTCCAGACCGCAAAGTACAACATGAAGATACGGCAAAAATGAAGGAAATACGCGAAAATGCTTTCGCGTTAAACTATCTCCGTGTTTGCTCGTGCATATATGGGTGTCTATATATATTATGTATACAAAGTTATATAAATGCAAAAATATACAAATATAAAACTATAAATAAAATATGAAAAACGTAATCATTTTTTCTCTTGTTATTATAACCAGGATATGTAACGATTTTATATATAATATTAATATTAATAATAGATATTAAATAAAAATAATGTAATATACAAAAATTATTTTAGAAGTTATTCATAACATAATATGAAAATACAATAACATTGATAATCATAAAAATATATAAGAGTTTTCGAATTATATTATCATTATTCTTATTTATAATAATAATCAAATAATATGGAAAAATGGTTACTTTTTCAATAATATTTTGTTTATACATTTTTTGTACATGAATACATATACTTTCCAGTGCGTCTGGAAATGTTACTTCTCGACGTACGCGGTGTCGAGAAAATGAAATTAAAAGAAAATACTACCTGAACGGGAAAAAAAATTCGTACACGTCGTGTGCCTAAGGAAAAATTGAGGCGCGTCTCAGAATTATTTGTTCACGCGAATGTATGTACCGAGTGAACCGTATACGAGTCGATATACACGTACCTTGACACTGTGCCAGTTTCGCCAGTTCTCGAGGAACTCTCGATGGGCCGAGGAACGAAGTAGAGTCTCCGTAGGAGAACGCCGATCTCGTTCTTTCTAATCGAGAACTCGAACGTTCTCCGTTTCTTTCGCCTCCCACTACCGATCTTCGATCGTAGTTCGCGAAACGTGTGACGAGGCGCACGAACATGCTCGAAGAGACTTTCCTCTTTCACTCTCGCAAAAATCGAGCCTCGCATTCTCGATCGCCGTAGTCGCGTAGCCATATAGGCGAGACCCGAAGAGAAAGATCGTTTCGGTGACGTCGCCATTTTCGCGATCGAAAGTCGCGAGAAAACTCGAGAGGAAACGAGCCTTTTGATTTCTCATCGATCGTGGTAGTGAAAACTTTCGCTCTTTCTCGAGACCCACGTGAAAAAATCGAACGAACTTCGATATACGCGTATTATAAAGAATCTCTTCGTTTCGCGTATATGAGACGCGATGATCGGTGATTCTTCGAACGGATCGTATCTACACGTTCCTCGTTCTTGCTCACGGCTGGCTACGTGATTGCCGACACGTCCCGGCACGTAGCTATAAAGCAAACGGCCCTTTTCACGACGAAAGAACGTGCGATAAAAAAAACATCGCGAAATTATTCGCAACTTGGCAAATTACGATCGGTTCGACGATTTGAAAGTGTCATTCACCCATTTGTTTTGTTAATTTTCGATATTGAATATATACAAATTTATAAAATTGATTCTTTCTGTTTTTAATGAGCCGTGGGAATTTTTTTTATCGTCGCAAATTGACGACTCGCAAGCGAGAGGAAGGAAGAGGAAATAGAGGCCATCAAAACTACGAGTACACGCGGTCGCGCACCGATTTCACTTTCCCCGAGTGCGCCGGGTGGTGCAGTCGTGAAGCCGTGGCTCGGCTCTGGCGTTTCTCCCCCGTTCTACACGCACACATATACACACACACGCGAACACGTACGACGAGAGCTTCCCCCCACTCGGCCCACAATACACACGAAGCGGTGCACACGAATAAATACACACTAGGTCTCGACGTGGCTTCCCTCGATTTTCTTTTTCTCTTCGTTTCTTTTTTTCTTTTCTCTACAATTTTTATTCCCTTTTTCACCTTGTCCTTCCAACAAACGGCAGTACACGCCAGACAGCCCGGAGGCTCCGGCGGGCAAAGAAGGGAAAGTGAAACTATCACGACGCGAGAGATCTCTCTCTCTCTCTCTCTCTCTCCCTCTCTCTCTGTCTATCTCTCTCTCTCTCTCCCCCTGTGTGAGAGACTGAAGCACGGATCGCTTCATTATAAAAAGCTATTTGAGATTGTATATATAGTTCTTCAAAAAATTGCTCGCGCGCTGCACCGAGTGCAAATAGTATCCGTTCCGTTCCTGAAGTTAATGAATGAGCGCGTAGCGCAAATAGTCGATCGCTCTCTCTCTCTCTCGCATATAACCCCAAGCGGGTATCGACTCTTTTCATCCGTTCGCGAAAAAGAAATTCGCGACGATAAGTTTCTCTATAAACCGTGCTACGCTCCTCGTGAGAGTAACCGAACCGTAAAAAAAAATTATAGATAATGACAAATGGAAACAAAAATGCTTGCTATGAATTTTAGAGAAAATAAATAACAGGGTGGTAAAGAAAAATGATTAATTGTTAGAAAGTTCGATCGTGCCGGTGGAAAGCGACCGATAAATGGATAATTTCTTATAATGGAAGTGCCCTATTTGCCCGTCGCGTTTTAAACGCGTTAAACGTCAAACGCCGGAAACTCGCCAAATCGCGAAGTAGAAAAATATGCCGTTGATAATTATCGTGTAAAAAAAACATATATATCTATATTCCTCTATAAAGTCCCTCGAGCTACGGATTCTTGAATCGCTAGACCTCTCAAACCTCGTTCGATCGACAGATCCTCTTAGATACGTATCTTTCAATCTGCGATTTTTTTTTCTTTCTATTTATCAATTCTTCAATGCGCGAATATTTCTACGTACGAATTCTATCGATCGTGTTCTTTTTTTGTCCCGTTCATTTTCAGAGATCCTTAGCTCCCATAGATCAACGATCTATATAACATAGGTACGTATCGCATTGTTTTATCGTCGTCCAACGGACCATTCGGCTTCTCGGTATATCCTATAGGCGCGTTTCCCGCCCACCGTGAGCGTCGTTTCCGGTTTTGCGGCGATGAATACCCCGGTACACAAGAATATACTCGACTTCTTCTCGTTTGCCGATCCGGTGGCCGGTCACTGGCGACCATAGGGCCCAAGATCTGTGAACTTGATGTCTCTCTCTCTCTCTCTCTCTCTCTCTCTCCGACTATCGAGGAAATATATATGTATATAGAATGGTATATATAGCGCACCTCCGCGATACGAGCCGAGAGGAACCGTGGCGCTCTCGCAGCGAGCAGCGATCCTGCTCGCGCCAAGGCGTGCGCGCGCTCCGCGCCGTGGCTCTCTCGCGAACGAAGAGAGTCGAGCGGGCTGTATGAGCCCCGGGTCAACGCACCTAACCTAACGAGGAGAGTACAGGCCGCGAGAGCGGACCGAGCGAGACGCGCCGCGCGCGCGAGCCACATAGCGTCCTATCTATCCTAGAGGCCCCTCTTGCGCGCCTTTTGCCACATGGATTGCTTATTGTGGGCCTTTTGCCTTCCTCTTGGCAAGTTCTCTGTTTCGCTCTCTCTCTCTCTCTATCTCTCTCTTTCTCTTTTGCCTTCCTCTGCCTACCTACCTACCTACCCACCTACCTACTTATCGTCACTTATTCAAAGCGCTGTGTGGCTTTCAAGGTAGTGCCTGTAGCTCATGGAACGATCTTTCTTTACTCTTTTTAGTGATGTAGCATTTATATATATGTATACGTGAATATGTTAGTGCGTGTATGCAAAAAGATTGAAAATCGTCGAATCGGCATAAAGCGAACCCTCGGGGGTCCTTCTATCTCTCTCTCTCTCTCTCTCTCGGTCTCCTTTTTTTCCGCGGTATAATCAACTTCGCCGAAATAAAGCGTCTCTGATGATAAGTTTGAGAGGAGCGTCGAATCGGCGCCACCGATGGAGTAAACTATTCACGAATGTGCCCCGAGAGATCGATCGAGATAAGAGATTGAAGATCTAACTGCTGTAGTTGTCTAATCCAGTCTTCCCAGTTCTATGGTTTGCATATATTTCCTATATTAGATGCTCGTCGACATACCTGTATAGGTTTATTACATCTAACGTTATAGACGTATACTATATTCGTACCGGGCAGGTTATATAGTTGCTCGGGAGCGATGCGCTCACGGATTTACGTTACAAGAAAAGAATGTTAAAATTTTACGATTCCTTTTTTTCTTCTCGCGCGCTCACGACGAAATTCGCAACGTCGAGGAATTTACGGCTGGTGAGAATTTTTGAAGCAAAAATTTACTGCTTTCTCGGAAACGCGAAAGAAACCACTTGCAAAATTTGACCACTCTCTAGCCATGTTATTTTTTCGAAATTCTAAAAATATTTTTTTCAAATACGTCAAATTGTGATTTTTTTTTTCGTAAAAAATTTACATATAATTTCTTAGTCGTTATGTTCAAACGAGAATTTTTGTCGTTTCGCGCCGATATTTTGCGTTATATAACTGGGGTTGAATTCTCCGATTCCGGGGGGTATGATAATTTCACCGGCAGGTATAAGGAATAATATACCTACATTACGGACAATGACCGAATTCGAAACGCCTTAATGGGGCTTCGATACTTCTATTAAATGGCGTGCGGGGGCGGCAAAGCGAGACCTCGCATCTGTACTTAATGTAAAAACACTCTCTCTCTCTCTCTCTCCCTCGTTCTTACTCTCTGGGGCACACGAGAAGATTTCAACGCGCGTAGCCTCCAGACGGACGAGTGCCATAAATTACGTTAGCGTTCACCGAAAGATCGAGCAAATGACGTTTCGTACAGCACCTAACTAATGATCCGACACCATGCACTCACCCGGCGGGTCGGTTGTTGCTGTGCGTATGTGTGTTTACCGTGTGAAAGAGGCCGCGAAGCAAGAGCAAAGATCAGATCGCATATAGTAGCAATGAGCAGGAGCTATCGCGGCGAAATGCACAGTATATATACAGGGTGAATCTCTTAAAGTATAGCACCCTTTATTCTGGGGTAGACGGGACCATTACAAACAAAAGTTGTAAATAAACATTAGGGATATTTTTAATAGTTTACGAGATATCAATTTTTGAAGTTTATCCAATCAGCGCGGCGAGAAGCATTGGAGCGACCCACTCCCCGCCCTATCCGTAGATATAGCACAGTGTAGGGCGTTACATTTGGGAGCGCAAAATTCAGAGCAGTCAATTATTATTACTTTATTAGGCAGTCATTTTTATTTGTCGGGCATTGACTGGCTAGGCTACGGCTAGGGCGGAGAGTGGGCGGCTCCAACGCTTCTCGGCAAAATTCAGAGCAGTCAATGACCGACAAATAAAAATGACTGCCTAATAAAATAATAATAATTGACTGCTCTGAATTTTGCGATTCCAAATATAGCGACCTACACTGTGCTATATCTACGGATAGGGTGGAGAGTGGGCGGTTCCAACGCTTCTTGTCGCGCTTTAATTTGACGAACTTTAAAAATTCATATCTCGTAAACTATTAGACATATCCCTAATGTATATTTGCAACTTTTGTTTGTAATGGTCCCATCTACCCCAGAATAAATGGTGATATACTTTAAGAGATTCACCCTGTATATATATAAGTACACACATGTATGTAGCTCAGTCTCTGTTCACCAGACGGAAAGAGAATTTTTTTTTATCTCGGCTGCAAATCCTTTTCGTTAATTCACTCCTCTTCAACTCTTTCATTCCACATACATATAAATAAACGTTTTTTTTTCGCCTCGAATTCTTCTGCTCTTTCGGTCAAAACGAACGAAAATCCTGGTAAAAGATCGATGCGAAATTGAATTTTTATCTCTTGTTGGTTTTTTCTCTTTCTTTTTTTTTATAAAAGAAACCAAGAAGCTAAAAATATTTTTTCATCCCGCAGATCTTCGACTCACCTTCATTCTCGTACGTTTATATATATTTATATTTATATTTCTGATCAAAAACCTGCTTCGTGTGTGTGTGTGTGTGTGTGTGTTTGGTCACCATGAATCGTGGCACATCCTGGCAAGTTCGTGACTATCGCAATGACAATATGTGCATATATCATAATCGCAGATCAAATGTGTGCGAACGAGAGATATTCGATTTCGAGGTTGTCCGAGGTTCGTCATATACGTATATTATGCAAGTGTCGCGCGTGTGTGTGAGTGTATATGCGTATGTGTGTGCGACGAATCCTTCACTCGTTCCCATCTCCGGTGCGTGAGTGAATGAGTAAAAATGATTGTCGCGAGCGCCCGTTCTTCGCCCGGATTCTCGCTAACGTACATATCTATATCTATATATACGTACTAGCATAGTATGTATATACGTATCAATGGGTTCGTTGTACGGAGGAGTCGAAAATTCGTCGACCGAGCTGTGGCTGGTCTCTCGGTACGAGTTTTCAGCGAGGTGAGCCCTGTGTATGTGTCTACCCCTCTCTCTCTCTCTCTCTCTCTCTCTCTCTCTCTCTCTCTCTCTCTCTCTCTCTCTCTCTCTCTCTCTCTCTCCTTCTCTCTCTGTATGGGTATATGTATGTCTTTGGCAGCTTTGCGAGCTTCACGGTGTGCGAGATCCCTCCCCCTCCCCCTCCTCGCCCCCTACCTACCCCTTCACTGCCTCACCAGAGTGTTACCGCTGGTTCGTCGGTATGGAATTGTCGACGACGACGACGACGAAATCGTCGTGGAAAGAAACACACAGAGGAGCAACAGAGCAGCAGCAGGGTGAACGTCCGACCTAGAGGCTCTCCTCGGTGTGCTCTCGTTGGTTGCGTCCGTCTCCTTGCGGGCTCGCCCCGCCGAGAGCAATACCGCGAGCACCAACACTAACAACCTCGAGGCTCTTCCATCCTTTGCTGTATACGTGTACATACTTCTTTCTCGATTATTTATCTCTCTCGCTCTCTGGCTCTCTCTCTCTCTCTCTCGCTCGCTCTCTTCTTCACCGCCTTTGGAGTCTCCACGGCGCGGCTCTCGCCCTCCATCTCCCAACTATTATATCACCATTGTTGTATCACCGGTATTTTCTACATCGTCCCCCGCGAACTTTGCTATATGAGAGCCTGAGAGAGACTACGTATTCTTGTGTAATCGAAATGTAGTAGCGGCGTTTCGCTATCGGTCGAAACGGCTCGGAAGAATTTCGCGCCTTCGTTTCATACGGATCGTTATTATTGAATTTTATTCGACACGCGAATGGAAAACAATGAAACCTCGATAAATTGATACATATATCGATTTTCATCGTTTACTTTTCGCAATTGAATCGACAAAAGTATTTTATTAAAAATCAAAATTAATTCAACGTTAGATTGTTCTAGTTTTTTTTTTTGTTAAATTCGCGTCGAATTGCAGGAATAATATTTTCGTAGGATCGATGGATCGATTTCATCGATATTATCGATCGAGCTTCATCCTTGAAACGCGCTTTAACGATCATCCGTACCGCGGTTTGTTCTGAATTTAGAAAAAAAAGTGAAAAAAAAATCTCGATCTCGCATAATTATCAACACAGTCGTCCGAGCCACGTACAAAAAAAACTCCATTGATGAGGTTGGTAGAGCTTCGATGATAAGTACCTACATACAGCGCTGACAAATGAGCGAGTAAAAACTCAATCGCGATTTATACCTAAAAGATTTTTTTTTAAATCAAGAAAGAGTGAGAGAGACATACAATCACTACGATCTTATACGAGTTTCCTTCCTATATACATAATAGATTGTAATATCACATACGCGTCGCAGACCGCGCGCGCGCGCGAGTCCTTGAATAATAAACGACATTATTCCCGCATGCGATATATAAGCGACATAAATCGCAGATTTTTTTTCGTCCTTTGCGCGATTGATAATCCATTCCGGAGCATTTAACACTTGGTCGATCGTTATAATTCTCCAACGGAGCGAGCGAGAAGCGATAACATCGTGCGTGTTCTCTTGGTCCGCGAAAGCGAGAAAGAAAGATCACGGGCGAGGCACAAACGGTAGTTAATTAAATCGAAGTAACCGAGAGGGCGATCGTCGTTGGAACGAAGAAAAAGAGAAATAAAAGTTAAAAAAGTCGTGTCGCAGCTTGACCCCCGAGCGTATACGCCGATCACGAGTCAATTACAATAATGAAATCGGAACTACGGTATAAAACAACGCGCGTCGTATCGAGCAACAAAGTATTAATATTGTCGAGATAAACGAAAAATAAGAAAAATAAAAAATTTAAACAAAAAAAACAACAAGAATTTCCATTCGTATAGTAAGAAGGCGAGTATAAAGTCATTTATCCGCGGGGGGTACGTAATTTTGTGTTTTTTATTTATTTCCTTTTATTTAATTGCGATCGTCAATTAATCCATAATTTATAAGCGTTCGGGATCTCTCGATGTTACAGCTCGAGGAATAGGTGGGAGGGGGGGGGGGGGGGGGGGGGATTCGATCGGGTGCGAGTGAGTCGGCGAGTGTGGTCGAGTGGCCAAGCGGATCGGCGCGTTGAGGAGCGCGAGAGCGGATCGCCCCGGACTCTCCATCCCGTATTATGTTTTTTTTTATTACTACATTATACATATATAGGTATGTATATATTCACATATATCTATATATAATATGCGCAACATTTTATGCATATAGATATAATATAACGAACGTAGTAGTATGGTTAGGTCAGGGAGCGAGTGTGCGAGAGAGAGAGAGAGAGAGAGAGAGAGAGAGAGAGATTGAGAAGGAAAAAAGGACGACCGGCAAAAATTTGCTCCACGCACATTGGGTGTGCACAATCGGGTCCGACGACGACTCGAGCGCCCTCTAGCTTATCCTCGCGCCATACCGTGCCTGCCCGCCCTGTTTCCCCTCTCGCTCTTTTCACCTCTCTTTGCTGTATTCCTCTTCCTCTTCCTCGTCGTATATCCTCGCTTCCTTCTTCCCTCGCCATCCCCCTCCCCCCTTTATCAACCACCTTTGTTGCTTTATTTATCCTTTCCCTCCTCCTTCACATTCGTCTATATTTCTCTCTCGTCTTTTCCCTCTTTGCGCCTTCGTACGTCCTTCCTCGTCCTTTCTCCTCGCTTCGCTGTGTGCCCTTACTCCCTCCCCGATCATTTTATTCTTCTTCTTCCTTCCTCCTTGTGTGTCTGGTACAACGTACATATCGGCCATTAGACGGCAGCTATGAACCGTGGGTTCTGCTTCATTCTTCTTCCTTCCTTTTTTCTCTTCTGATATTTCTCTTTCACCCTCGTCTTCGTATGCAAAATGTCTTCGTATTCATTCATCGCTGCATTCGCTAGAGCAACGCTCGCTTTTGGCGACGATTAAATGAGAATTGAACGAAATTAATTTTCACGATTCGTTCAATTAATTCGTAGGTACGTAACGCTATCGACGCACCGAGATTAAATTAATTTTTATTATTAGACGTTTTTTATTTTCGAAGTTTTGTCCGATAGGTGAAATATGTCGGTCGAAACGTCCCACGCACGCGTCGATTAAGACGTAAAATTATTCACGCGTCGCTTTGTTTCGTTTTATGGAAATGTACGTGACGCATGCCGGAGAATTATTATGCAATAATTTGAATAAAATTCTTATTACGCTTTTATCGTGTGCGGATACTCGTCGGGGCAAGGTTGATCGTGGGATTCACATCCGGAATCGCGATTCGTCCGTTGTGCTTTTCTGCTTAAACGCATACATACGTATTATTCACCAACGATAAATTGCGAAATTGTCATTGGAAATAATTCGACGAGAAAACAATAGTCAGTATTCGTTCTTAAATAAAAAAATTACTCAAATTCTTTTTTTTTTTAAATTTGTTTTACAAATAATCACCCACGACTTATTTTGCCATAAAATAGTTACTAACCGTTTTTTTTTTCGAGAATTCAAACGGTTTTTAAAATGTCGTGATTCTCCGTAATAAATGAGGAGACATTAAAACGCTGAGATTTGTTTATCAGATGTGAAAAAAAGTGTGCTCGTAGCACGCTGCAGAGAGTCAACCGAGACGAGGATAGCCACGTGGAGGGCCTGACGGGGTCGGAAGGGGGATCATCGTAGGATGGCTATGAATCGCCTGTTGCGCAAACCTTCCTCTCGTTCTCGCTTCTCTCTCTCTCTGTCTTTCTCTGTGTCTCGCACCGTCGTACCTTGTAGCATCGGTGTTCGGCTTGCACAATCGAGAGACGCACGTTCGTTTTGTACGCTTCTTCTCGTCGTTCTAGCCGCGCAGAGCGACTATCAAGCGCGTTTAGTGACTCCATATGTTTCGTGCCGCGAAGCGTCGGTACGATAGGGAGAAAATGATATAAAAATCATATAAAAAAAAAAGAAAAAAAAGAAGAAGATATTTCATTGAGATTGCTGCAACGGACAACAGTAAATTCCATTTTGTTACACGAGTACAATTTTCATCTTCTAATTACTTCTCGTAATTTATTTTTCATTCTTTTTACTTTTTTATTTTGTTGTTTGAATTGAAATCAAATTTATTAATTGAAATGTGAAATCGATGACTCAAGACTCGACTCGGTAAAAAGTTCGGTAAGAACGAGAACGAAGAAGCGGCCAAAAGCTTGGCGCAGTTCGATGAATAATTTTCCCGCACGTATCTCGGGGCAATTCGTAAATGATTGCTGGCAATCAATCAGCTGTGGCTGGCCGCTGCTGCTACCAGCTGTCACTGCGTCGATCCTTCTTTCCTCGCATATATCTGTCTATATATATAAATATATATATAAATAAACTCTGGTGAACTCTATAGTACGATAATGGTCATTCAACATCGAGCCAATTCTCTTTTCATTGATTTCATTCTTTCATTTTTTTCCTTGACGTTCCTTGGCACAAGTCAAATTCGTGCAATCATCCTGACCACGATATTTCATACAAATATATATATATATATATATATATATATGTATATGTATACATATATATGATTCATACGTGTACAAAAAGCTCGAGGAACTCCGAAGAGTCGGAGAGAGATCACATCGAGGTAATTCTCGAGGCTCCTCGACGATGACCTTCGTCTTCGTCGTCTTTCGCGGGGAAACGAGCTCGCCAGCGGGATCCCTCCAATCGACGGTGGGATACTGCCTGGCCGGACACGAGAGCAACCGCCGAGTCCGTTCACCTTTTATCCCAGTAACACGGCGTCGCGAACGCGCTCTTGGGCGCGCGCGCGCGCGCGCGTGCGCACGAGCGCGAGCCTTCTTGCGGATAAGTACATATATATATATATATATATATATATATATATATATATTATACTTCTGTATATACAACCGAAGAGTAAGCGAATGCTCTCGACGATTACATATATATATATATGTGTATATGTACAGAGAGTGAGGGACATAAACGTAATACAAACTGCATGTGCTCCGGAGACCGAAGCGAGATATATAGTTCGCGAACGAACTCGCAGCATCCGATGTGTGTGTGTGTGTCTCTCTCTCTCTCTCTCTCTCTCTCTTTACGTCTCTTCCCTCCTTTCATCCCATTTCTGTGTGGTCCCCTTCCGTTCACTCCAGGCTTTTGCTTTATTTTCAACCCTCGTCTCTCTTTTTCACGTTTCTTCCGTGTACTTTTCTCTTTCTACCGAACGATCTTTCCGTGGTATTTCGCCGATACACGTACGACCGCGGTAAATGATCCCCGCGCGACACCCGGTAGTCGTTCGAGGAACGTAACGTAAGAAGGTAATCGACTTATTAGAAGTTCGATCGTATACATTTTTCTACTTTCCTCGTATTCGATATTTTCCATTAGGATTAAAAACCAGGCTTTCGAAAATGAATAATCGGCGAGACGTCTAGTCGAGGATTTTGAGCAAAATTTTACTTCGGAATATCACTGAGAGCCAGACGCAAATTACCATAGTACTTACGTATATAAATTTAGTTACCTGCTCGGTAACATTATATATATAAATATATACATATATTAAATTGCATGTCACAGGATTGTTGTAGTCGTCAACCCCACCCCCCCCCCCTTTCCCTTCTGGTTTCCCTATTCCGGCTATACCTGGAATTATTCCACCACGAGGCAATCCTGCTTAGGCATTTCATTTCAATTTCTCTTCCTTCTCTCGTTCCCTCTCGTCGCGCTTGAACTACCGAAAAATACGTTCGGCAATTATTAGTCCTGTCGTATTGTTAGCGCGCGGTGAACCCTAATCCTTGGAGCAAATTTCGCATTAAGCCTAATAATTACATTTTCATGCGGCTCTATGGTTCACCAGGACGTCGAGTCTCGTAAAACGACAAAAAATTCGAAATATTTCCTTCGATAATCGCAATAATGGTTGAATTAATTTACGACCTTTGTCCGAGAAATTTCATGGACGAGGTGTCCGAGAATCGAGCGTTTTCGCGGTTGTTCGAGATATTAGGTATTATCCATTTTGCGGTCCGACCTTGTATTTTCTCCGTAGGTAAGTCTCCATGGGGTGGCTTGATATATTTTAATTACAAAATATCCAGACGATTGTTCGCCTGGTATGTCTTCCAATACCCGTTCATGTCCCCGCCCCACACGAACCCCACGCGTATCGTCTAATCCTACCCTATCTCTCTTTCTCTCTCTCCCTCTTTCTCTCTCTTTCTCTCCCTGAAGAGAGTTACGCAAAACCAGATACTGAACGACCACTGGGACGAGACGGTGGGACGATTAGTTAATGACTTTTCTTATCAGCGAACGAGTAAAACCGTCGCTATCGAGGATACATCCTCGTTCAAGCGCGTTTCGCGTGTTATAGGAGATCGCTCGTCCCAGGCCAAAAGGAAGTGACGCTGTGTTTCCTCGATATCGTGGTTGGGGTAGTGGGGCGACGGCCGAAGCGAACTCGAATCGCGATGAAGAGTAATGGTCGAAGTCTTCGTCGGTAAACGGTAATATCGTACCTACATGTGGCATAGCTTGGAATTTCGTAAAACTGGCGTACCTATATGAACTAGCCGTCAACTGTTATTGTATCGTGTGGTATAACGACTCGGATTATCGCAAAGTGAAATTCAGCCACGTTGTCGGGTTGCATTCGTGCACTCGACCGAATCATACTCGGAACACGCTCAAAGACTCCCGGCCGATAGAAAGTTGTGGATGGGCATGAGATATATACATATATACGTATTAATACGATATAATCATTACCGAAGTAACATTTTTTCGTGACTCACTGTTTCGCGATTCCGCCGTAATAGTTTTCGCGATAATCGTCGATACGCACATCCATATACGCGCTTTTATAGTTGGGTACGTGAATTTGGAGCGCATACCGACGTAAAGCGTATATATTAATGCGAGAACAAAATTCTCAATCGACATCGATCAACTTTTAACGTTTTGTACAAAATCGGGGGTAAAATTATTTTTTTATACTCGTTTATTATTATTATTGTTATTGTCGTTATTCGTTCAAATCTTACCTATAATTTCCATCGACGGAGATATTAAATATGTATATTATTAAAATATATATAGAATCGTTGGATCGAGAGTCATTGAGAATCATTGAGAGAGTGAGAGAGAGAGAGAGAGAGAGAGAAAAAGTGGAAGAACCAGAAAAACAAGAACCGTCCGTGCATGGTTCATAAAAATTTCGTTGGGAGAAATGCTTTCGCTGGTTTCTCTGGTGAAGGAGTATTCTATCGAGACAGAGAGAGAGAGAATGAGTTTAAGAACGAAAGAGAGGGAGAAAAGCTTAATAACTCGAAAGAAATAGGTTTTTCGGTGAGCAGTAAAGCGACCTCGAGTTCACAGGTTTATTGGACCATTCGGTTTTCGGACTTGGTGACCGAAGCAAAAAAAACATACGCCGTGGTACGAAAAGTACGTTTCGAGAATTCACACGATGAGACGCGATCGCGCGCGAACGTTTACAGATTTTTGAAACCCTCGTAAAATTTCGAGCTACTTACCCCTCGACCTCCTCACACTCACCAAAAATTCACGAACTTTTATTACCGTCTTTTCTTTCGTGATTTATCGACGACGAAGTTACCGAATAGTGCAATCGCCCATTAGAATTTCGACACGATATCGCGAATTAAAATTTTGGCCAATACAAAAAAAAAACAAAGTGATTTTGCAACGTTTCGCGTAACCGTTTCGAACGTGTTGCTGACTTTTTGTGTGTATACGTCAGCAAAGAGAAACCGGGATTTTTTTGAGTAGTGAAAACAAAATTTTCAAAAACTATCGTTGCTAAATTCGTGTTAATTTCATCAAGCATCTTCGCGTATCGAGTGTGTATGCGTCAGAGACTAAATAATCGAAATGTCAGAATGATACGCGTTGACTCGTAGTTCATGCCTCGTGGATACTTTCGAGGAAGTGAATGCCTGTATGCTGAGTGTCGCGCAAAAAAACGTCTAACCCAGCGACATACCACCTATCGCAGGACCTGTATATATATATATATATATATATTTATATATATATATATCATTTTGTTATTTTGACACATATATCCGCGGATGAAAGTATGCACACGCGACTTTCTCATTGACGAACCGTTATACCGTCCGGACGTAAATGATACTACAAACTGGCTCGTCTGTTTTTATTTCAGCTTTTTTAATTTCATTTCACTCCTAAGCCGAGGAACTCCGTATTCTCCCCTCTCCCTTATCTCGTCAAAACGAGACGATCTACATTTCACTCAGGATCCACGACCTTTTTTGAAAATGATTGGCCTCGATAATTTCTGTTGTAAACAAAAAACAAATTTATTCGTATAAAATGAAAATCATTTTGTTTTTCTTCGTTCGAAATGAATTTCTTATCCGACCGTGATGATAGGAAAATTTTCAAAATGAAAAAAAATAAATATTTTTTTTGTTAAATATACATTTTTCTTAATTTTCTTTCGCTCTCGATGGATCTGGATTAGATAGAGAAATAAAAAGTGCAAAGATCCGTACGCTACTAAGGCTCCTCCCTCGCTTGTGTCACGCGCTAGCCACCACTTTTTTTCATCCCCTCCACCATTGACAAACATCCGCATGTGCGCCGAGCTCCCACCTGGTGCGTGCGATTCACGTGCGTATGCTCGCATCTCCACGCGTGTAAAACGTTCCGGGCTTGCAGCAGCGAAGGCTCACGTATGCACGCGGGGTAGTTGTGCACTCGTTCTCCTCTTGTGCCTCGGTCATACATACCTATATAGGTACATATATTTATATACATTTATATATACATATATACATATGTACGTATATATATATATGTGCATGTACATGTAGATAGATATATAACGTTCCGAGTTCGGTCGCGTGGCCGGGGAAATTTTACGAAAGCTCCTTCCGCGCGATTCCGATGTAGCCGTTCCATTCGTCCAATCGTGTGAGACCCCGGTAAAAGTGGTGGGGGTCGGCCAAGACTTAAGCGAGGCCACTCGCCGTGAGCTGTCAGAGCTCTGTGGGGCACGGTCACGCGCACAGCAGCTAGTTAGTTTCCGGTATTATATATATATATACACACAAATATATATGTATATATATGTATATATTTAAACGTATATACATATATAAATTCGAACAATATCGATATCGTACACAGTATAATTCGTAGCTCTGCCTCGAATATATCGCGAAAACCGTAAATTATTTTTCTCAGTCATTTGTCTTTCGTATAAATCGTTCTCGTCGCTTTATTTTCTTCATCGGAGAGATAAAGCTAAGAATTGGTTATTTCGTTGAGCAAAAATAAAAATTTGTAAAAACGAGTGCCCGAATAAGAGATATCTACGAGAGATTCGCGAGATCCAACGTGACAGAGGACGAAGGGACTGTACAATCCACCGGCGAACAAGTCCGGATCAACGATACGATTAATAAAGAGAGGTACTTTGTAGAGATATATTTTTATCTACTCGAAGACTCTTATATATTTGATAAAAAAAAGCAATTAACAATCGAACATAAACGAAAAGTAAAAACAACACAAATCACACAAACACACGTAAGATGGCACAACAACTGGATCCGACCGGACTCTACTGAGTAATCGATCTTTCTCTCAGATCATTGCTGACAGGTCTCGACGGCTCGTTCAACCCGGCAACGTAGAGAAGGAACCACCATCGAGGACAAGGAAACCTTCGTACAAGGAGTTGAAAAAAAAAGTGTCATCGTTCTCGAACGAGGAAGAAACAAAAAAACGAAAACAAAGAAGAAAACTGTTCGATCATCATGGTGGGCGGAGATCTCGATCCGACAGGTCTTTACTGAAGTGTACCCGCGGCAAGAAATTCACAAAAATTTTCAAGTTTCGCGGCGATCGTACCCGCGCGATTATCTATTTTCGTCACGTATACTTGTTCCTTTCGACGAGTCCAGACGAAGAAATTATCGCAATGGCCGAACTCGACCCGACTGGACAGTACTGAGGACCGAGAGGGAGAGAGGAGAAGACTGTAGAGGGTTCCTTCGCGAGTCACTAAACGTGAATAAACAGAGAGGAGTCAAAAAGCAAACAGAAGGAGACGAGCGAGGAGAGGTCCGAGAGAAGTAAGAGACCTCGATAGAACACATCGTTATCGTGACTCGAGAAATTGTAAGCGGAAGTGAAAAGTCGCGAAGCCCTCTTCAAGGTCGCGACATGGCTGGAGTTCTCGATCCGACTGGTCAGTACTGAAGGGTCGGCCGAGGCCGAAGAAGACGAGGAGAAAGAAGAAGAAAACGAGGAGGAGGAAGAAGAAGAAGAAGAAGAAGAAGAAGCTGAAGAGCTGGCGGAGAACGAGTCGGTGAGGTGCCGGCGAGGGTGGAGGGGGAGGCGTCGTAGTACGCGTTACGAAGGTGGTGCCGCTGCTGGTTGTGCCGTTGGTGGTTGTGGTGGTGTCGGTGCCTCTGCTGCTGCTGCTGCTGCTGCTGCCACTGCTCCTGGCAGGTGCAACAACGAGCTTCTCGTCGACCGTCGTCATCATCGTCAGCATCAGCCCGGAAGTAAAATGAAGACGGGTCCAAACGTGAGGGGCAGGGAGGAGACGTCGTCCTCTAACCTGCGAAGATCAGCCTGGAGCATTCACATTCGCAAGGGTAGACATTCGCGTCTACGCAACGTCGCGAAAATCTCCGATAATCATCGCTCTCGCTTCGTCGTACGTTTCTTCACTGTTACGGCAAGTCGATGAAGAATTTCGAGACGAGATACGAAACAAAACAAAATTGCCTTCTTGCACTGCCTACGAGAGAGGTGAGAATCACTTTTTTAAATATGTATTTATTCAATTTTTCTTTTTAAATGTAATTATTTAATCAGCTGTAAACTATATTTGTAAGATACGAGTATCTCGGTTAGTCTCAAAATTCTACGGCATTTCGCCAATGACTGGTCGATTCATATTGGAAGAAAGAGAAAACATATACTCATTGTAATTCTTCGAATTGTTTCAAAAGTATTAATTAAATTTGAATTTTGTTACGTCGATACTGAGATACTTTTATCGTTGATAAGAATTCATCGTGATAAAATAAAAAGAAAAACAACCAGAGTTTGAACATTTTCGTACAAAGATTGTCTCGATCATTTCGCTTGCACGAATCACACGTTAATATTCGCGACGTATTAGTCACGTTGTCTCTCGTTCCTCCAATCGCCGATATTTCGATACATCGAACGTTACGCGAAATAACGTTGGAAAGTGTAGGTAGGGTCCAAGATGCACTTGACCCCCGCTCGGACAATTAGCGAACTATAAGGATTCGCTCGTCTCCCGGTCACCTTCGTTCTCCACCCTCGCGATCGAGCAAGCGAGCGAACGAGAGAAAGAGAGAGAGATGATGATGATGATGATGATGACGTGGAGGGGGAAGCTGTAAAGGGAGAACCGCGGAAGTCGAGGACCGATTTCGCGATGTTACATCACGCTATCCTCGTACTAACATATATCTCTCTCTCGCTCTCAGCTGTTTCGATCAGCTGGTGCGATACACTCTTGCCCGCTCCACGATAAACAAACTCCACGATATTTCACAACGAACGAAAGAAATCTAAAAAATCACGAATTTTCCCAAAATAAAACAAATCTTCTTCCGCTTTTGCCCCCGAAGAATTCGTCTCCTCCTGAATTCTTCGGTCCTACGTTAAATACGATAGAGTCATCGACGTTAATTCGATCCGAGAAACCTCATCACGTTCCTTAAACACGAGAATACCGTAGGCTCGAAATACTCGATATAAAGCCTGTGATACACCGTGCGCAAAAGACGTTTTGTGTCAGGTCGTTTTATAGTTAAAAACGTACCACCGAAGTCTGGTGTGTAAGTG
Organism: Netelia inedita; assembly: GCA_964017225.1. Lineage (NCBI taxonomy): Eukaryota > Metazoa > Arthropoda > Insecta > Hymenoptera > Ichneumonidae > Netelia > Netelia inedita. The sequence goes on along the minus strand of OZ024922.1, from coordinate 32,112,532 downwards.
TAAAGAGGAGGCGCTCTCGTAAAGGCGCACGGAATTAGTCTCGGTTCCATGGGAAAGACAAGACCCCGATATGTACCGTGGTATATATACAGTCGCGATGGTGCTCTGTTCGCGCTATACCCGCACCACCACCACCACCACCACCACCACCACCACCATCACCACCAGAAGCGAAGAAGCGCGCGGCACGGAGTAACCAGCAGCAGCAACAGCAACAGCAGCAGCAGGAACAGAGCCGCAGTAAGAGAGCAAGAGACCCGAGCCTCTCCTCGGGTCTCTCCTCACATGGCCGGGTTCATTGACACCAACCTCAGAGTTTTGGGCATTGGTACTATCTCCCTCGCACTTTGGCGCCGCTCGAACTCTCTCGTCCTCTCCTCTCGCTTTTGCTTCCTTCTTCACCACCACCACCACCACCACCACCACCACAACCGCCACAATCGCCACCTCCTACTTTATTCTCTCCTTCTTCCTCGTATACTCTTCTCTCGAATGTGTGCCTTCTGCTGTTGCTTCGACGACGACGACGACGACGACGTCGACGTCGACGTCGTCGACGATGATGGTTCGCTCGGAAGCTCGCTCATCGAGCCACTATCACGTGTATTACTGGTCCCTGTTGGTGTGTACGCGCTCCGTCGTTCGCCCGAAACCTCTGCCCGGTTATATTAGTGACCACATCACTTCTTTCACGAGATCGTTTATTATATAGCCCGGGAGATTGCGCTTCCGCTTCCTCGTCTCTCGCGTGCTCACTCTCTCTCTCTCTCTCTCTCTTTCTCTTTCTCTCGCTGGAGGCTGCGTGAAAAATCTCTCAAGACCAAATAAATTCTCGATACTTTTCATAAATTCGGCATTAAAATTCTTCGAGTTGATCGTACAAATTCTAATTCGGTTCGATACTATTTTTTACATCAATATTTTTATAATTATTACGATAATTCGCGAAATGTCCATTCCATTTTTAATCCTCATTTTCACATCGTTCGTATAAAAAAATATTCTCACTACCTAACTTATCTACGAACGCATCGATGAACAATAAATAATTCCTTCTCACAATAATCAATCTCCACCTCGTGAAAGTAATTCAACATTGTGTGTGTGTGTCATTTTTCCGAACATCGATTCTTTTCAATTACCGACCGATTCATCGACTTCTCACATCGAAACATTCCGCGTATTCGCTTTAGTGAGGCGTGAAGATTCTCTTGTTGCATCAGTCGGGGGAAATTGCGTCAAGTTGCGATAGAACGAGAGAGTCTCTCGTGCTCGTGTGTAAGCGAACATAAAGCTTGAGCTGCTGTTGCAGAGAAAATCTGGGAGCGAGAGAGCGAAAGAGGGGCGGGGCAGGGGGGGGGGAGGAGGCAGAGAGAACGATTGAGAGAGACAGAGAGAGAGAGAGAGAGCGAGAAATTGCTGACGTGACCTAGGACAACATACCACGCGACCTGCATGCCAATCGTCTCTCTCGCTTTTCTCTTCATTCTCTCTCTCTCTCTCTCTCTCTCCCTCCTCCTCTCCATCTCTTACTTTGTCTCTCGGTCTCGGAGGCAGCGGCAGCAATCTCTCGTAATCACATTCACACAAACCTTCGTATCTCACGACTCTCGGTCTTTTATCTTTCTTTCACACTTGCGTGGACTATACTTTTGGTATATTCTTCGCGCCTCTACACGTATACATATACCTATATATGGTGATTTGTCCCTCAACGTCGAGCTTTTCCCTCCCACAGGGAACATGGCACTCGATTCATCCTAATGGGCATTACGAATCTCTGAGCAAACGTTCCTCCGGGTCCTCGTCGATTCGTCGAGGCCGGGGACCTCCTCTCTCGCTCCACGTGACGCATCGCGATATCGCGTGCGCGCACGCGCTTTACATCGCTCGTACGCTTCGTTTTCGTTCGATATTCTTTCGTTCTCGCATGGTTCTCTTTACTTTGAACGAGAGATATTATAACACCCACTCGGTACGTGAACACCTATCTCTATATGTACACTTTTGTACGATGGATACGGACGTACACGAATATCCGTCTTCTGTATGCTCGAAAAGCTATCGACCCGAGTACTTCAAAAGACTGTTTGATGATGTACTATATATATATATATATATATATATATATATATATATATATATATATATACTGGTATATATGTATATAGGCAGGTAGATAGTATTGCCGGCAGGGTTTTCAGCCTGGGTGTATCGCCCGAAACGCCTCTCGTTGTCTTGTATCGCGCATACCAATCGCGAATTACAGATTTGAATTCGGTATTGGACGTGTTCGACCAAACGAATAAGAAACTAACTATATATATAGAGACATTGGACGAAAAATTGCTCTTAACGCGCAACTTTTACATCGTTGTTCCTGATGTTTAAAAAAGAGAGACAGATCGTTTCTACTCGACTCGCATTTACCCTTGACGCAACTTGGTCCATAGTTTGATTTTGAGATCTAAGTGTAAAGAAATAGAAAGATAAAATGTTAATTACCCATTATTTGGCTCGTTCGTCATGCAGGGAAACCGACGGATATTCTTGCCCCTAACGTTTAAATAATTTATCTTTGTCTTATTTCGTTTTCTTCTTCTTCTTATTTACCATCTCGTTCGCGTGGTATTGCTCCTTGAACTCTGGTACGATTTTTCTTTCGTTTTGTCATTGATCTCGAACGGTCTTCGAAGAATTCTTACGTAGATCTTTTTTTGTTATTCTTGACAAGCCGTATATGTATATCGTTGTCTTTGATTGATTCGAATAATCGAAACAGCAGGCAATCTCGTTTGTCTTGGACACCGTGCGCCATCTTGACAGAGCGCGCGGGACTAACGCGAGAGAGAGAGAGTACTCGGTGTACCAGGGAGTCGTAGGGACAGGTTTATATATATATACATATAAACCTATACCTATACATATATATATATATATATATATATATATATATATATAGTTATAAACGTGCGTAGAAGGGTCAGATCAAATACCATAGACGTCACTCCACCTCGTGCTCTCGGGACACCTGTGTATTATACATGGCATAGCAGTCGGGAGGAAGAGAAGAATAAGAGAGAAAGGGAGAGAGTGAGTTTGTGTTGTACATCAGGGTCTATGGTCGTAGCGCCACCGAGACGATGCTTTTCTCTCGTCGTTCTCGCTTCTTCAAGGGACTCGACTCACGTGCCGAGGCACGCACAATATGTATATATATATATATATATATATATATATATATAGATACCAACATAACATCAGCGGTGAAAGTGTTTGAAATTCTACGCTTTGACCCAACGATTTGTCATCAGATAAACGAGACACGGTCGTACAAAGTCCGCGCGAAAGTAAAACCGATTCCCGAACAAATGGCAAAATCGATCGATTTATCGATCGTAATAATATTCGATACAGTCGATGATAACGAAATTAAAATTTTTCCCCGCTACTACCCTCTGTGAAATCTCGCAAGAGAAAGTAGGAAAGAAAACAAATATTTGACGAAATAAAAATATACATGGAATATTCGTCGAATTTTTTTGATCGTCGAGGATATTTTGTGGTCCAGGGAGAACGAGGAGAGCTCGGATCGCGGCGATCACGCGACTCTTGGGTCTTCTATTAGTTCTCCTAGTGTCTTCGTTTTTTCCTACATCTCGTAACCCAGCGCGTTATATACGTTTTCGACGTTGGCCACTGTCTCGGTTCTGCGTGAGTTCGTTCTTTTTTTTAAAAATCTTTTTTTGGCGCTTCTCCTTTTTCCATCGGTCGTTACGCACGCATCGCGCCCGGTCAGAGAGCTCTACTCTCCCGGTGGGACTGTGAGACGAGGAGTCGGGAGGTTCGAGGTTCGTTCACCCCGTTCGTCTAGCAGAGCTCACCGACACTCTCTCGCTCGGTCCTGCCGTATAGCCCGACAGAGCCATAGCGAGAAGGTACACCGTCTCACACTTTGTCTTGTTCTTTCTTCCTCGTCTGAGTGGCGCGTTCGCCACACCGCGCGGATTCGAGCATAGAGGGCCTCGGAAGTTCTATGGAGAATGAGATGAAGCGAGAGTGAGAGAGAGAGAGAGAGAGAGAGAGAGAGAGAGAGAGAGCACGAGCTCTCCACGATGGAACAGCTCCGATTCATCCCCCACCCCTTCCGATATCCAATCCAAAATCACGCTCGAAAGACTCTCCCGCCACTGGATCGACCACAATTTAATTTGACATTCCTCGAATTCTCTGTTTTCCGGCTTTTAGGTCCTGTATATGTATAGTTATATATATAGGTATAACAAGTATAGTAATACCTATTATAGTTTACCCCGAGGCCGATGGGCGAGACACCGACTCTCGATCCTTAATCCCGCATCCTTCGTGTAGCGGCCACCCAAGGGAAGGGAAGCGAGGTAGAAAAAAAAAAATTCTAAAAGGACTACGAGACACGTGGATACCACGAATCCTCCGTCCTATACTCCTTCACGGAAACCACGGTCAGATTCCGATCTTTCTGCTTCATCTTCGTCAAAATTACATTATTGCCCGTTTCAATTTTCTTCGATAAAACTCGCGTTCGATCGATACAAATTTCATTTTCAATAACGTTTCATCGAAATATCTATCTCTCGCTCGATCTTACATATACCTATACATGTAATAATGTCCCCATCTCAAAACTCATCCCTCGTTCGATCGTTATAAGCTTTACGAATCCCGTGTTAAAAAGTAATTTGACTTAATCGACGTAACTTCGCATTTATTCTTTTCATTTTTTCTTTCGTATATAATTTTATCGCGATGATAAATTGATTGAGACGTTGAATAAAATGGTGTCGCGGGTCAAAGTTTCTCGTCGGATATTACAATGAAGCCGGAGGGGTAATGCTTGTACCGTGATTCGTGGCTGTACAGTACCTGCAGCGCAGCGAGTACCTACACACGTATACACGTAATATACCGTACTATATATAATGATACGAGAGCCACTCGGGTCCGTATGCAGTCCTGCGGGACGCGAGGGGAAGGACGAGAGGAGCTAGTATCTAGTTTCTAGCTGGCGCATTAAAGCCAAGTAAGAATCTCTCTCTACACCCCCCGCCCCTCTCTCTCTCTCTCTCTCTCTCTCTCTCTCTTGCTCGATCCCTCTTGCTCTCTCACTCTCGTGGATCGACATATATATGCAACACACGGTTCGATGTGCAGCGTATCGAAGGTCTCGTGTGCGCACGGCCGGTACATACAGTGTATAATGCCAACCAGTGGCATTTACCACAGAGCGCGGAGCGCACAGTGAGCGCGGCTCTCTGCGACGGCCAACGCGCTCTCGGGCTTCTCTCGCCCGTATCGTAGGCGACGAGAGAAGCACCTTTGCTTACGATCTAACTCTATTTCTCTCTTTATTTCTCTAGCGAGATAGAACTCGGGGAAGAAGATGCACTAGCCAAGATGCAGATAGAAGTCGCGCGTATCTTCTCTAAAGTTTCATCCGCGACCTTCTTCGCGCGGGTAGACGCGCGCAACTTTTCTCCCGCGAGACGACCCTACGACCTCTCGTAAAATATAGCACGACGCTCTTTACGGTTTTTTTGTCCGCGTAACTCGCATAGTTATTGAACATATTTTATTGATTTCTAATTTTTTTTTTTTTAATTCGGCGTCGATCGTTTTATTACGAAATTTAGCAAATCGATTAATCGATCGATCGACTCGATGAGATACGTTTTATAGTCGATCGTTCGATGTAACCAATGACCTCTGTCGTAAAATAGCTACGGACTTTGCGTTTCGCATAATTTCGCTGAAACACTTTCATTGTTCGCGTCTCGTGTAGAAAAGAAACGAAGAAATTAAATAAAAATTCCTTCGTTAAAAATTAAAAAATAATAATAAATAAAGAACCAGCGCCATATCAAGAGGAGACACGATTCAGCATGTTTCTCTCTCCCTCGTTCTCTCTCTCGCGAGAGCGAACGACTCGAGACAAGCCATTTAACGAGTAGAGTCACTCGAGGTCTCGCAATCTTCGTGATTGGTCGATTTAGCGAAATATTCTCTCTCTACCGTGTGGCAGAAGGGAAATCGTGCATAGGCTAATCTCTCTCTCTCTCTCTCTCTCTCCCTCCCTCTCGTATGGCGAGATCGCGAATGAGCCTTAGGGAATCGAAGAAAATCCGTGTCATCCTTCAAGGACATCGAGCGCCTATATATCGCAAATACATTTATATAAATACGCCACTCGCGAATCGATGATCTATCGACGATCGACACTTCTCACCTCCTACGCAAATTTTCGTTTCTCTCAAAGTCCCAAATTTTCGTCGTTCCATTCATAATTGACCTCGAATTTGCCGCCCCTAATTTAAAACGCACGCGCATCTTCGCAAAAATAAATAACGATTAATTTCTTCGTCTCGTCGTTTCGGGTTTCCTGTACGATGATTCAGCTCCGACAATGAACATTTTGAGTCATCTCATCCCTGCAAAAAGAACGGTCATCGATGATAATTCGAAGCGTTAATTAAAAAACAAAGAAGTGAACAAAAATATTCTCAACCACAATGGATGGGAAGAAAGCCACCCCGAGTGTCTCAAACAGAATAAATCATATATACATTTTCCTTAATTGAACTTGGAGAGGGAGCAACGCGTAGGCACCACGATCTTTCTCCCTGTGTACGAACGACGCTGTCGTCGTCGGTATCGGGTGGGGAGCGGATCGCCTTGACAAGAAAATCACGTGGTCCGGCACGTATAAGCGCGGGAAATGACTCGTTATATAAACTAATGATTAGTCCCGGGACCGTACAGTAATACACATAATTCCACTTGTAAACTAGCCCGTGTGTGCGTATCTCCGAGTCTCTTTAAGCTCGTGAGTGTCTGTGTTTGCATGTGACGTTGCAACAAATTTTCTCGCCTCCCCGTCTGCTCCAAAGAGAGACCGGTCTCGGCAACGTTCGCAAAAGCGCAAGATCGGTGGACGCCTTTGCGAACAGACGGACGGACGTACCGTTTACCGAACGCTTTATAGTAGTATAGTACTCTGGATATCCTTGCGAACGTTACGACAAACAAAACGAACAGAGTGAAGCAAAAGAAAAAATGAGGAAAAAAAAAATTAATCCGCGATGCATACGCTGTATCTTCTCGCGACACGCAAACCGTTGCTTCTACACGATATCAGATGCGTATTCGTGCATGCCGCAATCCCGACCTGTGAGCTGACGAAACGACCCCCCGCGGCGATTCCCCTTCCTAACCTCTCGCTCTCCCTCCCTCCCTCTCTCTCTCTCTCTTTCTCTCTCGCGGGAACAGAATCCGATTATTTATACGTACACGCCTCCACCGTTGCGGCTATCGGTATCGCTAACGGCTCGATTCAAATGAGATATCGAGTAATGAACGCGAACTAAAGAAGAAGAAAAAACAAACGAGGAAAAAAGAAAAGCTTCGAGAAAAATGCATAACGATTAAAAAAAAAAGTCCCGTACGCACAATGTGTACATGATGGATGACAGCGAGGGACAGAGAGAGAATGAAAACAGTGTCGGTGGATTTTCTCGCAATATCGCGAGATGCATTAAGCTCCTTTGCGTTGCGACAAAGATAATCGTATGACGGGTCTGATGATGCGATGAATTTAATGAACTTTACATCGATCCACTGTCTACACGTTTGCATACGTATATGGAGAGAGAGAGAGAGAGACAGACAGACAGAGACAGAGAGTTATGTGTATGTAGTACAGTAACAGTACCTATAAATGCTGTTATATTAGCTCGTCTATCTCCTCTGATGAATGAAATTTAATAACGGTTTACTATTACGAGAGAACTTCTAACGATGAACCGCGGTCAGTACACCATACATACATATATATATATATGACGACATTATGTATGTATGCGTGTAGTAAAAAATGACGCGTGTATCGAACGCAATACGTATTCCGTTGTGCCGGTGGTGTGTGCCGTGTGTCGTGTATAATGAAAACAAAAGACAAGGTTGGAGAAAGCCCGCGGTTAAGTGAACGAGTGAAAGAGGTACGAGATCTCTCCCTTCTCTCTCTCTCTCTCTCTCTCTTTATACAGATATATATGTATATATGTATATAAAAGTATAGCGTATATATATATATATGTAAGTGTATATACATCGGGTAGGTCGGCACGAAAGTGGGTCAGAGCCGAGAGCCACGAGTGAGAAAGAGAGAAAAAGGAAAGAGAACGCGGGAGAAAGAGAGTGAGAAGCGAGTTGTGGTAGTACATGTATATATATATATATATATATATATATATATATATATAAAATGTGTTTGCTGCTGTTTGTGTGTGCCGCTTGGTCGGAGGGAACACCAAGTTCAGGGGCAATATAGCTATAACACCACACAACGGTTCTTGCGGCATGGGTTCACGAGAGAGACAGCCTTTGCTCCGGCACACTCTTCGTTCATATTATACTATATATATATATGTATATTATCCACCGTTTCATGATGTGCTTGCTCTCTTCAACGGATCAACGTGTGATGGTTGCCTAGGTTGATTCTGCTTGAGTAAGGTCTCCTCGTGTTCACTCAGTGAACCAACTCCGAGAGACGCGTCGAGTTAACACGGTCTATCGGGCTTGGTCGTACGACGCGTTTCATTTCACGGTCACTACCGCGAGAACGAACGATAGACCGCGGCAAGGAGGGAGGAAAAAGGAGTGAGGTGGGTTAGTCCTGCGAGTCGAACAAAATTGACTTTCATCTCGTATTCGTAGAGCTTACGGTTCAAATGCACTTTATGGGAAATAGGGAGAGATACAAAAAATGGTAGGCGGGGGTTGGGGGGGGGGGGGAGGAGCAAGAGGGAAAACATAAACTCGATTTGTTTTCACTCCGACCAAATTTTCGTCAGCATTCCTTTCCGTTGTTTTTTTTTCTTTCTTTTTACGTATTCGTTTTTTTTTATTCCATCGGTGAACTCACACGTGGCAAGAAACAACGTTAACGGTGGTCATTCTATTTTCCTCCTCGTCCCGGTCGCTTATCCACCCGGTTTCCTTTTCTATCAACGCGCCGGGTCCGAGCCGCGAGAGGAACCGGAGGAATTTCATGGCGACGCGATACAGAGTCGAAAATATAGTCGAGGGAGGGAACGCGGGACGCGGTGGGGAGGGGCGGGGGTGGAGGGACCAATCTCGAATGTCGGGCCATACGTTTATTTTTATTTCGACGTGAGAAACACCATTATGTATTTACCACCACTACGGGCTCGTATTTCTCTCAGGTGGATGTTTGCCTCCTTGCAAGAGAGCCTTGAGCGAGAGTCTCTTACTCATCAGTCGGTGGAAGAGCAGGAAAAAAACGTGAAACGATGATGAGGGAGAGAGACAGAGGCAGAGAAGATGAAATCGTAGGAGGGGGAAAAAACGAGGGTCTAATGTTTTCATCGAGCTCTCGGTCGCTACGGGCTTTTTGGTTGAACTTGGCCTAGAAACACGAGCGCGTAGGAAAGTAGAAGTGTTCCTATTTCTTTCAACCGTTTCTTTCCCCGCATCGCCTGTACATCTCTCTCTCTCTCTCTCTTCCTCTTGCATTCTCACTCTCGATAGCGCGGTATCGAGAGTGAATGAACAACACAATCGTGACTTTTGAATAATCATCTCGCTCCCGTTTGCTTTTTTTATTATTATTGTGGGTTCTTCGATCTATCGATCGATCGATTTTCACGATGTGCGGATCGTTCGTCGAAAAGAAAAGAAGAAAAAAGAAACAATTTTTTCCACAGTCGATACTTGTTTCTATTACGTTCCCGGCACCGGCTCGTCCCACGGGTGCCAGTGGAATTCTACGCTGCGGGGTTAAATCTCGTAGTAAATAACTATATATAATAATAATTATAGCCACGTTTATACACACACACACACACACACACACATATATATATATATATATATATGTACATATGTGTGTGTATAGAAATATACGAGGGGACCGACACGAGGCGCTCGTCTCTCGATCGTAATGTGCGCGACCTCTCTAAAAACCGGGAAAGGAGAGACAAAAATTATCATTCGACCTCGCGGGCATCGCGGCTTTCTGAAGGACGTCCGGCCTATCGATAATCGCGCGAGGCTATTTATTATATATTACGTCGATCTTCGATAATTCAACGGGGGGAGCAGTTTCTCCGTATCACGAGGCGACTCGGGTAGATACATCGTGCTATAAATATATGTGTGTGTGCGTGTGTGTATCTCGTACATTATACTATCTCCAGACACCCGACCACGATGCATACATATAAATACATATATCTACGATTATTTGCCATTTGGCCACAGTGCGCAGTCTCGTAGCTATAAAAGACGATATCAAAGTCGAGTTTACCTCGTATAAACTCGCATGTAACTCGTCTCATTAAATTTTATCGTCGGGGAGACACCCCCGCGCATTCCCGACATTCAACGTTATCCAAGGGTCAAACTAGATCTCTCGAGTTTTATCGTCGATACAGGGTTAATCGATAATCGATACGTTCAGGGTGATCGAAACGAAGGTGGATCGGTTAATTATCCTACGAGCATACACGTCGGGTTCTTCGAGTACGCGTTGTTCGTACACCCCTCCATCGACATTAAGAAATCCTCCCCTCCGCCCACCCCCCCCCCCCCTCTGCGCCTACGTCAAATATAAGTATCGACGTTACGTACTAGACACTATTAACGCATGTCGACAGTCGTACAGAAGTATATTAGCAATATCAGCGGTGAGTTAAACGCACGGTGAAATGTGTCCCCGAGGACAACGAGGCACCAGGCGAGAGAGCAGCCGTAGCCAGGGCGTGGTTTCCTAGTCGGAGTTTTTGCACGGCTAGAATGCACCAGGCGGCCTTCACCAAGATCAGGATACTTCGATCCGAGAGAACACACCACCACCACCACCACCACCACCACCATCACCATCACCATCACCACCAGCAGCATCGTTGTAGATACGAGCATCGCACAAACCCAGACCCTCCCTTGCCCCCGTTGTCCGAGACATTTCGCGCGGCGGTCGCAGGCTCAACGACGTTCCTCTCCTTTGCGCTCTGCTCCGCTGCCCTTCCTGACTCTCTTGGCCAGTACGAGCGATCGTCCTCCAACGGAGGTTAGGCACAGGTTGACCACGGAAAACGTGATGAGCCTTGCCCTCTCGGGGCCTGAGACAAAACAAAAAATTATTAAATAAATAAAAGAACGAGAGGGAAAGAGAGAGAGAGAGATCTCATCTGACTCACCGCTCGTTCGTTTCCGGATTACTAACTCGGCTATTCGTACTATTCCACGGACCCTCCCCGAGTGCTAGAGAGAGTCTTTTGTCCCGACGACGTCTCTTTTTTACTCCGGGGCCCCGTTACGTTAACCAACAATTATCCGGTTATACATAATACCATTATTACAGGCTCTGCTAGTTTATTTATGTTTAACGTTATTTGTAAGTGACTTTAACGAGAGAACTCGACTGCCAAGGTCTTCTCTCTCTCGCGCTCTCTCTCTCTCTCGCTCTTTCTCTAACCGCTTTTTTAACGGTGTTCCTTATAATTTTTTTCTGCTTTTCTCTCGTTACAGATGCTGATCACCAGGAACGTCACTAGCCCCCTCCACCACTCTAGCGCCGCGGAGAGCGTAGACCTTCGTATGCATTTAAAAAAAATTATCTCCCTCTCTATCTCCGTCTCATTCTCCTCAACTGTAATTATCGATGGGACAAAGACAGTGATGGAGAGAGAGAGAGAGAGAGAGGGAGAGACTAATGGAGATGACGGAGATTCGAGCGTCCGTCACGTTTTAATACATTTTTATAAACGCTATCGTGCTCCGTTGAATTAGCGAGAGACGAATAGAACGCGGAAAGGGAGAGAGAAATAGAAAAAAGCTTCTTTTCACTGCCATGGAAGTTAGGCCACACCACCCTAGTCGAAAAATCCTCTACGAGCTACGTTGCCTCCGGAAAAAAGTCATCGTTCGTAAAAAAAAACGTTTTTAAACAAAAATTATATACCACGCGTCATCAGGAGAGATTGACAATGCTTCAAAACGAAATGTGAAGAGAACGCTCGAAATTTGGAGGAGTCAGCTCACGCAACGACGCCGACCACGTCCGTCTCGCTCGCTGCCAGAAGTTCAAAGGCGTCGTGACGTCTTTCAACGTTAATGTTTTATTTTTTATTATTATTATTTTGTTTATTTAACCTTCTCTCTCTATTAATTATTATCATTCTTTATTGTTACTATTATTATTATTATCGTCATTATTATTATCCCCTTTGTTTCCTCGTCTGTTTTTCGCTAATATTATTGCACTATTATTTAAACGAAACAGATTCTCGGAGCTCGAACGTCTCTGCAAATTTCGATCTGTGTCTCATCGACCCTTACGACTTTTCTCTATCTTGTCAGCATTTTTAACCGCTATTTTTCCACTTCCCATGGGAATAGTAACTCGCGTTACTACTTGTTTTGCACTTTTCATTCCTATCCTCTACATTATTCTCTATTTTATTCACAACGAATACCACGTTACTGCCTTAATTATATTACGTCGCTTTAATTGATCTTTTTTTCACCGTGCTCGCAAAAGCGAACGCGGAGATGAATGTACTCGTACGAAAAAGAGCACACCACTGCGGACGACGACGGATTATTATTTTTTAATTTATTATAATTTTTTAAGTTCTTGTCATTGTCCATTACCTAGCGACTAATTAACGCCGATTTGACAAAAGTTGTTTACGAATTTGTTCATGTCGAATTTTTAAGAATGAAGAAAAAAATATATGAAAATCGTACTTGCGATCGAATTTGGTCAAAAATAAAATTCCTTGCACTAGTGGATGGTGTGCGTTTCGATAAAGCGTGTATGTGAGTGTACGAGTTACCAAAATCGTATATTATCTACCGGTTTTACTCAAATACACCCCGTTGCTCACCTCCCACCTTTAATATGATTTACCATTTGTTATTCTTTATTTTTCGATTCTTTTCCTTTTATATAATTTGATTGTTACCTGTCAAGCGCATCGATATACTCCACAGCGATCTTTAATTCACGGTGATCCCCAGGTAGAATTAATTTAAAAAGTATGAGTGTGTATGTTACCTTTTTGCGTGTTTGTGTATGTCAAGCGAGGATGAAAACGAGCACGAAATATAAAAATAAATAAATATATAAATATATATAAATTTATATATATGAAATATATTTTTGTACTTTTCACATTACGGGGGAATCAAAATGGATATTTTGTCTCGCAGTCGAATAAATATCGTAGAGACCTCTTACGGGTGTAATTAGAGGCAAAGAGGGTGAAAGAAAACAGGTGGATTCAAATTATATCACAAGAACGACGAAACTATCAAAGGAGAGGCGAAATTGTAAACAAATTCATTTTCATTACTCGAGGTTTGGACATGAAACGCTCTGTCGCAAGTTCGATCATTCTTTTCACTCGAAAAAAAACATTGCAAAGATAATTATTCCTCGGAGCCTCTTAACGTTACCCCGTTTAAGGCCGACGGTGTAGTCTTAAAAATTGTTTTCGTCACTTATAATTAATTCGTAGCTGTTTGTTTTGTACAATAAAAATAAGTGCAAAAACCAAATGGCATGCACCTACGAGTTATTTCAACCCTCTCTTTATCCTGCGCAAAAAATTACCCCTTGTCAAACCCAAATTTTTATCGCAAATCAAGTTTTTCACATAATTTTGAACAAAATACGTATTTCTTTAATTATTGTTTGGACAAATGAAGCTGAGAATTTAACGACTCTCGAATCTTTTATCTTTTTAAGGGTTAAAAGACATCGTTTTTAAAAAAATAAAAATATAGGAATTTTTATTGGTGTTGCGTGAAGGACTCGGAAATTTCTTCTGTACGAGAAACGCGCTAGATAGATCGTGGACGAAGGATCCTTGGCGCGTGCCACGCGCTTCTCTTTTGTTTTTGCAGACTGGTGAGCGACTCACGGGACTGGGTTACTGGGGTTCTCTCGTGTTTCTCCTCCCTACTTCCCTTCGTCGTCGTCGTCCGTAGTCGTCGTCAGCATCCCCACCAAGGGACTATGGGCGACTGTCTCGGTCTTTCTTATCCTTCTCTTTCTCTCTCTCTCTTTCTCTCGCTTGCCTCTTTCTCCCTCGATCACGACGAGGACGTGCCTCTAAGGTACTAACTCCGGATACAGGATACGGTTCTCCTTCGTTTACTTTTCGTTCCTCGCGTTCCATACTCGCCTGAAAATTGATTTCTTTTTCTCGATTCAAACGTAGAGTCCTTTGAACGAAGCCCCCGACTTCCTGAAAAATTATCCCAAGAATCGTTACTGTTGGCAATTAAAACTCGAAGGATTTCCCCCCCCCCCCCCCCTCGGGATCCATGATGCATTACGAGTCCTTGCTCTTCTTAGACGTTGCATTTGTCGCATTACACTCGGTCACTTCACGGTCGTTAACACGGTAAGTCAAGTTTCTTTTTTAATTACCTATTTCCATTTACATAGACACGTGGAGAAAAAAAATTGTTTCGTTAATGCACGTAATATTATATTCGAATTATGCAGTCCGTCTTTGGTGCTTTCGTATTTAAAAAGGGCCATCTAATCGCGATCGTAAATTTTTTCCATGATAAAACTAATAATTACTGAACATTTTACTCGGATTATCGAAATTTTTCGTTACCTGCACTGCATTTTTCACGTTCCTATTTTTCGAGCTTTTTCTCAGGTACGGCGAATGTTCGAATTTTTCGCAATTGGTACCGTTAGGTCGACACGGGCGGTGACGAGAATAAAGAACAGCACGAACACAAACTGGTGAACCAAAAAAAATTGCAATGTACCGTGACCTTGCAATCGGACCACGACCATTTGGCTTTGGCAGAACGTCGTAAACGCATAAATCGAATCTTTTCTCGCTGCCTTTGTCCACCACGATGTCAAAAAAGGTCGAGCTAAATTCGCGTATCCTGAAAATTAGGGTCTATAACCTTGCCTGGTCTCTTTTTGCGAATGCTTTTTCGTCGAGAGGAGGAAGTCGACGGACCGCCCTTCAAGGTTCTTTCACTAATTTCAGATCATGAGATAGATTGCAACTTTTCTGTACTATTACATTTTTACCAGGCCTCCATTCTCACTCTCTTTCCGACCAATCTCTTCGATCGTTTCCTTTTTAACGTGAAATCAACGGCGTCAACCAAATTTTCACAAAACCATGCGGAATTTTTTATTTTCTTAGTAATTCTCGATTTTATTTTTAATTACTCGGTATTTTAATTACTCGCTTGTGTTCGTTGCTTTTATTCCAATCCAAAAGTTAAAAATGTCTGGCAACCATAAAGTTTCCATGCGGAAGCGGCAACGATAACGCACCCACGACTTTTATCGCTTTAACAAATGTCTTTTTTTTATATCGCCAACTCGAAGTATTTTTGACTGATTTATTTCACGGGAAAATTAGATCGACGAGCAAAACTAAAATTGCAATCTTCCGCATTTCTATTAAGGCGTATTATATATAAATGTATATACGTACAACTGAGCACAATTTCTCATTCCAGCAACGATTCAAGGTATGACGATTCATAATTTAACAACGCTATATTTAATTCCTAGTTTTCTTCCGTATCTATAATCACTGGGAAAATGACGAGCAAAAGTCTTCCGTACCTCTCTCTCGGTTTCTTTCTCTCTTCCGCCATAACCCCCTACCTTGCTTCCGTCATCTCGCCGTGTCCTCGGTGAGTCCTCTTCGCCCATATCGTCTCGCTGGCTGACGATATCAGCGAGTGAATAAAATGTAAAGAAAAAATTAAAAAAAAAGATCGTTCACGATTCAGCGAGAGAGGAAGTGAGAAAGTGGAAAAAGAGAAGAAAAAAAAATGAAAACGAGCCACGCAAGGTAGGAAGCTCGTTTCTTCGTCGGTCTCCCGAGTCTCGCGACAGATGCGAGTCGCTGCTGCTCTTGCTTCTTGTTTACTTCTCTCTTTTTTTTCGTTTTTTTATTTCTTTAAATCCGCAGCGCATCCATTATAACCAGCCGCATAATACGCAGGCATAATGGCAGCATAATGTGAGCACACCGAGTGACGAAGACGCGAAGATTGCGCGAGATGGCGCTGGTGTGGTTGTACGAACTATCGGTCGAAGAAGGTGCCTCTGCCTCCTTCGTTTCACCGCCGTTGCCATTTTTCCCGAGACCTTTCTTCCTCCGTTCCGCCGTTAGAAAATACGCATGGCGCAATTTCGAGGCATCAAACAAGGCGAACCAACGATTTTCGAGGAGGTCCTTTGAAAATTAGGAGGACAACGAGACCAAGAGGTCCATACCGAAACGCGGAAGTCCCGAACGTGTCTACAATTCAAAGAAAGAAAATACATAAGGGACGCAATGCGAGAGATAGAGACGGAGGCGAGATAATGAAAAAAAATAAAGAAAAAACGGTACATCACGTTGGAGGGGATGAGAGAAGGGCAGCTTGCGGATACGCGCGTTGGACCTAACGGGACAGGACCTTAGCCACTGCGGGGGTTGCGAGACCGAGTGTATAATATAACCGGCGAAAAAAAGGAGAACAACGAGCGGAACGACCAGAATTGCTGTGGGACCGGGAAACGAGACGAAGGAGGGATGAAAGACCGAGGGAGGGTTGGAAAAAATTAAAAGATATTTCCAGACTTAATAAGCGCCTTTCAACCCTTCCGCATACCAGCCTGCCGGCCACGCACCATTCATTCGGGAAAAGTGCCTTTCTCCTTCTCTCTATTTTCTTCCGCGCGTGGTACACCCGCAACCCTGTGTTTTCTACATTCGCCCCCATAATACAGGATGCCCGTCGAATTCGTGTGCCACGATCCCTTTCTTTTTCCTCTTCCCATTTTTTCACGTTTCGTACGTTCATCCCCCTTTCTCGGACCGTCCACGAATTAGCCACGATCGTTTTCTACCCCCGTGATACTCGAGTTCTCGCCATTCGGTAATCATCATCATCGCTCTCTGTTCCTTCACATACGTATGTCTGCGTTACGTAGCAGCATTGCCCTTTTCTTCTCCCATCGTCTTCATCCTCCTTTCCTCCTTCATCCACTCTTTTCTCCCACCATTTCTACCTTATTTTTCTTGTATAAGAGCGCGGCCTTTCTCCGGGACTCGAATAGCGCGGGGATGAGTCTCTCGAGCACGCAACAGCCCTTAAGTGCCGCTGCTGTTACCTCATCCAGATCCACCAGGTGCTCTCCGTTCGAGATTCGCCGGCTGTTTCGGAGAACATTTCCTGTTCACTCCCAGGATTCAATTTTATTGGCTCATGCGCGTAATTCCTCCGTCCACTCCAGTAAAAGCGAAAAAGAACGAGACGAGCGAGAAAGGGTTTTTCGTTCAAAACTTTATCGTCTTATCGCCTTTCGATCCTTTTCGTCATATCCTCGGCTCATTTATCTCACGTGACACCATAAAATTCATCATCGTCGGATTATATACGCGCGCATCACCATACATGCGCAAAGAAATATTGGACGAAACCTGGTTTGTCGAAACTTGCCTTTTTTCGACTATTTTAAGGAATATCGAGCTTGCCAGCGTGTGGGTAAGGAATGAAGGGGAGCGGGGGGGGGGGGGGGGGGAGACAGCATCGCGCTAAATCCATGACGGCATTGCGAAGGAATCTTCTCCTTTCGAATCCTCGTGGCACGCGAGGACGCCGATGCTCTTGCTCGGTGCGACTGCATGTCTCTGTCTGTGTTTGTGTTTCCGAGTGTGTGTGTGTTGTTCGTAGGCTCAAAGGTTGCTGCACGCTTCTCGGGCTGCCCCACAGTGCTCTCTCGCTTCTTATACACACACACACACACACACACACACACACACACACACACGAGTTCTTCGATGCTTGAGTTCTCCCCCCCCCCCCCCCCTCTTCCCTCCGCGCCTCTCCCTCATACGTCGTACTGGCTCGCTCGCTCCCTGGGGTGATAAGGAACGATAACGGCCAGGAGCGCGCGCACGCTCCCACAGGGCGACCACGAGAACCTCCTCGGGGTGCATTCCATCGAGGACGCTCCCGTGCGCATACGCTACCATATACCCCACCCATTCTTAGGTACACGATGCTGTAGGCGACATACTTTTTTACTCTTATTGTCTCATATACAGAAGAACTCGAAGAGGGCACGAAATATTTGTCGGAGCTTGCGCTAACTCCGAGGCCTCGGTGCTCTAGCGTCCCCGTACACTGATACGAGAGAGGTACAGCGCGCGAGGTTCGCAGCAAGAAACGAAGATCGGAGATTGAGAGATGCGGCTGGTATTCGTGACGTGGAATAAATTGTGCCCCGCTATTTTATTCGCGATCTTTGCTCTTGTTCTTTCCTTTTTTTTCTATCGGACGAGATTTTATGAAGATTCTTAAGATTAGGATAATTATTGTTTTTTTTTCTTAATTGGAATTTATCTACGAATTTATCGCGACAATCCGTTTAGTTTATTTCGAGAGTTTTATGATTGATGTTTTTTTTCGTTTGCATCGAAGGGAGGTTCGTAGGCGATCGATGAGAATTCCGAGCGCGTTGCCACGAATCAAAAGGATCCAGCACTCGATCGGATTCTACGTTAGTCGCTGATGTTTGAGAAAGCATCACACTTGGTACACGATGGAGTCTTGGTGAATGCACAGAAGACGCCGCGGCGGTCATTGCCGATCGAAGCGAACGATACACACTTGCGCAGCGTTATTGGTGGTCCATCCCCTTTCCTCTGTGGGAGGGCGCCTCATGACCGTAGACCGTAAGCATTGAGAACTTTATTATTCGTTCTCTCAAACACGCTACCCATTGATCGTAAGAACGAAAGAAAAAGAAAAAAGAAAACGGAGGATAATCCGCGTGCTAGTGTACTAATCGTCCGTGTCTCGGCTCGTCTAGACGTTTGCGATTAGCAAGACCGATCGATGGATTCCTTTTACTCCCCCAGCCTGCCAAGGATGTGTATACTCCTTCGACATTTTCAACACCAGGCACGTCTTCTCTTCTCGACCGCCGCGAGGGAAGTAAAAAAAGAAAAACCGTAAATGCTTAAAGAATGAAGCGAAATCATCGTGTTCCCTTCGACGCGACAGGTCGCAATTATGAACCGTTCCTTTTTGTGACCGCGCGGCTTTCAAACGAACAAGGCTGAAATCAAGGGTGGTTCTCTAAAACCAGGGTAGTTCGTATACATATATATCGACAGTCTCGTAATTTTTCGTCGCGTTCGACCGTGCGACAATTCACATCGATACAGATCAGAACCAAGTGTCTCCTGTTACACGCAGGAACAATGTGCCACCACCGTCGCGCCGTATTCACCGAGTCGAAAGACGAGATTTTCATCGCAGATTGCTCGCGATAATACAAGCACCACTGGAGGAAATGTCCTCTCGCGGATTTCTTTTAATGTCCAATTGTGAAAGATCTCGAGGAGAAAGGAGCGTCGAGAAAGAAATCACGCGGTGAAAGAGAGTGAAAAAGGACTTTTTTTTCTCTCGACGAATTTTCACTTTACGAGCAACCCTTCGCCGAAATGAGAAGAAGTAGGGTGCGGCGCAAGGATGACGCCAGAGTGAAAGATTCACTCGTATTTTTACCGATTTCGGTGCTTTCCCGGAATAATGGGGTCGTTAACACGCTTGTTTCACAAAAATCGGCGCGATCGTTGCGTGTTTTCTTTTTTTCTTCTTCTTTTTTACTATTTTTGTTACCCGTGTCGTTCGGAAGAAAGTCGTTAATTCTCCGGCACATCGAGCGTTTTCGTTATACGGACCCCCGGAGATTTTCTCGCTCTTCGTGCGACACTTGCGACGTCGCAAAGGAACTTTTTATTTTATTTTTCATTCTTTCGTTGTTTATTTTATACGTGGGATCTTACTTAACTAAACTCGTTTGACTCGATGCAACTTTTGGCCTTTACCCGTCATTCTGTGGTGGTATACGATACCATAAGCGAAATATTGCTGAAACGAGCTCGTTTACGGTTCTCGGCGTAATCGAGTTGCAGGAAGCAACACAGGCGATAAAAAAGTATACGAAATTTACGAAGCCCGTAAAATACGCAAAAGCTTGCAATGTTTATATAGACATCGACGACGGTTGACCAATAATAATTACGATTTACCACCCTCTTACGACGATACGTTCGTCGTCTGAGCGGATTAAAAACAT
This sequence comes from Netelia inedita, assembly GCA_964017225.1. Lineage (NCBI taxonomy): Eukaryota > Metazoa > Arthropoda > Insecta > Hymenoptera > Ichneumonidae > Netelia > Netelia inedita. Next base: position 32,092,332 of record OZ024922.1, on the reverse strand, counting down.
CTTTTCCGAACGAGCGACGTATCGCTGTGTAAAGAATTAAAGCAAGAAAACGAAAGAACGTAACCACGTGCTCAAGCAGCCTACGTAACCGGAAGAGACGAGTAACGATACGGAGGGGGTGCGATGAAAAAAAAAAACAAGTCGGACTGTCTCGATTCCACTGCCGGAACTCTAGAGGTCTCCGCAGGCCCGGTGGTTCGACTTCCGGTTGTGCAACTCTCGCATGCATCACCGCTATCCACGTAACGCATACGCATGCACACCCCGGACGTGAACGCTTTTTTCGACCTCCTCCCCTCTTCGCTCCATCCTCGTGACCGTTTTCTCCTTTACATAGGAAAAAGAAACGATCTCGCGATCGAGCAAAGGTGCGCCTCCAGTTTTCCGTAAAAATTTTCTTAATGGGGAGGGGGCGTTCGAATTTTTTTTACGAGCGCATCTATGCCCGGTGCCCGCGGTCGTGAGGGTTGAGAAACGTGAATAAAAAAGAAGGCTGGTGCAGCTTGCGAGCGCGTCCGAGCGAAGGGAATTTTCGTGGTTTTTTCTTTTTCTCTCTCCACTTTTGGATTTTCCCTATCGTTCGTCATTTCCTCGCTTCGCCCCTCCTCATGCCGTTTCTAATATCGATTATCGTTAATATCCGAGCTGACATCGTGGTCCCTTTGTTGCATCGGGCAACCCTGAAAATCCAGGAAGTTACGCATCTTTCTTCAATACGGATTTAATGAGAGTCTCATCGATTCCGATAAAAGTCCATACATAGTGTCGCTGAATTATTATACACGTATATACATAACGTATAGAAACGAACGTGAGCTCGTGCTCCTTGGTGCGGAGGATATTTATTTATACACGCACGAATGTACGATTTGTCGTAAATATTGACGTTTCACTACAGTCAAATGGTCTAATCGAGAAATTTTTCCTCGGCCTTGCATCGTTCATGATCGTGCGTGGAGAGTGCGCGGTGTCCTTTTTTTTCTTTCGTTTTGTTTTTCTTCTTTTTTCCTACCTCGCAGTTGAGAACGCGCACACGCGGGCATCGATGCTTCGTTGCATCGATGCGAACCCCGGTTTCGTGCAAGAGTGAGTGAGAGAGTGAGAAAGAGAGAGAAAGAGGGAGAGACTGGCTGCAGTGCATCTCTCGTCGATTTCCGGGTTCGACTTCTGGTCTGACTCTCTCTCTGCCTCGAGACGATCCTGTTGATGCGCGAGAGCACACACGTGACGAGATGAACTCGCGCAGGTGGAAAGGGTTGCGAGTGAGCGAGCGAGAGAGACGGAGAGAAACGGGGCGAGAGAGAGAGAGAGATGGAGAATAATGCAGGAGAGAGGAAAAGGGCGATAAAGAGCCGAAATGGTTTGGAACGAGCCGAGACTTCGGGGTGTGGGAATAAATGGAAGGAATGAAAAATAAATCGAGATCGTGGAACGAGAAAGTATAATATTTGAGAGAAAAAGCTTGGATCGTGTATACCACGAGAGGCGAGAGAGAAAGAGAGAAAGAGACAAGAAGGAAAGAAAAAAAGGTACAGCGGGCGTTTCCTTTAAAGCGGTAAGAGAGCTCGTTTCGGATTATTATTATCCGATAGAATTAAGAGAAGGGTTGAGCCGGAGGAAACGCCTGGGAGTTTCATAACTACGCAGGACGAACGGTTATAAATAGTCGGATTAAATGCCAAATACTCAATTCTCTCCCCTCGCGCACAACGGGAGTTTTGGTTCTTAAAAAAAAAAGAAAAATCAATTAAATTTAACCGTGTCGAGACGCGAAGAACGGTACGATCGTATTTTTCTTTATCTCTGTGTCATCCGTTCTCGTAGCTTCAAGGATTCTCCAGACGGTTCTTCGCGGAAGTATCGAAACACGCAACCAGCGCTCGAGTCAACCGGACGAACTATCGATTCGGACGAACGACGACGTTTTTTTCTTTTCATGTAATTTTGATTATTCGAGATCGTTCATATCGAAGTAAACGTAACGAGGATGACCTTAAGTCGGTCGGGACGAATGTATACGATCTTCTTTTCTCGTGGCTTAACGAGACGTAGACGTCAAGTCGATAGGTCAGTTCTCGTCATTTACTTCCCCGCTCGTCTTCGCCACATTATCGATGTATACATATTTACACCGTATGAACATTGCCGTTGAATTAATCACATTGATTAGCGTTGTAAGACATTTATTACATTTTATAATGTATCGGTGAAGAAGCATGCGAGCGACGACGAACCGAGAAGACGGTATCTACTCGCGCGTCAACGACGAGCTTTGATCCTGACACACGATGATGTATGCTCGACATGCATTTACATGAATCTCCTATAACCTCGTCGAGCCTCCGCGACCAGCTATTAGCTCTTCGTTAAAAGATTTACCGATCTTGCATATTCTCGAACAGACGCGCGCATATACAAGAGCCGGAGATATTCGATCTATTAAACGTTGTGTTACGTGTGACTCGATCTACGCTCGTTACCGTCGGGATTAATCGTTTTTCCGTAAACGCATTATCGTGCGTGTGCTAGACGGTAAAATTTTTCTATTAATATTTATGAATGAAATGAGAATAAAGGAGGATGATACGGGCGCGCTGGCGTTTAAATCTTGGACCGAACGCGCGTAACTCAGCGCGAAATCTTTCGCGTTAAATATCTTCGGGGCTGGGAAATTATCCGCGTGAATGATCGCAAATACGTTCGAGCGGTTGGTCGTAGGTAAATCCTGCGGTAGATTGACCCACAGAACCGCCCGTTCGAGACCTAAGCCGATTATACGAAAATTCATTGTCGTACGAGCGTGCGATGTCGAAGCGACGAAGAAGAAATCACTTCACCCCGGGGTATCGCGTGGCTTCGAGAATAATGCAGCGCCCTTTCGAAAAACCCTTTTTGGCTCGTCAACGACCGCGTTGGGCCTCCGGGGGTTCCTTCGACTCTCGCTCGCGTCATAAAATTTTACAACAGTTCGTTTTCGTTCGGTGCGGTTTTTTTTCACCACTCGCGGCTCTCTCATTCTTCGATATTCTTTTTCTGTCTCCTGTGCACGAAGAAAGGTGAAAGGGTTGTCGTTAGTTCTCTGAGCAAGGGGGGGAGGGGAGGAGCACGCCGTATTTGGGAAGGACAGTGACGTGTCGGGAAGTATATTTTATGATTTGCATTTTACAACTGTTTTTACATTTTTCGGTATGGATAGATATTTTTAAAATACTTCTGGTTGATGGTGTTTTCGGTTAGTTTTGGAATATTAGGGGTTAATTGTGGGTCACTGAGGTCGATTGTAATAGCGGTGTTTGAAAAACGGTGCCGAATCGAAGTAAGCGAGGTCTAGACGACAACAGCGACCTCTGTGAATTTCTTGCTGATGTAAGTTTGTCTTTTTTTGCCGACCGATGGGAACTTAGATGTTACGGTTCCGTGAAAATGAGAAAGGTAGCCGACTTATTCGCGGCGCATGCTCGTTCACCTCGGACGGAAAACCTGTTGGATTTCTTCAGAGCGCTCGACTGTACCGACTGCCGGTAAACGAAGCTCTTGGAGCTCGGGACTCGGAAGAAAATGACATTACGAAATTGTACTCGTATATAGGTGTAAAAAAATTGACCGATCATCATCCGATGCGAATCAAAATGAAAAACAAGTCAATTTTGACATTACCTGATGCGTCGTCGAAAAATCGGTGTAAATTGCTTTGTGTTTGAAACAACGAAATTGCGATTACAATTAAATACTTATAAAGAAGATGCTTTTATTAACAATTGCACAGGGGTAAGATAAATATCAGGGACGCGCGAACATTAATAAATAATCGAACATTTACTACAGATAACCTTGTATCAACGATCGAGCGCAAACAAATTCTCGCCACGGGTGTACATCGATTACTGACAATTAGAATAAATAATAAAGCGAGAAATAATCATGCCGCATCGCTGGTTTCGATTTCGTTTGGTTACTCGATGTCGTGATTCATCATCGATAATTATCATCACGATCGAAAATCGAAATAAATTCGTAACGCCTAAATTCTCGAGAACGTTCTCGGAGGTCGCGACTTAACTTTCGAACAAAAAATTTGTATAATCTATTTGGCGTACTTAATCTTTGGACGCGAGGCCGCGTGGTCTGTTTCGTACTTGGTCCATTCGATCAGGGCTGCTCTCGGGGTAATTTCAATAGATTCGGATCATCGGCGATTCGGTTAATCGCTGGTATCGAATTTTCGATCCGACCACTGGCTGTCATCTTTTTCTTGTCGTATTCCGTGGTAATCGTCGACGCGAACTGCGAATTTAATAGTTCGTCGAGCTACCGGAACTTCCGGACGATGATGACGATGACGATGACGAGGGTGCGCTGTAAGAGCTGCTGGAGCTGCTCGACGGTGAGTAATAGTTGTAGGCCAAACTTTGTGAATCAGCGCCATTCGTCGGGGTCCACACGCGGGAATAAGGACCATTTCCGTCCCACGTGTTGACCGGCTCGTAACCGGAAGTAGTCGATGGGACTGGGGGTGCCCCGTAAGTGCCTACCGGGGCAGGTTCCATCGACATTCCTGTATTTGAAACAACGAAGTAAACGCAATTGCGATATTAACTAATTTAACACTATTATCGAGATAGAATAAAAAATGAAAATCGCGATCCAACTTACCCATGGGGGCTGCCATGCCACCCTTCTTGAAGAATTGCACAGCGATGAAACCGACGACGAGTAGAATAGCGAGTTTAGAGAGAACGAGAGCTTTGAGCGCCTTCAGGCCGATGATAGCGACGAAAATCGGCATCAGAGCTTTGAGTTTCAATTTGAGGAGAAGCAAGAAAGGCAGGAGAAGTTTCTTCTTGAGGATGCCACGTGCTTGATTTGTCGCGATATCGTTATCCTTGAATTCGATATCCAAATCTGCGAGACTACGGCTGGGTCTGTACTTGAGATTGGCATTGACGAAAGGAAGATCGATTCCATAATCGAAACTCTTCAGGTACTTGACGGTTCTCGCGACGAGTGCCTCGTCGACGGTATCGAGTGATCTAGCCTCCGTGCTAGTTCCCAATTTATCGTCCAAATATCCCAGCACCTCTTGTTTGAGACACGAGGACCATGACTCGGCGGAGATGCACTCGTTCAGCGACTTGGTGAGAAATTCCTGGCGAGACGAAGCGGTTGCACTCGCCACCAAAGCCGTAAGGCCGATCACGAAAAACAGACGCATGTTGATAGGAAGATAAAAGAATAATTGTTCTAACGTCGAACTAAGAATGACGATCGTGTGTCGTGTCGTGATTTTAACACCTCGAACAAACGGCGAACAGACAATTCGTATCAAACGATATTTATGTACTACACGATGATCGATCGGCTCGATCGGTTTTTATCGGTTGCTTGCCGGGGACCCGGGGTATCGGCACGGAAACGGCGATCGAACTGCAACTGAAGTAGGAGTGGCCCTCTCCTTTTATTTAATTTCAACCGCGAATCTATGTTATTCGGTCGCGCATGCCTCGAATCGACGATCGAAGGAAAATTATTTAAATTTCACTCGCATAGTACACATAAACGAGCCGTGGAACGTCAAGAGAGACACCGTCCTTCGTAGCACGCGGGGCGCGTGCCTCTTCACCAAAGCCGAACGATCGTCTCTCTTTCGCCCGTGCCGTAATTCGTCTTCTTCGTTCGCTCGGCAGACGTGAAAACGACACTGACGCCGACCGTTCGACACGAGGTGGCGAGAGTTCGACGCTGTGTATCTACACACATTGTAATTTGTTTTTTATGGCGTTGTGCGGGCATGTGCTCACCAACGGGAAACGGAACTCGAGCATGTTGGTATGTACACTTTGGTATGGTTTTATGCTCAACGCGAACAAGGGGAACACGACGGAGAGCCTCGTTAGCCGGTGCTCGACGATCGTACCAATGCTCGGCTTTCCTTCTACGTGTACGTATCTATGGAGAATCGACCGGAGTACGTGCTCCCGTTGACTTTCGTTCCTCGCTTCATCGACGACCCTTCCTTACTATCATCGTACGGTACGGAAATACATGCTGGAATTTAGGCTCTTTACCGTCTTGGACTCGAGTCCGAATTATTACCAACTTTTATCAACGCGACTTAAAATCTGGCGGCTTATTTAATAAACAAGAAGAAAGATACTCAGAAATCTTGGAAGTATAATCTTAATGCTCGGTCAACGGCACGGAAATCATCAAGGGACTACGTAGAACGTGTTTGTAGGCTGTCACGCGAGTCGTTAAAAGGTCGTAAGTGCAGGTTTCGGTCCACTGGTTAGCAGACAACAAATTTATTTCTAAGAAATTACATGTTTCAGAAAAAATGTTTGACTCAGGTAAAAATTCTGCTTGTCGGTGAAGTTGCCAGTCCGCTTTATGTTCATCTTCTTCGGGATAACTTTAAATCTACAATCCTGTTTCGTTCATTGTGCTACCATTTATGTAAACAAATTAGTTCAAATCGACATCGTCAACTTCTGCAACATTTTGCAAAGGCTTGTTAATTCTTTATCTTTAGAGACAGCGCATACCATATACCTAAGTGATAAAGCGTAGGGGAAGAGTGGCATGAAAGAGCCAGGTTTTGAAAGAGCCACTATCATTTACGCAGTAGTCTACAAACAAATTATGCGCGAATTATGATCGTTAAATGCCAACACTGCCTAGCTATTACCCACAAACATTTGACAGTTCACCGAAAATAATCGGCGTCGGTGCAACATGTTGAAAATTTCGTCCTTCGAATGTAAGTTTTTGAGTTCATTTTATTTGTTTTCTGATGTCTACACGTACACAACTAACAGCAATATGATTATACTATAATTTTATGGATATATTAGGCCTTCCAATAACATAAATATTTTGCAGGCAAAGCTTTAATTTCGTACTAATTTTTGAGGCTATATTTCTTAAGAGAATATGTCTTGAAAGAGCCGGCTCTTTCATGGTCGGCTCTTCCAAGGCTAATTTATTATTACATTTCAAGGCCTATATTTATTAATTATATGAACAATTAAATTATTTTATTTGGATATCTGATTAAAATAAATCTATTTTTACTTCAGTAAACAATGTCGTCTGAAACAGCGAAGCCAAAAGAGAAAGAATGTAAAGAAAATTACGAGAAAATCTATAAAAGCGCTTACTAAGAAATCTAAAACAAGCAATGATAGAGATTCAAATTCTGACGACAATATAGTATTGTCACAAGTAATAAAGGTCAAGGATGAAAATAAAAGAGGAAGAGGACATGATAACTGTGTAGTGAGCTATGAAAATTATAGCAACAGCAGTCAAGAGTAGTACCAGTGCAAAATTTGGTCCGGTTGGGCACATGAGTCCTGTGGCGTCACTGGGCGATTGTATTATTTTTGCCAAAAATGTTTTTAATTTTTTTGAAGTCTTTATTCTTGTTTTTAATTATATGTTCTTAAAAAGACATAGTTCGTTTGTAATGATAATCTCAAACGGCTGATTTTGTTAGTTTCTTCGATTTGTTAGTAAATTGTTTATTCAGAGTTTGCATTATTTAAAACATTATTATATGAATATTTTCAATGATATTTTTATTAATTTATCGTTCAATTCCCTGTAGTAAAAATTTTGCTCTTTCAAAACTTTTGCCGGCTCTTTCAAAGCCTATGTGTTATGAAAGAGCTGAATCTCAATTTTTTTTAAATGCTTGGAACTCAAAAAATATTGTCTTTTTTGGAAAATATTTTATGACATTACGTACATGAGGAATCAAACAACAAGTTATGATAGAAGTCATGTTGTTTATTTATTACCGTTTGTATTATTTGCCTTTTATTTCAAAACTGGCTCTTTCATGCCACTCTTCCCCTATATACATCAAGCCTAATTCGTGATAATTATATTTGGGGTGGAAGGCAAGGGCATTCAATTTCAGCCAGCCCGGACGCCCCAAAGCCGGGAAAGTAAATTACGAATATCGACTATCAGCACCTGGCGAGTGTCAAAATTTGTTTCCGTCCAAAAAGGCTTCAATTGGAGGTTGCGGAATCGGAAATTTCCCGCTGATGAAGATTATCGCGTTATTTTGTCCGATATCTCAAAAATTCTTGGAGAAAAACGCAAAAAACCCGAAATAACAATTTACCCACTTAGGAAAAGGTCGAAAAATGGACTTTTCACGATGCTGTATCTTCGTTCTCGTCGATCCGACAGAAAATTACGCGAGTAACTTTTTGAAGAACTTGCCGAGACGCGAAGAATGAGCCGAGGAACATTCGGATAGTTCACTTTTTGTGGCCATGGCGGGAATTGAAAAATCGCGATTTTCAGTACCTACAGGGGGGAATACGTAAAAAATGGCCAAGGATGGGGTCAAATATTTTTTGCTCCAAATCGTCTTTAAATCATCATATTCGTGTTGCGCGGAAAATTTTCGATTCCGAATTGACCCAACAAAGTGTTGTTGGAGAAAACAACATTTTGACGCCCTCCGGACCCCCTAAAGTCAGAAAAGTAAATCACGAATATCGACTTTCGATACCTGTCAGGGGTCCAAATTTCTTTTTCCTCCTAAAAGGCTTTAATTGGAGACATTTTCATTAAGCCATTTAACTGGTCGCTTGTGACGCAAATATTGGATTTACAAATAATGTCATAAATTTAGAACTTCTTAATAGAATTACACTTAATCATAGGCCGGGTTGTTCCAACCTCTCGGTAACGCGTAACCTCCAGGTAACCTCCGTCCTAACTGACGGATTTCCAGCTTTCTCATTGGCGGAAATCCACTAGTTCGGAGTTTACCTGGAGGTTACGCTTTACCGAGAGGTTGGAACAACCCGGCCTTTGTCATGGTAGATCGTGACTAGAAATTCACCACTTCAGTTAATTCTCGTTCGCAATTTATCTCCGTTTCTGGTAACTGACGTCTTCTAATTCTCGTACGATGTACCAACTTATAGAACGGGATAAGTTGGGAAGGCAATACCTAACGAGAGAGGAAAGAATAGAATGAGAGAACAAAAAGTTATAATGTAATTTGCAATAATAATTTATTAAATATCAAGCGATAAAGCGCAGCGAAGAAGTATTTTACAAAAGTTTAGTATCCTATTCGGGGTCGAGCGCGATCGATAGTACGACGTGGAAGACAATATCGACAAAATAATCTAATCTCTGGCGTAACCGGAGTAAGCAAGATCCTGAGCAGATTGAACAGGAGCAGGTTGATCCTGGAAAGATCTGTATTGTGCCTGATACTCCCAAGGTCCGTGAGCGGAGATCGGCGCGGCGTGGCTATCGGCGGCGATCTTCTTGCACAGCTGGAAGATGGCGAGCCCGACGGAAACAACGAAGCTGAAGAAGGAGAGTTGAAGGGCGTTCCAGGCCTTGAGACCGAGGACACCGATCGCCAGAGGAATCAGGGTCATCGCCTTCAGCAGAACGAACACGAGGATCGGGATGATGACTTTCTTCAGCTTCGACTTGCGAGCTTCGTCGACCGCGCGCCCTTGACCGAACTTGACATCGAACGAAAGCTGATCGTCCTCGATGTTCCTTGCGCTGACTTTGACAGCGGAGTCAAGGGGCAGTTTGAACGTTACGTCGTGCGAAACCAAGTAGCTCTGCATCGTGTCGAGGAAGGATGCGTCACTTCGCCCGGAAGTCTCGTCGATGGGCTCGGAGTTGCGATTCACTTCGACGCTCTCGGAAACCTGAAATAGTGAATGAGACGGACGAATAAAAAACCAACGTAATGGCACCGAGGGTGAGAGTCGATGACTCAACAAAGCGACACGGAAGGTAGAAGTGAACCAACCTTGTAGTTGTCCTTGCGGAAGATCTGATCGAGAAGATTCAGTGCCTTGAACTTCATGCAAGCTATCTCGTCGTTATTCTGGGCACACTCGATCTTACTCTGATCGACCATCGAATCCATGGTCGCGCTCTTCCACACTTCGAGCTTGGCCGGTTGGGCAGTGGCCAGGGCCAGGATCGAACACAGAACCAAGAATTTCATATTGAAATTATTAGTGATTGTTTAATCGCTACTCTCGTTGCTGCTGAAGGCGACGGTTAATTGACGACGGTAGTACTGCGACTGATGACCGTTCATCGGCCATGTGTCTATTTATACGGGGGGCACGAGCCGAGCTTGATAGTCCTCGGTAGACTCGGGCTCCTCGCATCGGTTTAGACCCCTACCACGCGATACGCGGACGAATTTTCTTTTCGTTCAGTATGGTATTCGATTATCGAGGCCTCGGCCGTTGTGCGTGGTTCGAATCAACAACGAGACGATCGGCCAAGTGCCCCGAGAGTCTCCCGGGGCTCTCTATTAGCCCTCTTTCTCACCTCTCGTACGCACGACGATCCAGGAAGCCGCGCTACGAATCGATAAACAATGTTTAATATGCTTCGACCAACGAACTAAAAGTTCCCTAATCCCCCAATGCATTCATTAATCTATTTGATATTAAAACTTTTCCAAATGTATCTCTTAATAAAAAAATCTTGATTAGGATCAAATGTTACCCATAAAACGCCCAAAAACGCGTTACCCTTAAATTTTCATCACGGTTCTCGTATCCGGCTCGAAGCACCCTAGTTCTTCGATTTGTGCTTTAAATTAATCGACACGAAACGAAAGTCGACCGTAAAGTCCCGGTAGAATGATTTTTAATTCAAAACGCACGTTGGCACGTGACGGTGTATCCAAGACCGGAAGTCGTAGCCGGGCGTAACAAATTTCTATCGTTAATAAGTCTCAATGTCTCGATAGAGCAGTTTGGGGTGTCATCGAAATTCTGACGACTATTAGGGTTATAACTTACGGATATACAAGGTGTATAGACAATTCGGAACACGCAGCTCACGCGAGTGCGAAAACTTTCGACTTTGGGCGGTTCACAAATACACGTGACGATTCGTTAATGCTCCTCTTCTGGGCTAATTTCACCCCCGCTCGCACATAATTATCACCAGCTAGCCCATATCGTTCTCCATCGAAGTACAATTTGCCATTCGAGACGCGTTTCACGAGTTTCACGTGTGAGAATATGCGATACAGGCTTTATTCCTCGTTGCCCGACTTCATCTACTTTTAATTCCTCATCATCATCTTTCGAAGCTTTTCTCCTACTCTCTCGATAGTAAATAATACGTGCGGAAGGTGCGAAGCGTGATGAACAATGGGATTTCAATTTTGGGGTCGCGTCTTCTTTTCGTTGTAAAGTAAGTAAAGTATTCAGGTCGAATAACTTGACGAGTGTAGAACGACGAGTGTACCAAGCGATTCGAGCCTACGATCGATGTCACGACGAACGAGCTCCTTCGTGGTCAAATTTGCGTTAAAAATAACAGATTGTCATCGTCAAAAACAATTTTCGATATAAGCGATGCGAAGCATCGCTAGTCAATCGAGTTTGGCGAATCGACCCTGAAGGCGTACGTCACGGGATAAATTCAAGGTCAAGTGCGAGGATAGTGTTTAATAATGTTCATTTTGTCACGCCCATAGCCAAACTCGTATTGAAAATGCCTCCATTCAACAGTTTTGTCGTAAACACGAGAGAAATCCAAAAGCCTACTTTCGCCTTGTAAGCTTGCCAAAAAATTACTAGAATACGGGGAAACGAAAGTGTCCGGAATTCGAAAAAAATTAGGATAATTTCCCTTTCGTTTCTTCAAGAAAACTTCTAAAAACTTTTCTTCCATCGACAATCACTATTGTCAGCTTCGATCGAAAGCTTCAACTTTTCGCATTTCTTTTTCACATTTTGTGTGCAGGAGAGAAACAGGGAAGATGAAATAAATGATGTTTTTTATGAAACAATCGATAGTTTTTTATTTTACATAAATAATAATTGTAACAATGTCGCGTCAATAAATATTAAATAGATCGAAATGTTCGGAGGTCAGCGGTTTTCAATCTTTGGCTCTTTTTATTTTCTGTAGGCCCTGTAAGGTCCATTGGGGGCTGTGTCCCAATGTGGTGCAGCCGCGTGTTCCACGGGAGGATGTCCGTAGTGGACCACCTCGTAGGCGACCTTGGGCTTCGTGAGCTTGAAGATCAGCATCGCGCCACTGAGAACCATCGAGAGAAGACCGAGAGTAAGAGCCTTCCACGTTTTGAGGGCGATCAGTGCGAGAGCGAGAGGCACCAGAGCAGTAGCCTTGAACTTGAGACCCAGAAGGAACGGGATCATGACTTTCTTGACGAAACCACGTCCTGAAATGAAATTCGAAAGAAATTCGATTAACATTGAAACGGATAAGCGTATTTCCTCGAGTAAAAGCGAGACGATGGAAGAAGCGTTAAAAATTGCAAGTTTCTTTGCCGGACTTACCCTCGACGTTCGACGAGTCCGACAGAGGGATGCTAAGACTCTTGGGAACGGAATCGACGAGGGCTCTGGGTACGATGTTCGATCCGGCGATAGCTTCCGGCAATTTAGCTTCGAGACGATGACTGGACAGATAGGTGTCCAATTTCTCGAGCATCAGAGAACGAAGAAGCTCTTTCCTGGCAGGATCGACCCCGTTGTAATGCGAGAAATCATCTCCCGTGTTCGGTTCCTCGTTCAATTCGCGCGATCGAACTAGCGAAAGATCTTGCGTTATCGGCAATCTTTCTTGTTTCACCGCGTCGCTGAGATAAGCCAAGACTTTCGGCTTGACGCAGGATAACATCGACTGGCTATCCGCGCACCTGTTGAGCAATTTTTATAGTTTCGTTAATATATTTGGATAAATCTAATTAAACCAATTTTTTATGAATACAAACTGCGCGTCGCAATTTAAATTAGAACGATTGAAGTTTGATCGCATTTCGGTGCGTCGAATCGAACGAATGATTATATACCTGTAATAGATATTTTGGAGAACTTCGGCCGTCGTTCCGATGTCCTGGGCCCCGGCAAGACCGACCAAAAGGGCCAATGAAGCTACCACGAAAAATTTCATGACGGATGAGAAATATAGTTCGATCGATTTGCGAGGCCAAACACCGAATGCCCCGTCGTACGACGACAACGCCGTTTTATAGAGCCGACCGGGAGCTCGGCCTAACGTACGACGCTTGAATTTTTATTAGTGGACGTGTCGGACGACAAAGAAGAAAGAAGAAAGCACATCATTATCTAGGGTGTCGACGGTACGGACACGACGATATTTTTCGTCGGCGCAACGTGTCGACGACAATTTTCGAACGATGCTTAGATTTCCATTTCTAATGAACAAGAACTTTGAATAGAATATCTACCTCGTTCGCTTATTCGATGCGCGTTTAATCAAGAATTTCGAAAGAAGCGGATTAAAAATGCGCGAAAAAGCTTGCTCGCGAAGACCAAAATAAAAACACGCTACGAGGCTTTCACTTTCAAACTTTTAACTCGTACACTATATAGTAATTTTGTGCATCGTCTATTTTCAGAGATCCTCCGGAATTCAAATCGTCAGCCTAAAACGCACGGATTTTCGTTTTTCGCTACACTGCCACTTTCTTTTATTAATTTATTCCAAGGCAGCCAAATGTAAAACGATACTTTGCGTTCTAACATCGTACGTGTCTGATATCCTTTCTTCGTTCTTAATTGAATCTGCTTTCTGTAAGTTGGCCGTATCACAAGAAGAAGACGATAGAATAATTAATCAATTAATTATACAATTAATTAATCATTTATCATCGCGTTTCTTATCAATGTAAATTCATCGATGAATAATTCTAGCCAGGAAGGTAATTACTCGATAAACAATCTCGTTATATTTCGTACCAATTTTATTACACATCGATCAACAATATCATCCAACTTTCCCAATATAGTCCAACTTTTCCATAATACTCCGAGAACAGCACATTTTCCTCGTAGACTAAAAAATTCGTAAATTCTTAAATAATAATTGGGTATGGCACCCGAGCGGTTAAAAAATAAATAAATAATTTAAACAAGATGAATTAGTTGTAACATTGAGTTTGGAACATTCTTAGATAAAAAAAGTAGATGCTACACGTCCGAGTTTGAATGTTCCCAGTTTCACTCGTAGCTATTGTAATTACAATGTCTTAGTTGCTTATGCGGGAGTCTTGCGATGAGAGTTTCGCGAGCATCTTTTAATGAGCACTATTTTCTTCATTTTGTTCGATCCGTCAATTATTTTGTTACGCCATGGCTACGATGTTAAACGGTTGTTGTTAATTCACGAATATCGCAAAATATACGAGTCACATAAATTATCTGACACAATTGCGTACGTGGCACAACTTTAACAGAGCCACGTGCTCGTAACAAAATTTATAATAATAAGGTTGTGGGCAAGTCGCGTGAACGACACGGATGTTCTGTCGGAAACGCGAATTACCCATGCGATCGCAGTGTCCACAACTAGCACAAGCTAAAATGGCCGTCGAAAATAGTGTGTATACAATAACAATAATATTAATAATAAATTAATTATATATCATATTATATTATTATTATATATACAGACACATATATATATATTGTTTAAATATGCAATGCGATTTACGACAGCCAAATTGTGGATTAAATGTCGCCGTCGTTAATTCGCGTTTCCAATAATTTATGAATATACAGAATGTTTCATCAATCGTCTAGTCCGGACTTAATATTATCTATTATTTCACATCATGATTCAGTAAACTGCGGTTTAGTCGTTGAAAATTATTCGGTATTGATGTGACACGGATATGTGCGAAGGCAGTCTCCACCGTCTTGACCAAGTCTCGCAGCGCTCACGTATCGATGAAATCTTTGACTGGAGCTACTTCCTGTATCGCTACGCTTGAGTTCTTGAGGATCTCTGAAAATCAACAGACCAACGCATACGATTATTATACGGTCATATAGGTTTAATTTTAAAGACGTACGGGACAATGAAGCGGATTACACAAAAATGGCCGGAAGTGGATTAGAACAATTGAAAATGACCTGCATAGCTAATACGTTTGGGTGGACTAGCGGAAATAAGAAAGCGACGTGAGGAGACGAGTGAAAGGAGAAGGAGATCGGCACGTCACAAAAAACGTGGAAGAGCAGAAAGGATATAAAAATAAAATTCTAGGCGAAGAGTAAGCACAAAAAGAAAAGACGGCTGAAGAAGGTGGGTATAGAAGAAGAATGAAAATTGACGCCACCGCGATGACCCAATTGGCATGATTCGGAGAGAAGGCTACCTTTCTCCTTATAATCCAGAACGCATTGAAACGTTGTCATAGGCAAGCGCGTTCGAAAACCATTCTTATTAATAGCGTGACAATCTTCGAACTAACAGCACAATCAAAAAAGAGAGGACCTCCCGAGAGGTCAGAGAGGGACACACGAATTCAGCTACGCGTTAATGACCATAAATGTTTTTCATCGCACGCGATTATTTACCTCGAGAGTTCGTTGGACACGAGATTGCTATGCGGTGAGTAGAGCGCCGGGTTTTTGTACATGCTGCAGATGAGCCTTTCCCTGCAGATCTCCTCGACGAATCTCAGCTGTGCAAATATATCCTCGAGCCTCTCGAGGATCGGCCCGTAAAAAGGATCATCGTAGGCGACGACGCGATTGTTCGACTGTATAGCGGAGGCACTCGCGATACTCGGGGAACTCTGAGCCGGTACTTGACTTTGTGGAACGATCCTTTGACTGGGTACCTGTTGAATCGGCTTAGAGACTTGTTGGACATTGACCTGGTGCACCACGTTCGATTTTTGTTGCTGAGGATAAACGGCGTAAGACGTCTTGACAGCGTTTGTCTTGACACCTGCAGTTGGCAGATTCGAGGTCACTACGCTCACGGAGCTCGAAGCTGGCAGTTGAATATTTATCGGAACGGCTGGAACAACGTTCGGGACTACGGGGGTCGATTGAAGAGATGTTCTGCGATTGAATTTCGGACGATCGTCGATATATCCATTGTAGGCCAAGCTCTGAGCATGAGAGGGTAAAACCCCTGGATATTTTTCCTGATAGGGAATGACACCGGGTGGTCTCGATGCTGGAGCGTGTTGAGGAACGGGGTAAACATTCGGTCGGTAGACAGGTGACAATGGCGCGTGATCCGGAACGGGTCGAAGACTGGGATCGTCGTATGGCTCGTTCAGGGGCTCGATACCCCATTCCTTTAATTCCTCCATGTCCTTGCGCAATTGTATGTGCGGATGAGCGTAGTCGTAGCCATCGAACTCCTCCTCATGATGGGGATGCGAATGATGGTGGTGGGGGGCGTAGTACGTTGGCACGGGCACCGGGACCGGTACGTGATGATGATGGTGAGCGATCTAGGACAAAGTTGCATAATTAGTGTCCGACTTGGATATTGTCCAGATCCTATTATCAAGAATACTATTATTATTATAACGGCATGTTTTATTCGCGTAATGCGTCACCTGGTGATGATGATGATGGAACCGGTTCGAATTGCTCGTGTAATAACTGGAACAGAGCTTGAAGACGTGAGCAAAAGCTGGTACCAGGAACAGCAATAGTTTGAGGAAAAGCTTCTTCGCTGTTCCGATGCCAAAGAGGAACGGTATGACGAACATGAATTTGACCTTGATCAATTTAATGATGAGAATCAATGCCAGGAAGCTCATGAGTAATTTATTCTGGATGAATTTTCCTGAAAGAAAGTACGATCGGTTAAAAATGAAATTTCAACGCGACATCGAATCAATTTGCGGTGTACTCGTTCTCACTTAATTTCTTGAAGAGCCTTCCCTCGGTCTCGAGTCCTCGTTGACCAAAATCAACACGGATAAGGGCTCCATGGTCGTCGAGCTCTCGTGGACTGATCTTCACCGTCGACCCCTCGAAGAAGAAATCCGGTAGTTGAAGCTCGTAGTTACGTGTTGCGAGAAACTTTACAGTCTTGTCACGAAGGGCGCTGGTTATTTCTTCCAGAGGGGTTTTGTACTCTTCGTGGTATTTCTCCTCGGTATCTTCCTCCTCCTCGATTCTGGCTTCCGGCAAATCGTCTTTTCGATGCTCCTGATCTTCGACCAAATTCTCAGCGACGTCGCTCCCGTCCCTCGATTTCTTCGACATCGTCTCGTAATCGAGATCGTTTCTTCTCAGGACGAAACCCTCGAAAACCGTAATGTTGTCGCGCTCGATAAACGTATTGTCCAAATACGTATAAGCATTCTTCTGAATGCACGAGAAGGACATTTTCCTGCTACAATCGTTGATTATACCATTCCATAATTCATTCCCCGATGAATTCCTCCCTAGCGTGTCCCAATCGAAATATTTAGCGTAAGAACGAATCCCATCGTAGCTGAAGAGATGAGCACTCGCGATCGCCAAATACGAAAGACACAAATAAACAATGCTCCTTTGCAGAATCATCGTAACGCGCATAATCCCACGTGTATCCTCGACGGCAGCGCTTTGTCGTCTGAACGAATAAAAATTCGGATGGAAAGGACCGTGAGACCGAAAATAATTCCAAAGTTGAGTCAAATCAAATACGATCGGCGACCTCGTTCGACTCTAATATCGTATTTCCTCGTAATTTTTTGGGGGGTATCACATTCACCTCTAACCGTCCACCTCTTCTCTCTTACTCTTAATTCATTCCCCCCACCACGACTAGGATTTCGTTCTACGATCGAGCACGAGAAATTCCTGCACTCATTCAGGTTCGAGACGATTTTAGGTGGGACCACCGGTTACTATCTGTCGATTCCGGCTCGACTGTACTAGAAACGGGCGGAACGAAAGTCGCGTCTACAACTAAACACTCGGTCAAATCGTGTGCACACACGCTCGTTTCTCTATCTCGTCCGGCAGAGTGTTCTACGCCTATCCCACTTACGCAGGTCGTGCCCGAGTCTCATGTCCGACCCGCGACTCTTTTAATCCGTTTCTTAGCACGTTTATGACACTCGGACGATGCCTCGTTCGGACGTTCACGTACGAGCGCACGAGCACTTGGAATTTACACTCACACTAACGCACGGCAGTCTGGCGCGCGTTCTTCTGATCTACGGTTCTACTACGACTGGATGGTGCATCACCGGACTGACCGGTATTTCACTCGATTCACCTGAATCACCGGCCGGCTGTTTTGATCCTCTCCTTCTTCTTCTTCTTCGTCTCGTTCCTTCTCCTCTTCCGCCTCCTCTACCTCCCGTTCGTTTTACTCCACTTCGTCTGCTTAGCGTAGATGGGAGAAGATGCTCTTCTCTCGATCTCTCGTTCAAAACTAACCGACTGGGCAGCTCTCCGGTCTCCGCGGTTACGATTCGAACGCCGGGCCGCCACAAGTGTGTCAGAGGTACTCCTACTCTCCGCCACGAGGGACCGAACCGCGGAAGGTCATTATCTTTCAAGCGCACCAATGCTCCCTCGCGCTCGCTCGCACGTATCACGTATCGATATACTTCTCTTCTTCTTCGGCACCTCCTTCTTCGCAACCAAGTTACGTTCGGGCGGGAACTTCATCGACGATTATCGGATGATTCTCGAGTGGTGAGGAGCAAATGAAGTTCAATGTGCGAGAGTGAGCGTGACGTAGGAAAAGGATCACATTCTCCTGTATTCATTGATCTTCGCCGATCTACGTTCTATAAACGAGGGGCCAACCTTTCGACTATAGATTTTCTATGAAAATTTATTCATGATTTTTCGGTCGAATTTTTTAACGGATTTTTTCAACTATTTTTGGATCGTTTCGACTCCAATTCGGTCGATCGAGCAATTCAATGTTCATAACGTACACAATCGCGTTATGAAACAAATCATTTTTCTTTTTTCTTTTAACAATAATAGATGATAATTCCCGTGAGAAACATCATGAATGAATCTCAACGAGGTGAGTGCGGTGTGCATTCACGCGGGAAGCTTAGAATTATTCGAAATTGTTCGTAACCGCGAGTGAGAAAAACGAGTTACGATGGCTATTTGGATAAGAATAAAACGGCACCTCTGAAGAATATCCGCGCTTCAAACGTGCTATGGTACCCAAGGTCGTTGTTTCCAAACGGCCACGCTCCGCTTCCTGGACCGAGAGCTACCTGCTCTTACGGAGCGTTGCGATGCTCCGTGCGCTCGCTTGCACCTCGCCGCACATCCGTCCTACTGTCGGCTTTCGCGAAAAATTATTTTCACCGAGTCACCTGTGTACGAGCTTTTTATAATTACGTACACGGTCGATCCTCGTCGAAGGATTATTTTATCCTATCGTGAATAATCCATGAAACGAAAATGAAAGATCGATAAGGATCGTTATCGATGATTATTCACAGTTTTATGGTGAATTATTGGATAACGTTTTATCTCATTTAATTACGATAAAGATCGACTTAAACGCGTTTCCATCACTGGCGAAATATTTAAAATGAAAGTCGTATCGTTGGTTATGTTTTGTGTACGATACGAATATGGTAGAAAACGGTAGTAGTCGTGACGGGGAATTATCATCGGTCTCGCTCTTCTTCGGGGATTTTGAAAACAGGACTTGTGTTTCTTTACGATTCTACGTCGGTTGCGTTCGAGCGGAACGAGGCTTGGTCTCGCGCGATGGGCCAAGCGGTCACGGATACGACAAATGTACGCTCGAGCTCCTCGCTCGCGGGACCAGTGACGAGATGGGCAACTGAATTTCATTGACCTACTATCGAGGAACCCTGTACGAGTTTTACAGTCGAGTCGTCGGGCCACTGACCGTCTTACGTGTCCGGAGCCGAAAAATATTTCCGGACTGTGAGAAAATAGAAATAATAATATGTATTTATAAAGGAGGATTCTGAGCCGGAAGAGGGACAATTTCAGTGATCCCTCGATCGCTAACTTCCTCAATCAGTTCTCCATTCGATTTTTTGTTGTTGTTCGTAGTTTCTTGAATAGATGGGTACATCGTAAATGCCCTGAAACCTCGTTTCGTTGATCGGATTACTTACCGCTTGCGCGATATCCACGAGCAAAACGTTCAACAAATCAAGACTATCCACTCACCACGAGCGCTGATCAAAGTCATCGAACCTCCTTATGTTGCGAAAGAACCGGTTTGAAATAATGAATACAAAACGGTGCGCGAAGCAAACATCTGTCAAAGTCGTCATGTTACGTTAGTTGGCACTTTGAGGACGAGACGCTTTTCGCGAGTATATCACTTCCAATTGTTATATCTACGTCCGCTTTGAGAATTCGTGTAAGAAATGAATTTCGTTTGATTTCATCGATTTTATTTCGCTGTCGTAAATATTGTCTCACTCGATTGAATTCCGACTCGATTACGAACATTATAAACGATTCGAATCGAATAAATTCATTTTTAATCGGACGAGAGGCGTTCGCGCTTGCGGTTCATGGCACGGTGTATCTCGACTTCCGGTCTCGGAATATCAGACGAGAGGAGAGCACCACTCGTCACGGAGCATCGAGGTACGAGTCGAGGAAAGTGAATCGTCGCGTCTCCGTTCCATCGGGACAGGTACCTATTTCTCTCTAACCTTGAGAGACTGGCCAGACGCACGAGACGAGCGGCGGATAAGTGCATCGGAAAGTGTGTACTCTCTTCGTTCGATCTGCCTATATATAAACTCTATCTGGTATGCGTACTTGTTTTTGTCGGTCGAAAGCTTTCACCGATTCGACCAAGATCGGCCACTCGGGTATTCGTGAGGGCAGCGTTAGCAAAACGAGTACTGGTGCAAGAGACCAGACGAGCATGTGTGTGTCCGTGTGTACGAGCGAGATATGATCGTTGCACGCGAGACAAGAGGAATCAAAAAGAGAAAGAAGGAAGAAGAAGAGAGAGAGAGAGAGAGAGAGGGAGAAACCGAGAAAAGAAGTAAGCCTCATTTCGGAGAGTCTCGATACGGGGTTCGTCGATCACTGGGTTGACTAACGGTGACGAGGCGAACGAAAACGCACACGGCGCGGCACGCACACAACGAGTTACCTCGGTGTGGTCCTCGGTGCTCTTCCAACACGATCGCACACCTTATATTATTGAAAAGGTGCTAGAGCGCTCGTCGCGATGTGTGCGCGTATACGTTCGTACAAGGCGAAACTGGAAAAATATGTGCGCACGAGCAACGGTAGCATGCGCGACCTCATTGAAAAGTGCCGATACCTTTTTCTCACCCTCCCATTCTCCCCGAATAACATTTCTCCCGGAGGCCGTTTAACGGGTCGAATTTCGTCCACTCACCATTTCCTCTTATTTCGGTCAAAATATTCGGGTGACCGAATATAACGACGCGGATATATAAATAAACGGAAAGAGGAGCGAGGAGAACAAACCAGAAGAAAAAAGAAAGAAAAAGTCAAAATAAAAAATGCGTAACGACACTGCCGCTCGTGCGTGACATGGTGACCGGGCGAGCCAGAGACAAGAGAAAAAGTAGCGTGTAGAGAGTCTCGCGCATAGGCTCTTCTTTTTTTTCTATCCGTCGAAAACCGCGGCTTGGGTACGCTCTTCGGTAATTGCGGTGTTTGACGCTTCGTTATTTATTCGATTCCCAAGGCGGAGTGTCAATCCCGTCAAATTGCGGTCCCGACGAGTCGGCGCTTTTCGTTTGACTAATATAACGTTGCGTATGTATGTTTACGGGTACTGACAGTGGTTATAACCACACCGGCATGTCAATTATGTGGGTCGTCCGGTTGCTTTAACTTAGTCTCTCGTTCTTTTTCTCTCGAGAGCGGCGCCTGTACACTCGCGTCTTAAAGCCAGAATAGAGAAGAGAAACGATAAAGAAAAGGTACAAAGTGGTGAGAGGCTCTCGTGTGTTATACGATCACACTGAAACAAGAAAATGAAGGAGAGGCACGAGTAGGGAAAGAGATCGAGCTCACGCGAGTGAAAAATAAAATGGAGAAACAAACGAAATCAGAACCGGTGTGCATAAGTTCTCTCGACGTACGAGGCAAGATATAGATAGTTGGACCGTTAGATCCCACTGGGTATACGGCGAATTTGTGTTTCCATACTTTCTGCGTCCTCGTCGTAGTACGCCTCCGTAGTATTGTCTCCTTTATATTTGTTATCACATATGTATATATACATATATATAATATATATATATATAATAGTATATATATATATGTATATACTATTTCTATATGTATTTGTGGATATATGTATATATTTTTTATTTTCCCTGCTCTCTCCCCGTGTATACTTCTGGAATGAAACTGGTTCGACGAGACTAAACAACCGACGATGCGCTTGGCTGGTTGCGTTTGCGCTACGTGCTGGAGAACACCGCCTCACTGCACGTTTCAGAATCGTCAAGCTCTTCAAACAGTTCGCGCGAGGATTCAATGATGTTGACGCGAACGTTACCGATCGATGGTAAGGAAGGCGTACGATAGAGAAAGGATTAACAGTTGTTGGTAGGCTACCGATCGTCGTATCATAGATAGTGATCACGCACGATGCAGGTTTATTACCGACCGTTTGACTTTCAGCCTTGAACGTCTCTGACCTTCGAGAACTCGAAGAGGCAGCGCGCTGACTGACTATTCCGAGATATTGGCGATCGAGGCTATTTGGGTGGAAGGGTGATACATATATGGTGGAGAGTGGAGGAGGTTGAAATGAAAGTGTCCCTTCGATTTTCCGAAATAAATAAATAATATATATATATATATTTCTTTCGTGATTATGATATTTTGATATTATAAAAATATTACGCCACGATAGCGGTTGACCGTGGCCCTCGACCCACTCTCGAAGTTCTTCTCATAGCGTATATGGGAGTTCCTGGATCCAAGATTCGATCGGCAGCTTCGTAATTCTTCCATTTTATCGCGTAGTTCGTAGGAACGAACGACGAATCGGCAGTATCAATCGACTCCCCGATTCGTAATTTTTTATCACGCAAAGCGTGGAATTCGTCGTTTTTCGGATTGTAAGACATTGCATCGATGCTCGTAGCCAACTTCGGCGTTACCGAATCGTCGTCAGTGAAATTCGAAGATTGCCGAGAATTCCAAGTCGCACTGTCATTCAAATTGACAGTTCGATTTTCGATCGAAGAACCATTGATCGGTTTGCTCGGAAAAATGATATCCAGTTTTTGAGAAAAGTTGGACATTTTCGTCAGAGGGTAGATTATTGCCGGCCGATCGTTCGTGCTCAACATGGGCAGCCGATTATTGAAACTTCGTCCCCATCCACCACCACCTCCTCCACCACCGGAGTAATCGTATCCACCACCTCCACTTGATGGAGCACCGTAACTACTGGGTGGTGGTGCACCGTAACTGTCGCTCGGACCGCCACCTCCTCCGCCTCCTCCTCCACCCGCTGCTTTGGTCAGCAAAATGATCTCCTTCAGTTGACCTTTGCACGTTGAATGATTTTTTAATCTGGACTGGAAGTTTTTATTTTTCGAATTGGGACGCGGTACTTACCACCACCACCGCCGCCTCCGCCACCACCTCCGCCGCCACCTCCGCCACCACCACCGCCTTTCATCTTCAGACTCATCAGTTTCATAATCAGCATCGCCTTCGATATCATCAAGGACATCCCGGCCATCATCATTCCTTTCATCGACATCATACCCGCCAAAGCTTGACAAATATTCAACACCATTTATTTAATGATTTTTTTATCGTTGGATGAATCAATGCACTTTGCCACAGTAAATATCTTGCGCCATTCAATAAAACTTTTAAGATGAAAAAGACCTTCAATATTTGAAATATTATAACACGTACCCATAAGTTTCATTTTTCCCATCATCATCATCATCATCATCATTTTCTTGCATTTTCCACCGCCCTTGCCACCACCACCGCCACCACCACCTCCGCCCTTGCCCCGACCCTCGACGACTCCATCATCGTCAAACATCACGTCGATCTGATTGCGTTCTCGTTTTCCGTTCGATCTCGGCAAACTGATTCTTAGCGCGAAAGAATCAAAAAAATCTTCGATACTCCTATCGATTTTTCCAACGCCACCTTCGGTGACATCCAACATTCGACGCTCGGCGCTCTTCTTCGGTAAAGCTTTCGTCTTGACAAGTTTCATTCCGGAGCCCCAGATCGTTATTTGATCGAGACGCGCGATCGTGTCAATGAATCGAGCCATCCGATCACGGAAACAACTCATCGACAGATCGAGCATACACGCGGTTAGATCTCGTGCTGGAAACTCCGGAAATCGATCGTCGGTTATCGTGTCGTTCATCGCCGGTACGACGCGAACGTCGATTTTTACACCGTTTTTCCGATAATTGAAAATTGGCCGCGTTGGTTTCAAACGCTCCTCGTACGGTTCGATATCGGGATCGTAATTATTCAACGATCGAGCGATCGTACTTTCCGACGCCATCGTCAAGGTGACCTTGACCGACAGGATGCACAGTAACGCGATCACTGCGAACTTCATCGTCGCTACCGATTATTTACGAAACTTCGGTCGATCGATCCGATAATCGATTAACTTTACCAGAGTGGTTTATATACGAGGCTAAAACACTCTTTCTAGGGGCTCACGTTAATCTCGTAGCAGGTTCAACCTGCCGTACTGACCGAGACTGTCTCGTCCAACGATTTTGAGATCGTTGTTTATATACAGGAATATTCATGTCACTCGAACAAATTGTCGATATTTTTATCTCCTGACTCGTCACGATTGTCATCATTTTCAAGTATATATTAATGGCATTGATGTACACTGTTACAACAATTATGTTCTTCTTATTGTTATTCAAAGCTGGTCAAAGGGGTAGTGGGGGTTCATCTAATGACCGGTTGGGCAGGATTATGTTGGTTAGCAAGCTTCTAGCTGTTTCTATTACGCGGGTCTTTAAGCCTGACAAACCACCACAACCGAGTAACTGTTTTCAAAAGAGGGGCTGTATCGTACCGCTAAACTACGATCAGCGTGATTCCGCATAACGCTAGCTATGGTAACCACCAATGTCACACATTTTTCTTGTCCACGACAGAAGACACATCAATGCCGGATTGTACGACTCGACTATTCGAATGGCAGATATATTTCTGCCCATCTCCGGTATGAGAAAAATGGATTTATTTTATTTTATCAATAATACATCATTTTTCCGAGCTACGCGAATAATAAGGATTCCAAAAAAAACGATCGTGTATACAGAAAACGATTGTTTTAATAGCAGCACGTCATATGCACAGAAATAAATACATAGCACAACTGGAAAAAAGAAAATCATGTACAAACAGATCAAAATGGCGCTACCGAGCTCACAGTGGATCTGCGATAATAAATATCATCTACTTACGATTTAACAACAATTTTATTTAACAGGTATAACAACGACAACGATGACACACGTGTTTTCGTCGAGTTATGCGATACGTCGATTGTCGAAAGGTTCGAGAGACCAAGAAGAAAACAATGAGGATTGTATATGTGTAAGCATGAAGAAATTAAATAAATTAGGAATGATTCGTGAATCGACAGACCTTGATCGGAGAGTCGGAGGAATATAGAAAAGAAAGTTCTCTCGCCTTGGACAATCAAATTCGTGATGACGATCGATCGAAATCGGGTATAATCTTAGGAAAAAAACGTGCGTTGGTTGATAAAAATCTTTAAATCGCTCGACGATCGCGAACGTTGCCATATTTGTGTATAGCTTCTTGGACATTTTCGTGCAAAACGTCGAGGGATCTTCCGTAACCCGAGTGACCGTAACCGTGACCACTGTGATGTTCCTCGGAGCTGTGAGTGTTCGAGCTCGAATACACGGGTTTGCTGATGATCTCGTAAGTCGTCTTTTTCTCACCACCGCTTGCCAGTGACTTCAATCCAACGATAGCGGACAACATTAGAGCCATCAACCCAGTCATTAGAGCCTTGCCGGCGAGAAGAGCGAGTGCTCCGAAACCCAGAGCACCGAGGGTTCCTTTCATCATCATCAGACCCGCCATGAGAGCCTGATTGCCACCTTTGTCCTTCTTACGACCTGAATAATAAAATTATTATCGAATGAGTTAATAGAATTCCAAATTGGAGAAATGGCAGTAGTCACGATCACCGTCAATGTAGTAAAATAATAGAGAAATTTTGAAATTTTATTAAAAAACAAATGAAAATGGAAAAATAAAACAACTTTTCTTTCTATTTTGTCATTGAGATTTCTACCGAACGATCGACGTGACCAATAGCTTCTACGAAATAATCGATCCAGCCGATACATAGCGTTCTTTCTTACCGGTCTCTACATTGGAACTGCCAAACAGTCCCCATTGCGAGAGCGTCTCCTCGTTGAAGCTTCTCGCGGCCTCGAAGGTCTTCGGATCAAAAAGTTTAATCGAAATCGCATGACTGTTGAGATAACTGCCGACTTTGTGTAAGAGATAAGCATCGAGTCGTCGATCAACGTCGTTGGGAAAATCTCTGGCGAGATTAGCGACGACTTCCGAGGCAGGAACGTCCGTCGAGCCGTTCTCCTTGACGACCGAAACACCCGGCAATATACCGAGATCCTTTTTCTCCGATAATTTATCGAAAAACGATACAACGTCGAGCTTCAAGCACGTCGCACTGTACGATTTTTCACAATCCTTGCTCATGCTCGATGAAACGCTGTCGGTAGTTGATTTCGCGTCGTTGATCGATTGTCTCGAATTTCTGTGATCGATCTCGGCTCTGCCGGTCGAAATCATCAACAACAGACAGATGATCGTGCCTTGAAAAAAGGTCGATCGTTGCACCTCGTTGCGACACATATTGGATAAAATCGGTTAATCTCGTTAGCTTTATACGTTCTTTGCGACAATTTTCGTGTCTTTTTTTGGGATTTGTCTCTCGTTCACGATCGCGAGGACCTCCGAAGGACTAGGTGACACGGAGATCGCGCAATCGGGCCGTGTGTCAGTTATGCTTAGAGGCGTGGTGTGCACTGAATATATCCTCGGTGTAGTTGCAGTATATATAGGGACCACTCTCGAGACGTCCTTTTTTCCTTTTCTTTTACTTTGTTTCGCTCTTTTTATTTTTTTACCTTTCCACGATCATACATTCTCTCGGGCTTAGAGTACGCGAGGCATGCCGAGTTCTTTCATCTTCTTACTCTCTCGAGGGGATATCTATAACGCCCCAGCTCGAAGAGAAGGCGCGAAAGAACGATGCGCTCTTGCCGTCAGGTAGGGGGCGTCAAATAGAGCGGAGAACACGAAACTCAGTCAAATTTAGAAAAACACTTGTATATTGCCTCGGTAACAATGTTCGAGCGTTTTACGGGACAGAGTTTATACGACTAGCGTATAAAGTCCAACGGAGACGAGAGAAAATGCCACAAAAGCGATCGGGAGAGGGATCGACGTTGGTCAATTCACCTGGAACCACTTTTCCGGCATCCTGGACCTTTTCTTTTGATCGCTCTTGAAATCTTCGAAAGTATCCCGGTGAACCAATTGTATATGACGATCCGTCCGATCGTCAGGACCACGATCGTTTGATAAAACTGAGAGGAGAAAAGGCGTTTTGATAAACACGCGTTTTAACTTCGTTCAATTTTACAAACGCGAGTGAATTTCAATCGACGGATTAAAAACTCGCAGGTTGGATGGAACAATTCGTTGTAAGCGAGGTTGATTCTATTTTATTCTAATTTATTGTATCGCCTGACACAAATCGGATCAAATTTCAATTATCTTATCACTTTTTACCATTTTTTTATATAAAATTAAATTAATAATTGACAAAAAGTCATGGATCAAGTGGAACAATTTTTCTTCGTTATCGATCGTGTCAAATTGTCCGAAACGAGATGTACTTTCATTTTCGCGCGTTTCACTCTATAAAATAATCCATAAGAGGCTATCGATATCGATCGAACCACCAAATTTATCCTAAAATAAAAGAAAATATGTCCCACGTGGCGAATGAAACGCGCCAGGAGAAACCCAATTTTAAATGTCCCACTTCCCCATCACAGAGCCGGCAAATCGCCCACTTAGCTACTACGTTTAAATACAATTTTGCCTGCCGACACGCTTGAACGATGATAAGACTCGCGAGGACGAGTCGCGAACGAGAAAGTGTCCGCATCCTGCACGCGAAGGACCCCGACAGTCATTGGCGCACGATTGATTTATGTTTTATTCGATTTTTTCCTCGCTCAACTTTTTTCGACGCGGATACATCTCTCGTGACGGGTACTACCAGCCTAGACTCATTTCGCACGGATCACCGGGCAATACGTACATAATTTACGATCTTTCTAGGCACGCAGAAGAGACATCTGTTATTGGGAAAGTTGCATCCACGGAACGACTGAAAAATCGAGAGATGTTTCCGAGAACGCCGCAATAAATAAACGAACATTATTCTCGGTCGATGAAAGTGATCAGAATCCTGAACAAATCGTTCGCAGTGAAATTTAATTGTTTTTCGATCAATCAAAATTCGTTCGATTATTCATCGATTTAATAAAATCAAACAAATTTTGACGACTCCCGAAAATCTATGCTAATAATTTTTATTCTTCATACACGCGGCCGGTCTCTTAGGAACGCGAAAATTACACTTTGTCTCGTTGGTCGATCTGAACGAATGTAAAATTGGTGAATGCCCCTGGCAGAACGAAATTGCCTCGATTTTACAGTTACGTTCGTTCATTCCCGCTTATTATATTTTACTGTCCACGTGAATGGTAAATAATGTTGTACCATTCGTTTCGTTTTTTTGCGGATGGAATCCTCAATATTTGCGATGATTCAGTGAACAAGCGTGTCGTACACGATCATCGCCTTCTCTCGTATGGCCGATGTACAAAAAGAAAACAATGTAACGAGTGTCTGGTAGCAAATTTATCATAACTACATCGCCGTGAGACTTTTTTTCGTTCGGTGAATCGCGCGACTCTCCTACGCTGATGATAAAGCGGCGATAGCCATGAGTGAATGGCTGCAAAATTGTTCGAAAAATGGGCGCTTGCATACGCGTTTCTCGACAATTTTCACATTTGCATGCGATCGCTCGACGTGCTTCCGTTTATACGACGGGGCTTGGGGAACGTGCTCTTAAGGATTTGGACCAGTACGTTCTCTGCAGCGTCTTATTACCGTATCATATATACCAGACGGAGCGATACGGCGGAGGAAAGAGAAAGAGTAAGAGAGAGAGAGAGAGAAAGGCAAAAAGTGAATGCCGCGCGCTCTTCATCTTTACGCGTCACCTGCTACATCCGCTGTTTTTTCTACCTTTCCTACGATTTTTTTTTCATCTCGTCCCTTACTCCTGCTCGACAATTGGACCGGGACGTGAAACTACGAGCGAATGCGTCAACCGCGATGTTCCAAACAATCCCTCTCGCGAGAATAATTGTAGCTACATCCTCCGTGGGCGGTCAATTGGCTAGCAGGAAATAACGGCATGTTCCGTCTGGAATGTGACAACGGGCTCCAAATTCCAGGGTACAGAACAAAACGTGGCTGTGAGAAATGTGATGGAATGTAGGTACTTGAAGGAAATACGTTTTTTTTCTATAATAATAGAAAAATGGAGATTGAATTCGTCCACTTTCTTTAAAAAATTATCATCGTTGTTCCCCTGCCGTAGAGGAACGAGTTCCTTAGATCGACATAATTTAACGCGAAGGAATAAAACAGGCGTCGACGTGACGAGGTCTAAAAAGGGAAAGATGATGGGGAGAATGAAAGGACCATTCCTAGGTTTAACCTACTTTTAGAAATATTTAAAGCCAGTGATAATTGGCCATCTCTTATCGACAAATTCTTCGATCATTCATCAATGAATCCTTCAATCTCTTATCAATGAATCCTTTAATGTCTTATCGGTCTACCCTTCGCTCCAATTTTTCTGACCCTTGAATTTCTTATCAATGAATCTTTCGATTTCGTTTCGATAAAGACTCGCATTTTTTATCAATGTACCCTTTGGTCTCTTATCAATCAGCTCTTATAATGCCTTATGGGTGAACTTTCGGCTTTTGTACCAATAAACATTTCAATGTTCAATCAATACCCATTTGGAAGAAATTTTAGAAAATTTGGAACGCCGTTCTGAAAACCTCGATTAATATGGAAAAATTCTTATCACCCTTAAGATTAATAAATATATTGTGGATGTTAGATCGTACGTGAAAACGATGCATTCTCGTCGACGACCAGACGACAACACGCTCGTGTCGATCTCCGCTTTTTTATATACGCGCTCGAGGCAGACACAACACTATGCCCCTTCCAGTGTACCCTCGCGTCCTCGGACGGGGTCGAACCACCGGTTGGTCGCTCTCCCACCTGACTCATCGTCTCAGCTCCCCCAGAGATCTTTGGTTTTACGGCGTGACTTTGAGAGGGGGCAACGATTCCGGCATGAGCGTGAACGACGCGAAGGCATTGACCCACTGGCCTTGTTCGAACCGAAAGAAGGGTGTGAAAGAATGTCGGGGGCACGGGGTGGGGTAAGGCCAATGACAGAGCGAGCGTACAACTCTCTTTGCCCCCTCTTGTTATCTCGACACACTGACCTAGTTTTTTCGTTGCTTCCTACTTCCTCCTCTGTTCTTCTGCTTCTTCGCTCCTTATTCTCCTCTCTCCCGGGCTCCCCTTCTCCCAGCTGACTCATACACGTGAGGCGAGAAAGGCAACAACCTATGGACGGCATACAGGTCATCGGCCCCACCACAAGAACCCGGCTTTAAGAGAAACACTTCGACGCCGAGTACTCTGCCGCTAGGAAGGCAAATATAATTGATCCCTGTTCCTCGTAGTATTTTGCCCCGGAGTTATCGAAATTCTTTTTTAACCCTTAACTATATAGGTATATTAGTCCTGATTACTGTTTGTTTATTGTAATAAGCACATTTTTTTTACTTGTCTTCAATCGTTTGAATCTTTATACGTGATTTTTTGATTACTTTCTGAAAAAAACATGAAACTTCAATTATTTTATATTGAAACGAAATCAACCCACCCTCAATATGTTAACAAATATTGTAATATCCAGTGGATAAATATTTGCCGCTGGCAAATAAATTTTGGACACTCGAGGGTCGTACAAAAAATCATAAAAATTCTGCGACAATTACGAAATAAATAATACAAAAATGGGGGTGTATATTCTCTTTCGTACAAAAATCGATGATATTTTATTTATAGAACAGACATAAATAAATAAATTTATAAATAATAAATAAAAAAAGACGTATGGCTGTGTTTGTTTTTTTGGTGAATGAGCTTAATGGTGATTTAGTGCAAATCGTAGGGATACTGATCGACGCTGTACTCAGGTGCCCATGCCCTGTAGGGTTGACTAATTTCCTCCTGCGATCTGTGCCAGTGCTCGTGATGTATCTCGTGAGGTTTCACGACACCGTAGCTCACCCTGGCAGGCAACGTAGGTGGTGGTGTCAGAAGGGCCTTTAGGGCGACGGCACCCGATAGGAGAAGAGCCGCGAGTCCTGTACCGAGACCCTTGATACCAATGAGACCGATCATCGTGACGACGATCGGCAAAACGATCAGAGCTTTTAATTTCAGTGCCAGAAGAATAGGAAGTATGACCCTCTTGAGTTTTGTTCGTGCTGAAATTAACAAAAAACGACGAAAAAATATATATATAGGTCAACCGTTGCTCCAAGCTCATTTAATGATTAATCGTTCATAATTGTCGCGAATATTTCGAACAACGGTAAGAAATGATTTCATTCTCGCGGAACTGTATTTAAAAATGGGCCTTCATCCGTTGTGAATTAAAACGATGCGAGGAAGACACGAGTATATCCTAGAGCCTACTTTCTTCTTCGCTACACTCGCCACTCTCGTTCAAGGTCCCACCACCTCTCCTTCACCTCCTTATTCTCGTTCTCACTAACACCATTGTCGCCATTGCTACAATACGCGCCTCCGCGATCTTTCTCTTCTCTCCGCAAACGAACGTCCCACAAACCCATAATTTCCTCTCACTCTCTCATTCTCTTTGCGGATTCGAAAACGTCGCAGGCAACGTCCCAATTTTCTTCGGCATCGTTTGCCTTTTCTCTCGTCGTCCCGTCGCAACCCTTCCACGAAGAAACGCGAGAACAGGACAGGCAAAGTGGAACGAGCGACCGCGACTGTTGGCGATCCGGGACTCGGTACATGCTGATCTCACTCTTTCTTACACATTGGCAGGACAAATTTGCATGATTTGTTTTTTTTTCGAAAGAGAAACAAGAAACGATAAATTGCATTTGAATAAATTATAATGAGAAATTTTACGCTTTTTCGATCATTAGAGGGTTGTTTATCGTAATTACGAGCTCGTGTCTATATTTTGGTGGGGCACCAATGACGTGTAGGAGCCGAGATCGAGACCTACTTATCGACCAATGCGAGATCCGAGTCAATGACCCAGTTTAATCCTCGTCGGTGGGGAGATTCGAGAGGCTCATTCCTATAAGACTTTGTTAGGAAGATGCTGCCTCTCATTCCACGATACGGAAGATCATACGAATGATCCAACGGAGAATGAATCATATTTTATATATTTTTTTCGAATATCAGAGAGATCTTTTCACTTGTGATTTCAGGCATTAGCGAGAGTTAGAACACGTTTCGTTAGTTTTCTTTATTTTTCGAGTGTAAATGAAAAAGCGTGGGTTTTGTTTTTAAAGAATAATTGAAAATCCCGAAGATCTTCGACTATCGATGAAGAAAACTTTCCTTTCATTCATAAATTAAATAATTAAATGAGCCTTTTGATCTATTTATATGTTTTACTTAATCGAAATATCCTAGCCAATAAATCATGAAATCGATTGAATCGAATGATTAATCGCGATTTGGTTGTTTCTTACCTTCGGACGCTCCGCCCGTCAATCCACTGAGTGGCACGTCAATGTTCTTCTCGCCCAAAGCTCGCCCGAATAAATCAGCCGGTGAGCCATCGCTGGGTAAACTAATGCGCAATTTTCTGCATCTCAAAAAATCGTCCACCCTCGCGATTAGCGGATCGCTCTCGACTTTCGTATTTTCGTCGCCTTCGACCTTCTCAACTTGCACTTTCTCCAGCGTTATCATATCGCCATAAATATTGATTTTATCCTTCTCGTTCAGTTCCTCCATTTTTTTCGTCAACTTGTCCTCCGCGTGCTCGACAACATCCTCCGATCGAACCTTCTTCGGGCTCGCTATGACCGTCGCAGCCATGCAGCAAATCGCCAATAGCACCAACGATATCTTGCTCTTCATTCTTGCGTGATCGGTCAAACTACGTTTTTCGACTGTTTTGCCCTCGGGCAATTTTTTCTTTTATATCGACGACCAAACACGAGGTCTCGTTGTGTTTATGGTGGGGCCACGCGGTTGAACCATTTGGCAAGCTTCGGTCGCCCGTTGGGAATTTCAATTCTGTCGTTGTCTCTTCGTTTCAACCAGCGATGCATTATAATGAACACCGCGGTCAAAATACGAACGTGACATTGCCTCTTCGCTGTTCCGAGTACAGGACCCGGTCTACGAAACAGACGAGAGGCACGATTTTCCCTTTTAAGCACGTGATCACTTTCGACCCTTTCTTTAATAGAAAAAAGAAACAACCTCGACCATCAAAATATGGATCATATTAATTTCAATAATTTATTCAGCTATAGGCTAAAATTGAGCATGTGAACAAATAACAATTACAACGGATGAGAATTAATAGGTATAATGTCGAAAAATCGTGAAATTTTACCGATTTTTCGGAATTTTGTCCATCATATTCGAACCATCGAGGGAACGACTATGATTTTCGCATTGTTCGGAAAAGGTCCCATCAAAATATACCCTTTTAAAATCATTTTTGAGAAAAAAATATTATTTTCGTCATCTTGAAACCCGTTTTTTGGTGGCTATCTTCAAAATTTTATCAAATTTTCTATCGCCACAAACCGATTTCTCCAGGAACTTATAAATTCGCAAATTTCCCGCTGATTAATTTATAACGATCGGAACTAGTGCGAAGAGTAATGATGGGATTTTTAAAATGGAGGAAACGTAATATTTCTTTGATCGATGATTAAAGATTTCCAATCGTTCCGTCCACCGCGTCCCTCGCGTGCCGATTGCAAATTTTGTTCCGATTGTGAATTTCTATTGCAACCAGCCAATCTGTTTGCACATGCAACGTGTGCAGTAAATTATTTTATCCCGTACATATAGATGTGATAATTTATGTCGAGTCGTATTTCAAAGCGCGTGAGCGATTTCTAACGCGATAGACGCATATGTGCAATTTTCAAGTTCTATTCTCGTGCGGTCCGTGCATAAATATTTATATTTAAACACGTGCGTATACGTATGTATACATATATATATATGTTCACGAGGTTCGTAACAAATACATTTTAGGCTTCGTCGCGGTATTGTAAGCGGCAAAATACGTGATGCGTTTGTGACTTTCGAAGCGCGAGAATTAGTTTTCCGTGTCTGTCGTGACACGGTATGGTATGCAAAACCGATCGGTGTGCTGTGGCCCGAATCTCGTGTTCGGCCGTGTCCTCCGTATCACCGCAAAAGCATAAAATCGTCGCGAGTCGTACGAGGAACGAAATAAGAGAGGATCGAGGAGCCTTGTGTCCGTGGTGAGGAAAGGAGAAACCTCTTACACGCGATGAACCAATGAACTCGTAAAGTGTCAGGACGATTTCTGAATTTCGTGTTAACCTTAAAAATACTTTTCGCATACGGAATGCACAGCAATCTTTCTTTTCACGGCAATTCCGTAAATAGCGAATAAAAAATCAGGTTTTTACAAAATATTTAGCTGCGAAGGGAAAATTATGAAAACGTGTTCTTTTTTTTAACATCATGATATCGGTTTTAGAATCATTTTTGATGCCGGTTTCTCGTACATCTGGTAATGTAGGACTGGGTTAGGAAAGTGTCGTAGAAATCATAGAAAACAATAGCCATACTTTGTTTTTTGAATAATTTATTCGTTTCGCCTAGGTATAATCATTTATATGCGAAATCTTAAAAAAAATATAATAAAATGTTCGTCGTCGATCAATGACAATGTGAGACGTAAAATACATAAATACAGTTAGGTCATAAATACTTAACTAAACAGTCGTGGTTCGGTGAGCGTCGACAGAAAGAGGAAGAAGACAATGGTGTCCTCATTTTTTTCTTTTTCACGATGGAAAAAAAATCTCTCTTACCCGAGCGCTCATCCAGTCTCGTAACGCGAATCTTCCGATCGAAGATCGATCTCGATCAACGCGTTGAATTAATCGGTCGAATTTGGCACGTGACTCGAGTAGGCGAGATTCTGAGCGTCTTGCTTCGCGTCGTCGAAGCTTCGCTTGTAATAACCTTGCTGAGCCGTCTGTGCTGCACCACCGGCAGACCAGCCCTGCGAAGCACCATTGTCGATCCACGAGGTCGCAGGCTGCGCATGCTTATTGAAGATATTGCCACCGATCGATCCCACGCTTCCGCCACCACCGAAAAGCTTCTGGAATGCAAGAACTCCGGCGAGAAGAAGAGCGATCTTGCCGACGAAAAGAGCCTTCAGGACGAGAAGACCGAGTCCACCTAGCAAGATCGGCACGAGGGCGAAGATCTTGATACCAGCGGCAGCGATCAGAGGAAGAATGACCTTCTTTATTTTGCCGCGACCTTGAATAAAGTAATTAACCAAATTAATAAAATCATATCTAAATTAATCAATTATTATTAATTTTATTAAGTAATTATGTTTTTTCGGTTTTTCCTGGGGAACAATTTGCAAATTTGTCCCTTTCATACAATCGATAACGTGGAATGTTCTAATAGAATCGATCTTGGTTCTTCGCGAACTAAAAATTTCGATCGTACTTGTTGTTCTGCCGTGTCAATTCGGACGCCGATAGAAAGTGAATTTGTTCGTGTAGATCCGACGTTAAAATATAATCACTTTAGTCAGACAGGCAAAAACGGTCAGTGCCGGGTCATTGAGGCCGGGCGTGTTTCGATCATCGGCAAAACATAGACTCGAGATACGCGACGCGCCGGTGAAAGTCGCGATAGCCGGAACTCGCGTTTGTCTCGTCGTGACTACTGTCCAAGCTGACCGAGAGAGAGAGAGACAGGGCTGATCACGCAATGGTTTCATAATTTTCTTCTTTTCGTTCTTTAATCGATCCTTATCTCTCTCGAGAGTGAATCGAGCGCAAAGACCGCCCCGAAGAAAGTGAGATCGTGATAATCACGACAATCGTGACTCGATAACATGAATTTAATAACGATTTACCGACCTTCAACGAGAGCCCGAGAAATGGTGTCTTCCGGTACGTTGACCTTGAGACTGTGGCTCTTCAGGAATGAAACCGCGGACTCGTACAACATAGTAACGAGCTTGAGCGTCCTATCGGATGCGTCCCGTGGCAATTCGTTCATCACTTCGTTCTCGGTCTTCAGGGATTTTGAGCTGCGCTCCACTGAAACGCCACGTAGAAAAACAGGACACAATTTTTAATAACGTGATTTAAAAAAAATGTAATATTTTTTATCATTCGCGCCGTGGTTTCTATTCACCATATAATATTATTTTTAACTTCTTAATTTTGTCAAAAATCTCAATTTTCCAATTACAGGATTTCAATGTTTTTCTTTGCCGTAAATGTTCAATTAAATTCGATACTCACTGGGAATGTCTCTGACGAAAGTGACACCTTCGATGAGATCGATGTTGCTCGAACGAGCCGCTCTGCTAAGAGCGGTCGAAGCTTTGACGAGGAGACAACTGAAGAGGGCCTCTTCTTCGAGACAATCGAGACCAGCGGCCTGATTGATCTCCTGAGCGGGCAGGGCTACTGCAGCCGCGACGAAAAGTCCAATTATCGCGAACTTGTACATTTTTGAAGAAAAATTTGTTCGAACTAATATCGTTCCTCGATAAAACTTATGAACTTTCGACGATTTTCTCGGAACTCGACAGAACCCGTACACGAAATTTGAAGAACAAAATGAACACGATGGCGCTGTGTCACAAACTGTCCGGGAAATTTTTCGGAGCTGAGTGTGATCTGGCCATGGGTTTGCTTCAATCTTTATACTCGCCCGAAGTGTTCCCCTCGCAACCCCACCTCCGCCGATCTCTTATAACGTAAACCGTATATATATGCGTGTGTATACATAATGTGGCACCATAGGTGGACACGTGGATATACGCATATACGCATTGTGCTCGTCCTCAAGGTGCTCGCTAGCGCTCTCGTGGTCCCCGGACACGGAGACGAGCATAGCATTTGTCTCCTCCTCGCCTCCCCCAGAAAACTTTCCTCGATAATTTTTTAAACAAACGCCGTCTCGACCAACATTTCAGAGAGAGAGAGGGGATGCGAGACTACGTCTGGGCGGTTCCTCCGTATCTCTCGTATCTTCCTCCCGTAATACAGTATCGAAGCAAAGCGAGTTAGGACAACGAGGAAGAGAGAGAGAGGGAGAGGTAGAGAGAGAAAATTAAGATTAGAAGCCTCGTTGAATTTAGGTCAGAGGGAGAAGGTTTAGGAGAGCTGGGGTGAAGAGGAATTCGGGAATGGGCCATTAAAAGGGATCGCTTGCATCGAGGTCATTGCATCCTGAACAACGCAGCACCTAATTTTCTACTTCATTTTCAACTTGTCCACGTCGAAACATTCTGACTGGCGCGATCACCTAATTCCTCGGACAGACTGGCTTGATTCTTGAAATTTAATTGTTTTTTTTTAAATCGTCGATAGAAAATTTCAAATTTTCAAATTAGGACAAAACAATGTAGGCCCTGTCGACGAATCGAACCACGAAGATTTCTCGCGTCCAGATGAATTATTTCATTCCGTCTTTCTCGTGGAAACATAACGAGTATCGCGATTTTTCCGTAAAACTGACCGTCTTTCTCGCTTCGAGAGTAGCGCGTATGTCAAAGACGGTCAGCTTTGTCTAAAACACCGATAAGTAGAAATTGCTTACTATTAATATATCTGCTGTATATGTCAACTCCATACATACACACATGTGTATTTTACTTAGTTTAGCAAAGAGGCAAGGCACACATATATTGCTGGAAAGAAACTCGTATTATTGGTGAACTACAATCTGCGCTCGAGATGAATGGATCGTCCGCCCCAAGTACCGGCTGTAAAACGTTTACGAGCATAACTCGAGATATACTCGTAGAAACTCTTTCCCTCCCCGTGACACGAACGTTCGAAGTTTGCGTTTCGCACGCATATGAAATGAGCATCTGGTCTATGTACAGATGATACACACTAAGAAAAAAAATACGAGACCGAGAATATACTTTGACAGGTTTGAACACATTGCTTGAAAGCAATTTTTCATGAAACATTGTCTTGGGAAAATCAATGGAATTAAAAAAAAATTGTAAATATATTAAACGAATTAATAATCGAATCAAATTTATTTCCATCCAATGAAATCATTGTGGATGCAGAGGACCACGTGCTATAATTTTGATTCTATTTTTAACACCTAGTACATATAGGTGTATGTGTATAGGTACGATCGTAAAGTTATCGAGGCCCTTGCACCGTCCTCTCGGAACGAGCGTAAACATGCATTCTCGTGTATACCTGCCGGCTCGCCTTGACCCACAGACCGGTTACCTGTAAGACGTGAACATATGGATTACACGCCCGACTGGTTCGGCTTATATAATCTCCCAGCTATCTACGCTTCGGTCCGTGTGTTCTTGCACAAACACACGTATCGTACTTCCTTTGATTGCTCTTAATTCACGATTGAATTGAAATTTGGCCCTTGCATCGCTTTTCGACAAAAATGTGTCGTCACCTCGTTTTTTCTAAATCGAAAGTCATCTCGAAGTTTTATAAACGACTCGCTTGGGATGATTCAAACGAAAGTTGGAGCGCGAATGACGAATTTGTCCTGATAAATTTTATGTCGTCAACGTAACTAAGAATATTCGTGCATTTGAAATGTAGAAAAAATCCGGAATTCGGTCGACGAAGACGTGTCATCGAGGTCGGGTGGTGTGTGACGCCTTATTCGCGGTCGTTGGAAGACGTAAGGTGATCCATTGTGCTCCATCGACGAATCTCTTTAAATATTTAACAGGAGAACTCTCGTCCGTTCTGGCTTTCCACCTTTCTCTCTCTTTCTCCTTACCAATACTTACTAAGTATGTTTCTTTCTT
The DNA here is from genome assembly GCA_964017225.1 of Netelia inedita. Classification (NCBI taxonomy): domain Eukaryota; kingdom Metazoa; phylum Arthropoda; class Insecta; order Hymenoptera; family Ichneumonidae; genus Netelia; species Netelia inedita. The sequence goes on along the minus strand of OZ024922.1, from coordinate 32,053,251 downwards.
TTCTTTCTCTCTCTCTCTTTCTTGTCGCATTTGGTCTCTATAACGGTATACGAGCGGAACACGCCCGTTTCCGCGACGGAATTTCTGGGTGAGCCACGACGAGCACGAGCCTCGATGAATTAACTTCCGAATTCGATCGATCACGCATATCAAAAATGGCGCCAATGGGAGAAATTTTTTTATTTTATTTCAGCATGACAAGAATTCTCGGATTTCACGCCAGTGACGTGAGCTGAAAACGTTCGAGACTCGAATGAAAAACAAAAAAATGGAAAGTGCGCTAGCCAAAAATCTCGCGTGCATACTCGCAATTTGCCGGCGGAGAAAGAGAATAAGCTAGAGAAACTGGCGCGTGCTAAGCGGAGAAATTTATCTTCCTACGAGATTTTAAACCTATTCCGGATTACTAAAGCAAACTGTCGGTTTTGTTAGCCTATTATTACCTCATTGCGAGTTTTATATGCAAACATATTCTCCCGCCGAATTGTACGGGATTCGTTACGTTTTCTTATTTTTTTCTTCGAACATTATCAGAATCAAAAACGATGCTATTTTAAATATCGATGATTTTGATGATTAATTAAGTGCAGTGTAGAATCGACATGTGCTATTTATTTCCAAACTCTCCAATCGGTCTTTTTTAGGTCGTCGACAAGGTTGTTGAACTACACGTGGCGTTGAACAGCCTGAATCGGTCGTCGACCTTTTTTGTTCTCTACCATCGTCCTGTAAATTTTCCGACTCTCCATCTCGTTCTCCCGGACGCACTATTGACCGTATTCTCAGTCGGACTGCACTACGCACCCCATTTCCCTAACTTGTTTTCCATGGCCACCAACCAGTCGTCTATTTATCGACGCAAGTCTCTCCAAATCTTTTTATCTATTACAAAAAGAAAATATAATTTGTTGTCCAATAAAAAAAACAACAGGAATCTATTTATATTATTATGCGATCATTTTTATGAAAATCATTTTTATGAAAATTTGTTAAATGAAAATCAAACATTATTTGATTTTAATCGCACGACGTGTCTTAAAGCGAAAATATGGAAATTTTTAAATCTTCGTAACACGTTTTTCTCTCGGTCGATGGGCGATGGTTGTTCATTCGCGGACTGTAGATTATTTGTTCGTCGCGTCTAAGAGTAAAAACGCCAAGTATTCTCGAGATGACGAGACGGTGGCTCGTCCCGCCTTCTCACCTATTAGTCAGACGAGATCTACGACAGCGTTGATACACGTAATCAAGTGGTAAAGGAATCGACGAGAAACAGCGTCATATCAATGAAGTGTGTTGCGCGCGTAGAATTTTTTATATTATTCGACGCTCTTTTTTATTCCGCATTCCTCGAACCACGCATCTCCCAACTCGACTTTCTCTCGTCTGCCACGATGCGTATAGCTACCGCGCGCCCACGTTTACTTATATAACTCGAGTTTAGGTGGCGACAATCCACGCTGACTCGCGTTACTACGAATTCGTTTCACTTGCAAGTTCCAGAACTTCAAAGATTCACAAAAATGCATTTAATTTTCAACGACGTTCGTGTAATTGAAAAGGATGAGGTTCGGGTATGGGAACCGCGCGAATAAAAAAATTAATTTGCGATTATTTCACGAAGACGAGATTATAATAATTTTAAAATGAATTTAATAATTAAAATTTGTAAATTTCGATCGTTATTTTCTTTTTATTCTGATACTAATGCTCATCTTTCATTTGGATTAGCTGAAAAATATGGAAAGCAAGCGACGATTTTGTCGTTCGATTTGGATACGACGACGAGGAATAATAATGATGTTCTATTTTTTTCTACTTTGATCGCGATAATATCTGTAAGGATCATCGTCGTCGAGATTGTTTCTGTCTTCGAGCAGATGATCCTTTCGTCTGTATTTGCTGTAACCGTCGTAACTGAATCCACTTGGTCCGGTGGCGCCACCACCGCCGCCACCGCCGCCCTGCGTAATTCGTCTTAGTCCAACGATAGCCGCGAGGATGAGACTCATGAGACTGAGAACCACTGCTTTGCCGCTTAAAACAGCGAGACCCTTCAGAGCGATAGGCAGTAGAATCGCTTTTATCAGGACGAAACCGATCAGCATGGGTATCAAGACTTTGTTGTGCTTGTGATGTTTTTTTCGCTTTTTACCTGAAGATAAAACAATGATAACTTCTACGATGCGATTACTCCAAATAAAATTTGAAGATTCACAGATATTAAGAAAGATCACTAGATATAACCGATTCATCCCAATTCGAATAAATTTTAATCACGTATACGAAGTTTCACGTACACATGGTTCGACCCTCGAACAAATCGGCAGCTTCGTCGATCGGAAGAATCGATTCCACGACGTTCGATATACCGTCGTCGATCCATTCGATCCCATCTTTCAACTTGTCAGCCATCAAGGTGCTCGTATTCGTGCTCACTGGCATTTTCGTTGTTTCCTCGGCACGTATAACATTTTTCAGGAATATCACCGCACCGATAACGAAAACACGAAGAATCATGATTTTGTTCACCCCTTGACCACCGAGCCACCTTGAATAGATTCGTACTAATAATAAAATTATTCGGACAATAATGTATACCGGTTGAGAAGGAGCGAAGAATAATACACGAACGATATCCGGAGACTGAGTTTGTTCGACACGGGGACGATTAGTTTATATAGAACTGGGGTACGCGAACTAAGTGTGGTAGATACATCCCTCGGCTATCTTCTTCTCTTCGACTCTTCGTCATCTATCTTGGTACTGACGCGTGACCAAGGTGTATCGGCAGCTCACGGTGTACCATGCCATTCGTTCTTCGCCGCTCTTCCGGCAAGTACGTTCGTTGATTGGCGGAGTCCGTTTTGCATCATTATACATATATATATATAGAGATAGTTGAATATATATCAGAAATTTGTTGTCGTCAAGCATGGCCTAAAGCTCATCGCAGTCTCAAATGGAGCCCTGTCCTATGCTATTTGCTCGAGCTCGAGCTTCGTGGGAGAGTGCAACAGCGATGATCGGTAAGTATACGTAGACGTCGATCCGCAATGGTTTAGTTTCACACTCGAGTAGACAACTCGCCTCTGGCCAAAGTCTTATCGATCGAACGAACTTTGATATGTAACTATGCAGAACCGATAATTAGTGATAATTATCAAGGAGATATCCACGTAGAGATATCTCTCGCATTTTTCTCTATTCACAAGCTATAAAATTATAATTGTTCCAAGCACGATTAATCTTCGGGGCGATGTATATTCGACGGTGCCTTTACAACTATATCGGTCGTCATTATAAATTATATTATTTCACATTAAATTAATAGATTCACGCAATGGAGCTAAAACAAGGCTAAAAATCGGCATTACGGTATCGCATCGCATTCTGCGTTAACCCATTTGTTCGACATAATGAGCCGAATCGCGAACGATTACTGTTATTGAGATGATGCGAAATTTTACCCTTTTTAATTCATGTATAAATGTGTACAACAATCTGTTATATTAAATATAATTTAGTCGACTAATTGACGTATCGGTTTACAAAAAAAGATACGCGTTATTAACACTTTAACTGAGCGAAAGTTTACGATCGGCAACGAGCCGGATTATGAATTTTGATAAATCGATATAAAAAGTTGAAAAGAAAATGATGAAAAAATCTAGTCTCGGCTTTGAGCAGTTTTTCAAAATGTGGTGTTCCTCTCGGACGTTATTGGACTAATTGGGATGAGCTCTGCTACGATTATGCCGTGGGTTCCCATAATTGCGGTGGATGCGGTCAACCGCGCACCGGGCCAAAACGATAAAGAACGGTAACCCCGAGAAAAACGGTAACCACGACACTGTGACGAAGCGAGAACCGATTAGATGAAAACGGTGATGACAATCGTCACGAATTATGCCTTTTCAGGCTTCCCGTTTATTTTACTCCCATTCTTTTTTATGGTCCTTTTGACTAGATGGATTTTCATTTAAAAGTCGCCTTTATTAATTTTTTTCGTTAAATTCATCGAACAATTATTTTGCATATTATTTGTCATGATATATTTTTATCATAAATCTGTGTAACCAAATCAACGTTTCTTCCCTCATTAAGTGCTCGTCCAAAGATGTCGAGTACTCACTGTTTTTCCGGGCATCTGCAAAGACACATCTCGACGTAAAAATATGCTTTCATTTCGTGATTCATCACGAAGCGTAGTCACGTACGTGCATGAATGACCGAGTGACCACGATATTCTCGGCATTCAATTCGCTTCTTGCGTGATTTTATCCTCGGCCGCTCGCTGATTATACTCTCGGTGAATCTCTTCATGTCGATCTTATTGAAGTGCTATGAGCCGATATCGGCAAGCACACTAGCGATCGGCCCTGATCTCCTTGGAGCGTGACAGAACGAGGGAAATAAGAATATTCGCACATATCAACGTCTCGATCTTTCGACAAAAATCTCACGATCGACCGAACGAGGATGCCCATGATAACAGCTCTTATCCCTTCATCGTCTCGTGGTTGACAGTGATTGGCCATTTGGAAAATAAATCATTAGACGAGCGAGCAAAAAATGTTCGAGGATTGTAATCAGGGTGGGCAATAACTGTTCAAACGCATAAGCGACTCGACAATTTTTTCTTTTAATCATGCTAATTCATTCCGATACTACAATGTGCTACTTACTAACAATAAAATTTATGTTAGTTCTCCGAATTCGTCGACTACACAGACATACGAGCATATACGGATTTACGTAGAGGTTAACACGAATACAAATAGTGACGGGCCTGAGTGCTATCGACATCGCTGGCAAATTCTTCTCATCCACCTGTCGGTCGATCTGATCATAGTACTTACGACACGCATATTTCCGTCGTACTAATTTTTCACGGACTACCGATCTCCTCGGCAACTGAAGCGTGCAGAACACTCGCCAAGTAGTGGCCGGTATAGTCTTTTGTGGATCGTCGACATAGAATCCAATGTTTCTATGTTGCGTTCCCTCGTTCGCTTGTCCTCCACATCGCGTGGAAATATGAAGACCGCGTCGCTTTAGTTACCGGTCGTTCGTTCGCCCGTACGTTTGTCCAAGTATCGCGAAAATCCGTCTCATGACAATTTGCGATAAACGTGATAAAGTTTTTCATTAAATTGGCGAAAATTGGAAATATAAGATCGTGGCAGTATTAATTGAGAATAAGACCATAAGAAGCATGCGAACGATTACGATAATTTAAAACGCGAGATATTCTTAAAAACTGCAACAATTCGTTCGTGAGAATTATTCAAAGTGAATGCTGAAGGATGTTTGTGCGAGCGTAACGGAAGTGAGAGAAAGAGAGAGAGAGAGAGCGCGAAAGAAAGAAGGAGAGAATCTGTTGTGAGTCGTTAATCTTGACATCGCTCTCGAAGCGTCGAAGAACGGTAATTTGATGAAAAACAAGGGGACGATGATCGCTTTATGATCGCGGTGACGAGCACCAATCCGGCGGATCGGGTGATCCGAGAAATCTCCTGATTCGAAACGGTAACGTAACGAAACACCATGAGATGCAAAGTGCGCATAATTCTTCGTGATTGATCAACGATCGATATAATTTTAATTCATCGATTAATTCATACGATTAAATTCAATAAATTTATCAACAAAAGCAAACATTTATAATCGAGGAAACGAGTGTGGGAGAAATTCCTCGGGTGAATTTTCGAACGCGATCGCGTAATAATGCGTTCCTGTGTCAATCTAGTCGTGATCCTGCTTACACTCGAATTATTCGCGAGTGGGCTAGAAATATCGTCCCTCGATGTTGTAAAACGAGAAACCAAAATGTTGTCGTCGTTATTAACGTCGAACGATCGTCATGATAACGTCCGAGCGATACGACGTCCTGTTGTCGCGAAAATCCATCGACCTGTCACCACTGCTGTACTACCCACCAGGACCAAAGTTTCCGTTGCGAAAGTTGGCGCGAAAGGAATTACGAAAGTGGAAAATGGCACGAAGGGCGATACCGCGAAGACGAATAAATTAGCCCTTATTCACGATATGACTTTACTTTCAAAAAAAGATATCGAATCGCGACGTAAGTATCCAATTGATTGATCGTATTAATTGATAAGATTATTGACTTTATCGTGTTATTTTTGGCGATAAAGTTGTAGATTTATTTTTCGGCACTTTCGTGTAGATCGACGGAAAAAGGCCAAGCGGAGAAGAAATCGAATGGTGATGGCGCTTTTATTGGCCTACAAGCTCAAGTTCGCTCTACTGGTCCCTGCGATAATCGGTGGACTCATCCTATTGACGTCCACGACCGCCCTCGCCGGATTCTTCTTTGCTCTCTTCGCCGCTGTCCTCGGACTCAAAGCCCACTGAAGGATTTTTCCTCAATTATAGAAGATTTTTAATTATCGAATAAAAAATTTGATTTACGAACGTTCATTTATACAATAAAATAGTCAATCGAGATTCGAGAGTTGTGAAACGAGGAAACAATAGGATTTAGTGAAAAAAAGCCAGTTCGTTGCGACACGAATCAACATTTATTCATACAACGACTCTCCTCCCTCTATACATTAATCGATTAAATTAATTGAATTAATTATACGTTTAATTAAAAATAAATAAATAATTAAAAGAAAAGAAAAGAAACATAAATAACGAGTTAATGATCAACAGATACGTCGACGGAAAATTAAGAAGGAACGGATGGTGGGGAGGATGTCGATCTACGATAATCCAAACGGAGAAAAATTAAAAGGAAATTGTTAATAGTATTATCGAGAAACTATAAAACTTAAACGTGGCCTACGAATATGCTAGTGCGATACGAAACGTCTCTTTTCTTCGTTTCCATATCTTCCTCTTTATTCCACCTTAATGGATGTTTACGCCGGCTAAAAGTCCCGTGTAGCGGCTCCGAGCCTTATGTGTGTCATACGACTGAGGGATATCGCAATCGACCGTACGGACAACGGAATTGAGTTCCGGTAATGCGATTTTATGTACGAGTGCACGTGACTCTTACTATCACGCTATAGTGGCAAAAGTGTCGGCAATTTTTTTTTTCAATCATTGTAACGGTTATAAATTTTATTAGGAATCGATAGATTTTTTAAAACGTTTATTCGTAAAAATAAACCGATTTGTAGAGTTTAATTTCGTACACGATGACCGGTCTGCGTCAATTACCGATACATTCCGCTCGATAACAGGAATATAGAATCGCAGCCGTTCCGTCAATGAGGAGATAATATTTATTTTACTTTCATTTTATCGTCCCTTTGTCTGTCGTTTATTAATATTTGTTAAGAGTTATGGATGTGGATATTCTCGCCTTCCGAGCTTTAGCACAAATTATAAAAACGACCGAATACTCCGTCCAGAGTTATATAGTCGCGATGAAAAGCTATTAAAACGTTGTCGGATCGTCTCGTCACACGCGATAGCAATGTCCGTCGATAAATTAATAACTGTCTAAATTGTGGTACGTTCGGTAAATCGGTGTTCGTCACGTCACAGTATTCCTGTTGTAGAGTCAACTGTCCATGATAGTATCGTTATCGTAGTTAGGTCATTCGAGTCGTCGGATAATTGTCGAAATTGATGAAAAAAATAACGTCCGTCGTGTATCGTCCTGTAAGTCCTTCGAAGGGTCGTTCGTTTTGTCAGGCGCCAGATGGAGAGTTCTCTTATCAATATATAATACACGTGCCGAGAAAAAAATGCATCGACCTTGTGGTTACTATTTCCGTGACAAGAATATGCAGCTTGTACGCGCTTATTCAAAATTAATAAGAAAAGATATGAGATAAATAGAATAAATAAGGTACAAGCCGCCAATTGATCATCACCGATAGCCCGTGTCCCGAATAATCGCTTTGGCCCAACGGAAAAAAGGTAAATTCCACCCGCATATGAAAATTTCGTCTAGCCGTTACGATTTAGGCTGCTAGTTCGTTTTATGTGCGCTATAAGCGAGATTCTGTGCGTACTCCTGGGTCGATTCTTTCTTCTCGAATCCAAGCGCGTCGAGACCGGAAGCAGCCTTGAGACTCCTGTCCCATCCACCACCGCCACCGCTCTGTTGCCAGCCGGCGTGATGCGTCTCGTGCGTTTGTTTCTGACTAAGCAGTTTCTTGAGTCCGATAATGAGCGACAGGACGAGAGCGATTTTACTGATGATGAGAGCTTTACCAGCGAGAAGGAACAAAACTCCTATCGCGATGGGAACGAGCGCCGCCATCTTCATCGCCATTCCCATCATCATCATTCCCATCATCTTCTTCATCTTTCCTCGTCCTTCCTCGATGCTTCGCTTGAGCTCGCCCGATGACGTCTTCGGCAATCTAATCTGAACGTTAAACGCGTTCATGAGATTCGCCACGCGATCGAGCAGAACGTCGTTCAACAATTCGTCCCTCGTTGCGCCGGAGTTACGCGCCATCGCGATTTCGATATCGCGCTCGAGACTGCGTCCATTGTTTCCCGATGTTACATTGGAAGATTCGCCATTGACTCGGATCAATTGGAGATTATCGGCTATCGGAAGATTGTCGATGCGTCCAAGTCTCTCGAAGAAATTGATCGCTTTTTTCTTGAGACACGGACTGACACCACCGTTCCGCAATTGACACTCCTCGTAAATACGATACAGGGAACGGTAGCCCTTGTCGAATATACTAGAATCCTCGAGCGTGTACGCCGAGTTCACTGTTAGCCCGAGAAACAGTACGAACGCGCACTTTCTCGTCAAATCCATCGTGTCGCGAATGTTTCGTATCGACTTGTCTTCCAAATTGTCGGAAATTAGCGTACTCGTGTATTCCTCCCGTTTTATTATCCCCGCCGGGTATACACGCGTGTCCAAGACGAGGTGTATCGGCGATAGATGGAGTAACGCGCACGCGGTTTATTTTCCCCTCGGATAAACACCGGTTGATGACGTTGGGACTTTATACGTGAATCGTGAATCTAGAGGTGGTCGACTGGCACCGGAACGACGTAAAGTGGCCTCCTATATACCGTCGAGGGAAGACGATGTACGCGCGAGAAGCAGGCAGGAGTAAGCCCCGGTATTCGTTGAGCGAACAAGGGAGCGATGGATGAAGTGTAAAGGGGGATAAGCCTCTAACTCTCCTTGATGCTTCCTCGATGTTGCTGTTTCTCTCGTGATCGTAGAGCCGTGTGTTGGTAAGCGGGTTGCACGAGTGGATAGATAATGGCTCCCATGTGGCTAAGTATTCGTAAACCCCGCGAGCTTCACGGTGCACCGTGAGAGATCGAGGGACAAAGATGGAATCGCAGCTGGCGGGAACGAGAAAGAAGCCGCGAGGAGGAGTGGAAAGAGGAAGAGGTGGGAGAGGAGGAGGGAGAGGTGTGGAATACGTACTACTGGGCAAAGGAGCGATAAAGAGAAAGGCTGGCAAAAAGGAGCAATAATGGAAAGGGCGAGAGGAGAGAGATGATAGGCGGGAGAAAGAAGGAGAGATAGAGCGATGGCTGAGAGGACGCTATCAACATCCGTATGTGGGGAATACATTGCCCGGGAGTTCCTTCGCTCCTTGTTCTTTCTTCCTCTTTTGTTTCTTATCCCTTCCTCTCTCTCTCTCTCTCTCTCTCTCTCTTTCTCTCCCTTCCCCTTGGGTCTTCCACCGACGTGTACACTGCGAGTATGATTGTATGTCCCAAATTAGGGGCAGATGGGGATGCGAACGGTTTTCTCATGAGAAGCCTCTTTCGCGAGAGAGTATGTGACCTTCGTGACACAGAGACCCACTCGAGAGAGAAAAAGAGCCCGCGATCGTGATCCATGTCGTCGCACATAAACGCAGTTATAAGCGGATTGCTTATCTTGTTTCTTTCTTTTCTTCTGTTTTCTTTACCAAATGTTGCTGGTGCGTGTGGATGATTCTCTTCGCATTATCTTCTCTCCGGTTGTTTTAGCCACGGGAGAACGAGTGTGGGAAGTAGGAAGAGGGCCTCGCCGAAGGAATATGCTTCCTGAGGATATCCTGATGAGTCTACGGGTAATGAGTACTGGATAGGAATAATGGAGCGTTCTCATTGCCAAAGTGGGTAAATTCGCATGGTCGCAATTCGCTCGATATGAATGGATACCCGATTTCGTTAATTGTGCTTTATAATAATTGACGAGGCAAACGCTACTGCCAAAATAGTGAAGAAACGTCCAAATTTAAGCGATACGTAATTATACTCAGTACTAAAAGCGAAAAGATAATGATTAAAAATTAATCGACGATCGTGCCGATACAGAATTTTATAGATAAATACTTATCAGCTTGTAATCAATTTTATAGTTAAATAATTATCAGCTTGTAATAAATTTTATAGGTAAATAATTGTCAGCTTATAGATAACTAATTATCAGTTTGTAATCCAAAGCAGAGGATGTAGCTCGTTCTTTGCAAATAAACGTATCATTGTTTAATTAAGTTTCACGATGTGACTACGAGGCGATTAATTAATGGCAGCTAATCAAAATCTCTCATTCTATCCAGTTTTATTAGTCAACTATTTCTTGACTCGATTCTAAAAAAACATCAAAACATCGATACATTTTATTCACGCGTTAAAATTTTTTAATGTCTCACGGCTCGAATTAAAATAAATTGCCAAGAATTCGTGGCATGCGAGGTTTATCACTGCCACGGAGGTTTCCACGCTTGCGCATATATCGTCAACTCGGTCAGACCAATAATACGACGCTCAAACCGCATACACCAGAGAGAAATTCAATCTCGATTGTAGCGGTGGTGCATCGGCGAGAAACGAAACGCGACAGGTACAGCGAAGAGAGAGAGAGAGAGAGACAGAGAAAGAAGATGCTGTCCCAGAGTACGTTGCGTATACATATACGTACCTGAGGGAGAAAGACAAGCTCGGCGAGAGAAGGCTGGCACCGTGACCCCGCAAGTTGGCCTTTAGGCTACGTACGATCGGGAAACTAGTCCGTTCGTGTCTTCGAGCAGTCATAGAAGTTTGTATTCGCCTCTGGTGATACGAACCTTAGCGAAGATAGAAGTAAAAGTAGTGGTGGTACTCGTAGCTATGGTTGTATAGTAATGGCGATAGACGAACGAAAGAGAGAGAGAGAGAGGGAGCGAAAATGCATCTAGCGTTTGAAAGCGTGGGTGAAAATGCAGATAAATTACCCATCGGTTGTGTACATCCCACTTGCTCAGTCACAACCTACAACAGCGGAGTAAACCAACCGAACTAACTTCGAAGGAGAAACGTAAATAATTATTAGCACGGACGAACACACTCCTGAGTCACAAATTCCTCAGCCTCGTCAATACTATCCTACACGGTTTATCGTCATAATTAATATAGAACGTTATTGGCCTCTCGACGTATCGTATATACAGTTACTAAACCGTAACTGCGAATTTTACGATCGTACGAATCATTGATTTATCGATAGATCGTTAATAAAAAGAAAAGAAACAAGCCGATAGAAGAAAATTTACTGAACCGCAGAACCGACCGAATGGGATATAAGAAGAATGGGTATACGAGTGTAAAAAAATGGAAAAAACACGGGACGATCTATCGGATCGAACGAACGAGATATGTAAATTTTTTCACCAAGTACATCGCGTTAATTTAACCGTGACAAGAAAACTCGACGAACTCGTCTTTCTTCTCGAGGCGTATGTTACAATGCGAGACTTACACCTTGCAAGCATTTACTGCGTTCAGATATACGTTATAAGAACAACGGCACGCGAGTACGCTACGTAAAGTGCGTGCTATTGCTCTCGTCCTGCCTGTGAGGTAACGTAATGAGCGTTCTGCCGAAGACTCCGAGTCGTTCGAGCGAAAAAAGAGGCAGGAATCATTGGTACGAAAAATTGTGAAGAAATAATTGGTCGATGCGATGATTATTTCGATCGTTATCAATAAAATGTTTTGCTAAGAAATTTTATCGCATCGTGACGTATCTACGGGATAGGCTCAACGGCGTTGCATCTTTCGCTGCATCGATGTAGGGATGCAGCATATCCACAGGCGCGCGACTAGTCTCGCCTCTACGCTACGCTACATCTATATACCTACTAATTTTCTCAGCCTACCCATATTACACCTAACATATACTTTATTTATGCAAAAAGCACATAAAATCTTGCAGACTGAGAAACAAGGATTTCCGTCTATACACGCGCGCAATTAACTAATCGGCGCGAACGGTAACTAAAAGTGGGAACAGGTGGGCACTTGTGCGAACGAGCGCTGCATTATACAGCGATATTCAATAAAATTACGGAAAAATCTTCAGAATGCACGATGCGATGAATGGTATAGTAAGTGGGAAACTTCGTTATAATTCATCGCGTTTATGTTCACGTTCACGCGATAAAAAAGGAAATATAACCATTAAATTGTACAAAAAATATTTTATCAACAGCGTTGAAATTGGCGTATTAACGTCTATGTAACATATATCAACCTACACATAAATAAAGATATAATAAATAGCAAAAGATCAAATATATAAAGATAAAATAAAGTAGGTACCAAAGGAACATTTTTCAATCGAGACCATTATTTTTTAATCGATTATACTTTTTTATGTCACGCATCATGTGTAATTTTATGTCCACGGTGACATCGCTGGAAGATATCCGATAGGTCAGATATAATATCGATAAGCGTGACGCGAGCTCGATCGAGGTTAGCGCATGTCGAATGCGCGGCGACAAAATAGCTTGAGTTAGCTATTGATGGGCTTATCCCGCGAGAGTTCTTTTCACCTACTTTGCGATTATTCCAAGCTGCTGTCATTGCTGCATACAGGATGAACAGGGGGAATCGAGGAAGCGCCAGTGTGTGTGTCGTAGCTCGCGCGGGTCCCTCGCAAAGTCGGGCCATTAACGCCACCACTGCCGCATGTTATGCCTTTTTCCCCACCGCCGTTCCACATCCGACCAACACCGCGCACCTGTACACACCATTATTCCGATGACTCTCCGCGCTACTCTTGCCTTCTGGCTCCGCTTTTATGCTGAGATTGTTCGCGTGTAATCGCGATCTTCTCACGAATAATACAAATACCACGAAGATGAGAGCGAATTGACGATGTACTCGCCGGATAGCGAGCGTGAACGAAGGAGATGAGCAAAGCGCGAAAAAAGGATACCAAAAAAAGAGGAAGTCAAATTTAGCCCTCGGGTCCCTCGGATAATTAGCCAGGAAGAGAAGAGTTAGCGAAATTTCGAATGATTTATTTTCGCGTCTGGAAATTGAGAATACGTACCAGAGATGATTAATGGTTTTGAGAACGAGGAAAAGTAACGAGTGTTACAGTAGAAGTGGATAAGTGGAGGTCTTTAGTAATGTTGTATTAGGAAATTCAGCTCTTCGGACGCGGATAATGCGATGTTCAACGAGAGGTTAATGTAGGCCACTGATGTTATTGCTGCAATAATGAGCTGGCCATGAAACACGGTCGCACGGTTTTGGCGAAGAGAAAATTAGTAATTAAAGTCGACCGGCACGATACCGACGCATTCCGATTTCATCGGACGATTCAATCTTAAGTTAAATAAACTAATATGGCGGATCTGATCCAAACCGAGGTCTCGGTTTGGTGATTTGGATAAAATAACGCTATGAAAATATTTCCCCAAGGATATAATTATTTTCACGCTTAGTTTCATGAATAATGAAAACGAAAAAAGATCTTGTTGAATAGCCGGTCGTGATAGCGAAGTTGGCCAGGAAAGGGTGCAACCCCATTTACAAATAATTTTCCTTGTATCTTTATTCACTAATAATTGTATACAATTATTTTCCTCGCGAAATAATTCTGAAAGATTTTACAACGTCTCGTGACTGCACAAAAGCTCAAATTTCAATTTCGCGAATTACCTCGATTTACGCTATTTACGATACGAATGAAGAGACATTGTGGAATTTGAGAAATTAATCGAAAGCCTTAGGCGAAATCAACTCGGGGGAGGTTGCGAGGATCGAAGGACGTTGCGATGCGAATGTGCCTCGAGCGCCTCGGTGAGAGTTCCTCTGCGCCGAGAGAAAACTCCGTCTCTCCTATTCTCCCTCGTTGCGCGACGAGACCCTAGCTACTTGGTACGAATTTATCGTACATTCGTCCATTATTCAAAGTTGTATTTTTCCTTGCGCGTATAACGGCCTTATGAGACATTTGCCGGTATTGAGAAAACGAACGAGGATGCTCGATCGACCGCGTGGCACACAAAACCTCGTCGCACGGTATAGAGAAGCGAGATTTCGAGGGACACCGGAGAGAAATTTATGTACAGGAGGAAAGACATACGGAGACATATATTCGCTACTTTTTAGCCCTCGATATCCACTTTTGTACTGCCTATGCAGTATATTTATTTACAATTAAATATATATATATATATATATGTCTATATGAATAAAAGATCGTACAGTGTACTTGTTGGTGTCGAGCAACGTCTTGTGGGAGTCTCGTCGTTCGTCGCCTCTCGTGTAAATGGAAATCCCAGTGACGGATGGCTAAACATGTATTGCACCGTACATTTTATATACATACATATGTAGTAGTTCTCCGTCTGTACTCCACAGTTCAATTCTAACCGGACGCATCTCTTACCGGTCTTAATTCATTTTTTTTTCTCTCGTACGATGTACATGTAAATAAATACACGTGAATAAATATACACATATGCAAAACTGTGCGAGCATTCGCGGTGTCTCTACCACAGCAAAACGGGTCGTAACAGGGAAAAAAAGATACATAAAGTTACAACTAGAAGAATTACGAAGAATATAATTATCCTCGTTGAGACGATGATCAGTGGCTCGCAAGTCGCTATTAATATCGTCCTCGTTCGACACGGCAAATAAATATAAGCTGATATAACTATAGGTATCGCGAAAGATGCGGATCTAACAACAATGAACGAAGGAGGTGGAGAAAAAAAGCGCGCGGGATACCTCCCGTTCGCTCGCAAATTATTTTATTACATACGAACTATACATATAGTATAGTTGATAGTACTACTAATAGTTGGGCTCCACCCGCGTGTTCGGAACGGCCGCGAACCGGAAGAAAGCCGAGAAAAAGAAGCAATGATTACGTGTGTAATGCATCCATAGGTGAATTCACGCTCTGTATGCGGTAATCAAAGTCGTGGTTTTGCGGCTCGGGGGATATGCACGCTTAGTGAAGATTCCATACAGCTCTCACGAGGAGATAATTACCGGCGAGAGAGAATAGTGCGCGCACGAACGATGGTTCGTTATAAAAATGAGGGTTTCTGTACCCGCGGGGCTAGTCCCTGTCGAACATGCTTCGGCAACGGCTCTTTGTACTCGGGATTGTCGCGTTCGCGATCGGGATTACAGCCGGCGTGGCTGAACCCGCAAATTTGCGAAGATTTCACGTCGCTCGAGGAGCGAGAGTCGATTGCGCCAACGATCCGGGCGGCGGTCACGGTTCACCCCTTTGTCGACGTATCGACGTCGCTACAGTCGACGATCCGAGGAAAAATATCGATACACCCCGAAATATTACCGAGGACAACGAGAATGCGGAAAAATCGACGATCGAAGAGGACAACGAGAGGGAAGAATCGAACGACGATACAGCGATCGAAGAAGGTACGAACGAGGATTTTTGTCATTGAATCGCTAATTTAATAATTCGTTTCAACGTTTCTTGTTTCGTTTGAACAATCGGTAAGTCGTTTTACTTCTCATTATCGAGGGAAATTCATTTTCCTCTTCCGAGATTAATTTTACCAACGATTTCTAATATTCGATTATGGTCTTGTCGAGTGTTTCTTTTTTAATTATGTGCTCATGTTTAAACCGGAAGAAATTTAATTGGGGGTTTCTCGCCGGATCGATGATTCTGCCGAGAATCGATACACCGAATATCTTCAAAAGCGTTGAACCAGATTCCGAACGACCTAGTCCGTTCCTAGCTAACTTGCGATAAATCCTCGAGTGAAAGTTCATTAAATTGTACCCTCTTATCTTAGAACGGTGAATCTTCGTAAGATTTCCCTACTTCGTCTCGAAGAGTCACGATATTGCCCGATATGTTTTCTATGCCAAAGAGGACCACGGGAATGTAAAGTTAAACTTCGTGTAAATATGTGTAACGAGAGATTTTGTTTTTACAGGTCGCGGGAAGAAAAAGGGGAGAGGTTATCTAAAAGTTTTCTTCATGATGGCCGCAGCCGCCAAGGCAACGCTACTTTACGCGATGATACACGCGGTTGCTTTAGTCGCCGGAAAAGCTCTCATCGTCGCCAAAGTCGCTCTGGCTCTGGCTGCCGCAATTGCGCTCAAAAAGTCTTTAGGTAAAATCAACTTCGATAGAATTTTGTTATCTGATATTTTTCTTCCCCCACAAAATATTAGCTTTATTTTTGTTCGATGTTATTTATTTCATCGCGTTATAATCGTATTCGTTTGCCAGAACACCACGACAAGACTTCGTACGAGATCGTGAAGCATCCGCATCACACTTACTCGCACACGCACAGCGCGAGCGTCGATTACGATCATCACGGAGGTGGCGGAGGTGGCGGAGGTGGGGGAGGCTACGAGGGAGGTCATCGCAGAAGGAGACGTCACGCCCGATAAAATCCTCGTGAGATTCGCGTCTTTGACGAAAAATCTCCGAGCCCATCGCACCCTTCTAAAAATCCATATTGTACAAAAAAAGCAGGCGTGATGTTTTACATATGTACTGAAAATGCGACCGATTAATTAATAAATTATTTATTTATTTGACATCATTTATAAAATATTGAAGTATTTTTATTCTCAATCGTACATTATCGGCTATCGGTCCAAGCCCGAATAAGGAAAATCGCCGAGTTGTATAAAGTGTGGATATAAATTTTATTAGAATTGCATCGCATCGAGTAACCTGGTGACCTCTATTGCATTGGATGCGCTCGAAGCTGCCTGTTTTCTACATATGGACGTACATATGATGATAAGTGACGGAAAGATAATTCGCCTCTCGTTAAGGAGAGAAAGAGTCGAGCGACGAGATGCAGCGGGCTGTAAAAAAAAATTGGAAGATAGTATGCGCGCAGGCGGAGTGAAGAAGCGTTTCTCGAGATCGGCTTGGTCGAATGTGAATAGGAAAAGAGATCGAGAACCGGTGATGCCGGTCTACCAGAGGCGAATGGTCCCATAGTTAACGTAGAAAAAAGCTACACGCTCTTTGTCTCGTTCCCTCCCGCGGAACACGCTCGTCTCGTTCGGTCGTGCGTCCGATTTTCATGCCGTGAGATCGATCGATCGAACCGGATTATAATCGATGAACGAAACAATATCGAGAACCGCTAGCGAGCATTGCCCGATTGTTATGAAATCACTCTCGATCGCGAGGAACGAATCGTTTTTAAGTAAACATTGAACATCTACTTTTTTAGCTGCCCAATTATCGATAATTAATTTAAAAAATATATAAAGTTTCTTCGCGCGAGCATAATTATTTCGTTGCATTCGTAATTAATGAAGAAATATTGGTAATATGTTTTTTTATCAATTTTTAATATCTGTTTAAAGTCGTTGCGATTATTTATTTTCGCTTATATGTAAGTGGGAATTAATAGTAGGGGTCTTTGTTTCGACTGTAGTGTTTTTTTTTCAATCGTTGCCTTAATGATCAAATAAATAAAACGATGAATAAATAAACAGATGAAGAAATAAATAAATGATTTTTGGTGTTTTTATGTGTTTTTTCGCGATGAGCTTGTGTTATTCATTGGCTTTGCGCTTTTTTTTCTCCGATACTCGGAGATCGTATCCGTGGGTTTACGTTGGCGGTATGGCATCCATGGCTCGTTGCCAACCACCGTAACCACCGCCGTGATGCTCGGACGCGGTTGCGTAGATCACCTCGTGTCCACCACCACCGCCGCTCGATACCAGTTTCTTCAGACCTATTATGGCGCTCAGGACTAGAGCGATTTTCGCTGTGAGCAAAGCCGTACCGGCGAGAAAAGCTATTTTTCCATACGCCAGCTGAGCCATTACACCTTTGGGGAAAAAACGACCAAGTTATTTCCATCTCCAACGAAAACGAATAATTCAAAATTTAATTAAGAATTAAACGATACCAAAATATTTCATTAAAAACATTGGAACACGCGTCGGAAGTACTTTTGGTATAAACCGGAAATTACCTGCAACCGCGAGGCCTCCAACCATCAACGCACCACCGTATCCTTTGTTTTTCTTCCCACGGCCTGGAGAGATAAAATAGACATTACGACGATCTATCGAATTCAAACCCATGGATAATAATAATTCCCATAGGAATCGAAATTAATAGAATTTTTTTTTAAATGACCTTGAATGGCATCTCCAGGAATCGTGAGCTTAATGCTCCGCGATGCGAGATACTCGTGAAACTTTTTGTCGAGCTGATCGTCCAGGCTCTTGACACTCGTGTCGTTGGAATCCTGTCGCGATCGTTGATGATCGTGCGCCGACGGCACCGAATCTTTGGCAATCGAGACAAAGTCATTGATGACGTAAACGGAATCGTCCTTGATCGCGGTGTCGAGAACTTCGAGCGCGCGTCGCTTCAGGCAATCAAACGTGTTCCTCTCGGTCGTGCATCTCTCGAAGAGTTTGCCATAGTCACCGGCACTCGCGACGCTAACCGCGAATGTCAGGAGCACCAGCGGGTAGCCGATGAGGCACGCTGTGCTCGATGCGAATCGTGTTCCCTTCATGGACTTTCTGATTTACAAAGAAAAATCGTTACATCGTGACGAATTTTACGAAAATCGTAGCAATTGCCCAAAAAACCACATTGACAAAATAATTGATCGTTCGATCGGCGTCGATTACGAAAAAAGTAATAATCTTTTTTCGTCACAATGATCGGTACTGCACTGTCGATATAAAAAAAAATAGAAATACCTGCTGACCTAAACTCTTTTCAACGAACAGCAGTCGTTACTTTGTCGACTAACAAAACGCATCCGAGGTGCCGAGGCTTTTATACTCGATATTTGCAAGGGGAGCATATTTTTCCTCTTCCTCTTTCCTCTCTCGTCCTCTCTTCGTAGTTTCGCTCCTTCCATATACGATCTTGGCTGTGGATGATGTTCATGCTGATGATGGTGCTGCGATGGTATGTACGTAACTGGTGTGTGGCACTCGCTCTGTTTAACGCTCGCTATACGGTAATAGGCACGTGTCTTACAAAAGAGGAAATGCATCTGAACCAACACAATCCCAAAGAGACATGCGAATTGCAAGCATATCCGCGTATACCGTGTATCCCTCTTGACCCCCTTGCCAAACGATCCTCGCCGAATATACTTCATAAAAATGTCGGACCAACTCGCTTAAAATAACTTACAGTTCGTTATTACTCAGCTGGGAGAAAATTCGCTCGGTATCCGAGCGCATCGGCGACGGCGCGAGCGCCTTGGAGCCTTTTAACGCCCGCGAGAGAGTTAGTTTCTGTGTACGTATGGGCGTGTGCGCGCGAGCGCATGTAATAGCTATGTTACGGAAAAGGTGCGGAACCAGGGACCTCGTTCTTACGTTTTACTTTGATTGTACGAACTATGTTATAGATGTGAGACATTTTAACAAGCATCGTAGGCGAGGGTGAGAAACATTTTAATGAGAGTTGTTACGACGCTTACGTTGACTGCTAACCATTGTTTTCGTACATATATTCCGCGTTATCGAATATTTCCGGACGTACTACAGTTGCTTTTGAATTTTTGTACGTATCATGAGCAATGAAAATATAAACCGATGGGAATATTTATGTTTTTACGCTCACAGTATCGAGCGAGAAATACGGGAATATTTCTATTAAAAATCTTACGGATATAGATATTCGTGGAGAAAGGATCAGATCCGGCTGAAATTTGGCCCGAATCAAGGTTGCCTCAGACTATATGGCGCGTACCGTCACGTAACGGCAAAAGCACGGACCGGCACTGACACGATAATCTCACGCGTATATTCAGATTGGACCGGTAGGCATTCGTCCCGGACCGGCCAAACATGCCGAACTCGATAAGATTTTGGTAGAGGGATGGGAAGGGCGAGAGAGAAAGGGTGAGACAACGAGCGAAAACAGCCCACGTCCATCCTGTTCGATCCTAGTATCTTCGTTTAGAACATTTCACCAGAATGCTTCTTACTGGTCGTACCCGAGAATCTGGCGGATCTTGAGTTTGTTCAGTGCGCTTGAAATCGATAGTGAAGCGAGCGGATGTATTCGTACACGCGGCACAGCTTACGCGCTTCGAGTCCGTATCATAAGTGTATACCGTAGACTTCTGGGCTACTCGCACCAGAGAAACGAGGACTCGTCTCTCACGTTCGTCTATCATTAACAAGTATATTCCCTCGCCTATTATTGTGGTAACGAACTACTCTTCTATAACACGTACAAAGCAGGGCGTGACAAATTAATGTCAAATACATCGAGACTGGTATACTTTTTTTTTCCTCGAAATGAAATTGCCGTTTTCATATATCTATGTATAGTTTTTTCTACATATGCAAGGTGATAATAAAACTGGAACGAGGGATAGGATCGAATCGAGTGAGAACGAATTGTGGTATTCCGTTAACCATCCAGTCTCTTACGCAGACATCTAGTCCGCGTCCCAGAATCGATACACCAGCATAGGAAAAATGTATCGTCGCACGGAGATAGAGGTGTTTTGCAGCGGGTCAAACTTCCTACGTATGAACGAGAGTCGATACAAAATAAACAAATAACATAACAGTTTTATTGGTTCTTGTCGATATTCAGTCAATGAAAGACAATCGTTTCAATGAATTCTCTTTGAACAGAATGGTTCTCGGCTGAAATCGATCCGTCCGCCTATGAATCTATGGTGCGTGAATTTTTCCTGTCAATCTCGAGTACTCCAGATGAAATTCTTTCCATCCCTCCTCGATCTTTGATCGCCCACATCTTTGTCGTTCTCGTAGACATTGACGACTTCCCTAACGACGTGTTGACCGTAATTAGGAAAGTCCGGCGTCGTCTGAGCCGTTCTGTAGGGTCTGTAGGGGTTGTGATGATCGTGATTTGGATAAGATCCAAGTCCACCCGCAAAAAGATCGTAACCGGGTGGATGGGGAATTCCAAAATGGCCGAGATTGTGCGAAAAGTGACTGATCGGCGATGGCGAATATCCACCCGGATAACCTTGTCCACCCGTGACGATCGAATTCCAACCCAATAAGCCACTAAGCAATAGGGCAACCTTGGTCAGGAGCAATGCCTTCTTCGTGACCAGCAGAAGAACTCCAAAGACCAAGGGTATTAGACTCGACAGGCTGAATTTGAAGCCGAGCAGGAAAGGCAGCACGAGACTCTGCACGAGCATTCTACCTGCAACGTTCAAAAAAGATAGAGGGGAGAGCAGGTAAGCGAGTGCAAATAATTTGTTTTTCTTCTTAAAGCATTGAACGGTGACGGCCTTGACCGTGCTGCCGACTAGTGCCAGGTGGGCCAACCCGGTAGACCTTGAAGAGCCCAGAAGCTATTGCAGCGGTGTGAAAGGAGAATCTCCTCAGGTATGACTACTTTGCCGACTCGAGCGACCTCCGCCTGCATTATCTTACTGAGTCGGTTAAAGCTTTCACGATTCTCCGTCTTCAGCGACGTTGGATTCACGTGGTAAAGTAACGTTTGAATGGAAAAGCGGTTAAATGACCTTGTGAATCGAACCCGACGAAAGCGACACGTATTTACAATTGATTAATGATCACTATTTTAATTATTTACGTTCAATTCGCAGAAAAAAAGGCAGACTCGATAAAGTTTCTTAGCGAATAGATTTGGATTTCGAGAATAAGTCACCTGTTCCTAATTGTCTATCGCCATGTCTGTTGAATCTTTCGTCTACAACGAACTCGAGCACTCCATTTCCATTTAGCATCGGACCGACCCTCATTTGAAGACCCGGGTACAAATTGCCAAGGTCCCACTTGAGGTTTCTTCGTTCCATCAATCTCGCAGCCGCTTGGACGACGTTACCAAAATCCTTCGGATCGTACTCCAGATCCAACAAATCGCGACTCTGTCCCTCGGCTCTCTCTAGCTTTACACCCTCGTAATCGAGCACATCCTCGCTGTTCAACGATCTCAGTACGCTCAGAGTGCCACGATTCACGCACTCGAACGTACCGTAATTTTTTTTTGCCATACACGTGGCAAAGGCACTCGGAAAATTTTCCGTGTCCTCGTCGATCTCGAGCTCGGGCTCGTCCTTTGGATCCATCATGACCGTAATACCCGTTGAGAACCATACGAATAGAAGGAGATCGCGAAGTTCGCGCTTCATGGTGCAACAAATCGAAGCGACGAAAAATCGAATTTTGAAGATTTTTTGTTTAACGCCGGACGCCAGAGGCGACACGTGGAATGACCGAAAGAAAACTGATGTTCCTTCAACCTGCTTCACCCATCTATATAGCCTTCTCCCAGGGCTGTTCACACACGAGAGAACAATCGGTTTCACTCGGCGAATCTTTTGCCATCATCAGTGGTAAGAAACAAAGCGAAAGTATAATACTCGGGGGGTACATGGTTATTATCTACACTGTATACAGAGTAAGCGTACACGTGTATTGGATAAAGTCGGGGCAAAATGGACCAGACCACTAAGACGAACTAGGGCGCTCGAGTCGACCAGTATTTTTTTAATACCCGGCCAATAAAGTTAAAAATGTGCCGCATCGACTAATTTTGATGACTATTCGGATATCATCGGACTATTGAGACCGATATGAAAGTTTGTCCATTTCAGGAGTATTAACAGTTACATCGATTAAGAGGTTTGGAAAGTAGTAATTCTAGATTTTTATCGTAGTTTTGGTTGATTTTTGGAGGTTTTAATCCTTCCTCATTCTTTCCTGCTGATCCTACCGTAGAGTGGACACATTTTTATATAAAATGGTGAAACTCGATCCGTCCGAAAAAATTGATGTTGATATAATGCCTATAAATGTTTTGACCCCAGGCCTTCATAGATCGCATTTTTTGTTGTTGAAGCAATGATATACTAGTAAACGAAAAATATTAGTGTGGTCCATATTCCCCGAGTTTACGGTGTATATTGCAATGTAGATGTAATCTCGAATTCTAATAGGTGGGAGAAGGACAGGACTTCGATACACCGGATGCACCCAAACCGACAAGCCGGAGACTTCCGGTCGACCAGCGAAACAATCGGAGATTGTGTCTCGGAGAATTTCATTATTATCCTCGTACCGTTAACCGAAAGGGATAGCGGGCAACAATTATCTGCTTATTTTAAAAATTTCACCCGATTAAATTATTCATTATTAATAATTTTTCATGATCCAGCCGATCTTAGATTCCTCACGGGAGCATAGACTTTTGATCGTAATGGATTAGTCAATTTTGTTACTATAATTGTAGCTAATTGTTTTTGTTTCATTCATGACTAAATCGTATTTTAATTGCAAACAAATTACTAGATTTTTTCATTTAATCTTAGCTAATTAATTTTTGTTTTCACGAGCGGTTCTAGTTCGAATATCTACCGATAAAAGATATCGCGAATAGAATGCGCACAGAGCTTATTTGACAGACTGTTTTTTGAAAAATTTATAGACATTTCAGTGAAAAAGCTTTCTTTTCAGCAAAACGCCCCCAAAAAATGTAAATAGACCTTTTAACTTTGATGGTAAAGACGGTCTGACACATCGCCTTAAAAGGTAAAGGTAAAGGATGATTGTACATGCGAACACGATGAATTATAATACAAAATTAGATTTATTCATAAATAACAAATATATAAGTTACATGGCGATCCGACCTTATCGGTCGGATTTATAAATAATTAATCATTGGGCAAAACTATGGAGCGTGCGAGATGCTGACTAAGAGCTCGTCGATCCTCGCGAGTCTCTTCTCTCGTTGCAAATCCTGTGTAGATTATCCAACGAGATATTCTGTTCTTTTACTTCTCGGAGGTCGTGAACTCCGGGGGAGGGGGCGAGCGTGTTTCACAAGTGATCCAGGGCCGCGACCGTTCAATATATATTTAAATATAATCACGGTATCGTTATGATCCCTTGACACATTGCGATGAAAAAAAGTCTCGATGCACACGGCTCTTCTTCTTTTAATGATCACACCCGATTTGCGTCGTTTTAACTGTATAGTCCAAGTCTACGTCCTCCGTGGCGTCTCTTCGTCGTCGTAACGTTTATGTTTTGTATTTAAAGTCATTTTGTTTAACTGTCTCGTCAAAAAATGTCGTTCACTGTCCGGTGTCGATTCGTCGTCGATCGTGTCACAGTCGTTTAGTCCATTTCCGTTAATTCGTCGTCTCGTATTTTGCGTATTCAAGTTCCGTTTCGTACTGTCGTGATTAAAATAAAAACTGTTTTTGTTCCGTTTCGTCGTGAGTAGATAAAAAAGGTAAAGTTCAATCGGGTATGGATCGTTAATCGAGCGCGTCCGATTTAAAAAAAGAAACAAAGAAATCGGATGCGACACGTGTTCTCCCCGCGGGCGCGATATTTTCGTATTTAGCCGTCGCCACGGCATGAATGAGGTTGAGTTTTAAATAGTTTTTTTTTCTAATATCGAGGGACGTTTTGAAGTACGTTTTTCTTCTCTCTCTCTCTCTCTCTCTCTCTCTCTCTCTTTCTTCTACTTCCACTTTCTCTTATCCTCCTTTTTCTTCTTCAGTTCCTTATCTCGTTCACGGAGCTTTTAGTTAGCTACCGGTTTGTACGCGTTGTAAGCGAGATCGGAAGCCGATCGTGCCCAACCGTGATGCTCGTGATGTTCCTCGTGTCCGTGAGAAACCGGATGAGCGACAACCTCGTAGCTCTGATTTTTCGCGGCGAGAAGCTTCTGAAGTGCGATTATGAGGGATATGATGAGAGCGATCTTGGCGACGACGAGAGCCTTGAATGCGAGCAGAGCGAGTCCACCGAGGGCGATGGGGATGAGAGCCGCGGCCTTGAGCTTCAGGAGAAGGAGGATCGGCAGGAGAGATTTGACAATCTTCTTCTTCTTGCCACGAGCTGTTTTTCGAAAATACGAAACAAATTAAATATGCCGATTTTTTTCAATAATTGATAAATTTAGAATAAACGACGATGTACTTTTCTTTCTTTAAGATCAGTTTACTCAAGATGCCAAAATAAACATCGTTTGAGCAGATTTTTTTAGGTTTTGTTTTTTTTGTTATTGCGAATACCAAAATTACCTTCGTCGAACGAGCGCGAGACGTCCTCGGGGAGGCTCAGCTCGACCGTGTGCGTCGAGAGGAATTTGCCAGCTCTGTCGAGAAGGGCTTCGTCAACTGCAGCTTCACGGGCCTCGACCTCGGTGGGCAGAGTAGCCTCGATGTCGTTCAGCGACCTTGCATTGTCAGCACGGCTGTAACAAACAAAGTACAATCGTCGTTACACATTTGTCACCGATTAACATTGCGCAACGATGTAATATTCCGATATTGAAGTTTCGTGGTACTCGAGACGAAAAATCTCATTGAGTCCTGTAAAAATTTCATTGAGAACGACTCGTGAATGAACCGAGTGAACGTAAAAAAATGAGACAGAATTGCCATGTTTCATTGACAAGTATATTCGCGAATGAAATCGAACCGAACGAGAAATTAAGCGAATACGAGTCTCATTGATAAGGAGTTACGCTTCAATCGGTTGTCGAGTGAAAACGAATTATCGACGATAGCGAAAGGATGATGATGTTTTTTTTCCTTCACATTCGATTATAGCAGCAAGGATTTCGGTTCGTGAAACGTAGATGCAACGATGAACGGTTTCACTTTCATTCGGAGTGGAAAAAAATCAGTTCATACATCGTAAGCCACGAAAAAAAAAATACGAATATTCTTACCTAGACTTAGCCTCCTCGGTCTGAACGATCTTGAAGCCATCGATGATGTTGATGTCGGCAGATCTTGCGGCACGATCGACGAAACGGAGAGCCTTCAATTTCAGGCACACCGAAATATCGGCTTCACCCTGACATGACGAGTAAACGGAGAACGCGTCCTCGAACAAGGATCGCGATTCCGTCGAATCCTCGGAAGGTGCGGGTGCGGCAACGGCCGCCGACGCAACGAGCGCGATAACTGCCACGAATTTCAGCATCTTGATTTATTATCCTTCTCTCTTCGAAAAAAATAACTTCACCGAATTATCAGGCACCACGAAGATCGAACTTCGAACTTGGCTACGGTATACGTCGACGACGAAGATTAAAACTGGGCGTTTTTTTTTTGAAAAAAAAGAAAGCTTCTTTTTTTTGTTGCTGGTTGACCGACGACGTTCGTATCGACACTGACCGAAAGAATCACGATGCTGCCTTTTATCCTCGACGCGAAAGGGGCCCGCGTACGTTTTTGAAATTTTGATGGCCCCCACTTTGGGGGGTCTCTCTTTCTCGTTCTTACTTTGCTGCCGCTCCTGCCGTTGCTGCTGCTCTTGCTCGCTGCTGCTTGTGCTTCGGGCCAAGTCTCGCGCGCTCTCGCGGTGGTCCCCCCTCGTTCGCGCACATATACGCACTCGTTCCCCACACGTATCGTCGTCGTAAGCATCGTCTCCATCGTCGTCTTCTCTTCTTCTTCGTCTTCGTTGTCGTCGCGATCGTCCTCGTCGCCTTCGTAAGCCCCCCTCGTTCGTATACCCCTTCGAACTCTATTAGCTCTTTCACGAGAGCGTACACTAACGCAGGTGCCGTATCGTCTTTATCTTCGAACGTACTCCGTATATCCTCTCGATTCATCTACTTTTTCCTCCGTGGCTTCGTTATCTCAGGTTCATTTTCACGAACGGATCAAACGCGTATGAGATTTATCAATAATAATTTTACTACGGACTAGTTATAAATAATTATTGAGGTAAAATCATAATGTGCTTCATAAATAATCGACTATTCTCTTGAATAATCTTCTATTATTGCGGAATTTTCAACGGCTCAATTAATTTATTTATTTATTTATTTATTTATTTATTCAATTATCTTTAAGTGACATGTACCGTTAATATGGTTCACGAGTTTCTTGGTAATTCGTGCATGTTTCTATCGTGCATGCGCGTTGTTGCATTATATGGAGTAGAGGCAGGGCGAATCTAGGCAATAGTCACGACAAGTACCGCACGCACACCTCATATATTTACTATCGAACAATGAGTGCACTTGTGCTTGGACCCCCCACCATTCAGCCCACGTCTCGGGGTCTTGAATAAGTTCACGGGCGTGTCTTCTTCTTTGCAACGCGTTCGTTATGTACTATATGCGATGTACACTTGTATCCGCATGTACTCGCTCTCGATAAGTAACCAGAGAGAAAGAGAGCCTCGAACATCTCGATTTTCGTGTACACATCCGGTCGCGATTGTCTCACTCACCGAGTTCAGCGTGAAAGAAAAAAAAACGCATTTGTGTGCCCACGCACCTTTGCGCGGTCCATTGCACGATACCGAGGAATCGTTCCCGTGGGAAATGCTTGTAGCACGGATCTTTTTTGGGACGTACCGGAGATTATCTTCGGAAGAGGTCAAAGGCACCGATGAGCGTAGGCATATATTTACGCCCACCCCATTGACCTCACCGCTTTCCCCATTTTTTGTTCTCCTTACGACCGGGAGGAAACGAATTTATTTGATCTAGCACGAATTTAATCGGCGCGGAGAAATAATCCTCGTTTTATGGAAAGGAATTTTTCAGGATCAGGAACAAAATTAAACCCATGGATATCAGTAATTTCGACGAAGATGCCTCGTTTTCGATTCTTGGTCGGAAAGCAACGGGTGTTTCGATTTTCTTATTATTTATTTCTTTTCTTTTTTCTTTTTTTTTTAAACTCTTTTTTATGACATTGCCTTGCGTGATTTCCCGGTGAAGGACACGGCGTCGATATATCTGACCATGTATGTACGATGCGTAAGATATGCGTGTGTGGGCATCACGAAAAACTCGTCGATGAGAGACATTTTATTTTACAGTTAGACAAATATCGTCAACGGCCGAGCTCTTGTGGCGCGAGATACCAATGTGACACACATACGTACCACCGACACAGGCGCATTTACACAGAAAGCCATATGACACGAGAGTTGACCAGAAAATTGTGTCGAATCTGTCGACGGTGAGAGTCGCCAGTGGAGGAAACTGGGAAGAGAACCGACGAGGAAGTAGGAAGAAAGAGTAGAGAACGAATAGTATGATGAAGGGCGGTATGAAAAAGACAAAAAAAATGTTCGAAGCGGATGGAGGAAATGGTGTACTGTCAATAAACGATGGATATACGAGCGTCGAGCATACTCCGATCTTACGAATAAATTATTCATCTTGAATTCCAGCGTTCGAGTCTTAGGCTTCGCGTCCGATGTCCTACAAAAAAAAAAGAGGGAAAAAAGAAATATACGCCTCGAGAAGTTTCATCTTTGGAGGATCTCCACCACGATATTCCGATCGCGGCGAGATGAAATTTTATAGCTCGAGGGCTCGAGTAATTCGCGATCGGGCGAGTCTCGTCGCGCGATATACGACGAGGTACCTCGGGGTCACGAATTTAACATAAACAAGAACATTTTTTGGCAGGTGCCTCGCCTCTTTCCAATTCCAGGTGTTGTTTCTCGTCGAAAAAAAGGAAAAAAAAGAGCAACAAGATAAAATGAAATAATCTACATCGTCGGATTCACCAGACACGCCGTGACCGAGAATTCGCGGGCGAAAAAATTCGTGGAAACGAAATTCGTGTCAATGAAGGTCGTACGGAGAGCCGGCACGCTGGACGCTAGCGTTGGCGTATTTATCGGATCCTCCATTAAAGAATATTTCATGGTATTTATGTGTATTATAAGGATAATCGTTGACGAGTCTATTATAATTTATCCGGGTAAATCGGGCCCATTACCGTATGTTCGCCGATCGTAGCGGGTAGGGGTTGAGAAAGGAGCGAGAGGAGAAAAATAGAGGGGGAGGTTGTTAAGAGGGAAGAGGGGGAGGTCGAAGGAAAGGTCACTGGGTCATGCTAAAAATAAAGTTATCATGCCTCTCCTCGTCTCTCCGCTACGCACGATTTCTCATCCTTATCTAAATGAAAGAGCACGATTTTCATTTGATTCATGGAACTTCCGAACTCCCTCCATTTACAAGTTTCTCCTCGAACTGCCCGCCTTCCCGATCGTACACGTGAGCAAAGGACGCCCGGTATTTCATTCAAGGATCCCTCAGGTTTACCCACGTTCGGCACACACAAACGTTCCCGATCGTAGAAGCCTCGGAGTGAGATTTTTTCAAATTTCTCAAAATAAAATTAAAATATAATAAAAAAGGCAAGAAATTTCTCTAAAATTTAAAATCTTTCAAAAATCACGAAAATTGAAATATTTCAAAAAAAATTCGACGAATCATTCATTCTTTGGGCAGTTTCCGTTCGATAGGTGTGTGATCGTGCGATGATAATTTATTAGAAATTAATGTAATCACGGTGCGAGAATATATACATATATATATTATAGGATTCCATGGGTGGGAACGGTTGATTCTCGATGCTGGCTCGACCGCTCGGCACTAAGGGAGACTCTCGATCGAACAAACACAGGCACGCTCGTGCGCACACGCATATACAGTGACTCGCGGGGCAAAGGGGAGCTTAACGGTTTTTCGTGGAATGTGCGTGCGGACGGAATCGCACCACGACAACGACGAAGACGAGGACGAGCATATGTGCGGCGCGAAGCGAACGAATCGACGATGAGGAGACCGAGCGCGGAGTTGGGTTCGCGCCAGACCTCATCGCGGCTGAAGAGAGGAAGCCGGCACCGGTCCCACCTCCCGATGACCCCGAAGCAGAGCTCGCAAGTTCCTTCTGTAATGCTCTTTGCCAGGTGCCCGCTGTCTAGAGGATACCAAACGACCGACCGCGTATAATGTACAAACGAAGAGGAAGAGCAAAAATCGAGGGAAAAGAGAGAAAAGATACGGAGAGAAGAGAGTTTCGTGTACGTTCGTCTCTTGAGGAAAAGGCGAGAAGGTATTCGGGAGATGAGCGACGGACTTTCTCCGCTAGAAGACCCGATCGAACGCGGGCAGGAAGAGGGAGCGAGAGAGAGAGAGAGAGAGAAAACTTGTTAAAACGAAGATTCGGACTCTACTATTCCAAGCTCCATTCCATTCAGCGTTTGATCTTAGATTATTAATATCGAGAGAAAAAACTCATAATCATCATGAAAATCCGCCTATTAACGAGTTTTTTTGTGTTACCTAGCCAACAGGATCAACGTTGACTCATATACAGCAGCGATATAACGCGAGCTCCGCACGATCAAACTAATCCATCTTGATCGCGATCGAGAGAGAAAGGATCTTTGACAGGCCCCACAGGCTGATAATACGTACGTATGTATACGTGTATTTGACGAGAACGAGAAAGAAAGAGAAAAAAACGGAACGAAATGCCTGTCCGGGTGTAACTAACGCGCGAAAGAGGCCCACCGCTTAGCGACTCTCTCGTTCATTCCGTAACTTTTCGTGGTCCGTCTATCGGATCTTTGAAGCTCAAACACCAAAAGTCGCCTAGGACATAGGCGGCTATAACGTGAGAAAAGAACTCTCGACGCTTCGAACTTTCCCCTGCGAGCGGTGAGAAGCGAGGCGGACGTACGACCCCCGCGCGAGACTCTCTTCTTCATCTTTCTCTCTCTCTCTCTCTCTCTCTCTCTCGTACTCCATCTTGTCTCCGTACGCTCTCGCGTCTCTATCGAAAATTTCGGCTGAGGAAAATATAGCCCACGATTACACGAGACGAAGTATAAGCTCGATTAATACCGTTCGCCTTTTTCTTGCCCGAAAGTTGGCCATTTTTTCATACAGATTAAACTCATGTCGTGAAATTTATCGAACGAATTTTTCAATCTTAACAAGATTATCTCGCAGTTCTTGTTTGTAAGAAACTTTCGTCAAAATAATACAAAGAGAGAACATCACCGCTTAAATTTTTTGAAAAAACATCCTTTCCGTATTCGGCGATCGAAACGACTAGACAATTTTTCGTCGGTGGTTTACGATTAGCGGTTTCGATGATAATTCGGGCATACAGGCGAGTTCACACGACGTGTATATGAAAATCATTCTCACTCGTGCGAAGTGAATACATTAAAGATCGTGAGAGACGCGGAGAGAAAAGAAGAACGTCGTCTCTCGCATCGTGGGTCTCGTGCGAGGCGAACTTTCTCCGGGCAAACTCGGAGGCACACGAGTAAACGTATATACGATGGAAGAAGGTTTATCTCGATTCGACGGATGTACTGCTGGTTGCGTACCCGTGGTCTCTCATCTTCGGCATCGCCGGTGGTCATCTCGTCGTTGGTTGGCTGACGAGTTATCGTTCGATCTGAAAATCGTGCTAGGGGCTGTCCACCGTGAGAGGATCGGTTCATCGAACGTGCATCGCGGCGCGAGTGAAGACGCGCGGCATCGGCAGAAGAGACGAGGATGCACATATAGATCGCGCCGAAGAAAGGAAGATCTTCGCCGAGAGAGGCGTCTTCGCGAGGAGAAGCGAGAGCGGAAACGGATAGCACGTGCCGCGAAATTTTTATGGTCGAAAATCGCGAGGAACGCGTGCTCTTTTACACCACCGATATATCTAAAAAGCTAATCAACAGGATATATAAACATATCTTCATGTATATACGTTTGTAGTATTTGTATTTATATATATATATATATATATATACGTGAAAGAGAAGAGAGCCTTGTCGAGAAGCGAGGCGTTGGTACACGAGCGGGTTGTAATGGAACACTTTCCTCTCCCCGACGCCGCGGCGAGAGTGAACTGGTCGGAGGATCGAGGTCAGGTCAAGGCCCCCGCGCTTACCGAGCGCAGGCTCTGCTCAACGTACTCGGCATCGTCGTCCTCCTCTTCCTTCTTCTTCTTCTTCTCCTTCCTTCGTCTTTTATTTCTCTTACTCTTCGTGCTTTTCTATCTCGTGTAGAATTATGACTCATTCTATCCTATCGAACGTATTACCGATCGTTGTCTTTATTCACCCTGGAAGGTAATACAACGAGAGACGCAAAAGAATAATCTTGGCCAATTGGGGATAACGATAAATTATATCGTTATACAACTCCGGCTCGGGCACGAGTTCGCTTTGAGGAAAGCTTGCCAATTATTCGCAAAGCGGTGAAATAAGATCGACCGAAAGTCGAATTTTGATTATTCGAAATTTTGTTTTCTTTTTTTCTTACTTTTTAAATTTTTTATTGCCGCGCATCTCCATACGTCGATCGTTAAATGCCTATAAAAAATCGTTTATAGGCAGACTGAGGAATCAATTCGCGTATTTTGTAGAAATTCACGTCTTTGGGGGCAACCTCATTTCGCTATCTCAAAGTGGCCGAACATTTTCGTAGTATAATTTCCCATTAAGAACTGTCCCACAAAAAAGAAATACAGCGCCAATCATTCGACAGTCGCATTGTTCCAGTTCGCAGTTTCGTCGATAGGGATTCGATCCAAGTCAGTAGCTCAGCGCGCACGGTATGTGCGTGAGACTTTTTGAAATTACCTCTAAGCAAAACTTTGTTTTATCGTCGCTCGCTCGGTCCCACTGAATTTCATCGAATTCTTCAAAACGAACGGATCGGTCTAGCCCACCTCAAAGTTCACGATGGTCGTTTTTGTGAGCTACTAAAAAATCTCTACTTTCCTCCGTAACGAGTTTAAAGCGGCTACACTCTGTACACGTTGGACACGTAAGGAAAAAAAGAGGATAATTGCCAACGTTTTTGTTTTCACGCTGTTTTCTCCAAAAACAATTTTTCTTTATATTCAACTCGATTTTTAATCATTTTTCTAAGACCGATAATTCGATTCGAACCAATCTTCGCGAAGTTGATTTTCCACCTTATCATCTCATTTCTATTCCATGATCTTTGTACAATCTTTAACTGTTTACTTTTAATTGCTATAAATTGAAGAAATTTCTAGCATGTTGGGGCGTTAATTTCGAAGTTTATCGTCGGAGTGAACGGTCGGCGCGGAGTTTCGAAAAGAGCCCCGCGCCGATATGTGTGATGCGCGTGTTGAACGGGTAGCGTGAATAAGGCGCATGGCGCGGATGCTGATGCCGGGCGACTTGCTCGGTAGCCTGGTCGCGGCCTGGTTTACTTCCAAGTACGTGAGGACTGTGGAACGCGGTGCTCACGATCATGTGTGTTATGGCTCCGGCAGCACACTCTCGTAAAAGTTCCTTCGACTCTTTCGTTTCGTTCTTCTCGAACGCATCCATTATATTTTATACGTGTATAAAGGTATACCCATACGTATGCAATTTCTTCGAGTGTCGCGTGTAGCGCACGAGGCGTGTAGAAACAGCAGTACACCGAGAACTGCTCTGCTCTCTTGGCTATCACGAGAGGTGCGTAAGGTGCGTGCACACGAGAGCACACACGAACTATAACTCTCTCGCACGAGTAGCGCGTTCGAGTTATATCCTCTCTCGCACCGGTGTTTTATGTAGGTAACTGCCGGACGTAAGCCGGCTCGCTTCGTAAATACCCGTATACCTTGGTATACGACGAGAGAGTCGAGAGTATCTCGAGTACGAAGCGAGCGTGTGTGCATGTTTGTGCGCTGGACCCTCGATGACGGAAGAGAGCAGAAGAGCGTCTTCGACAACGGAGAGGCCTTGGGCCTGCTCCGGTGCCCTGCATCGCGTCAGGTTGAACAAAAAGGCAGAGAGAGAGAGAGAGATGGATGGATGGATAGAGTGAAGGAGACTGTAAGAATCGACCTGTTCCTCTCTCATCCTGGCAGCTGTCAGAGCCCAGTTGGCCGTTTTGCGATCAAGGTAAAACGCTCGTCGAGCATCTGACGCTCGGTGCATCTTTTTTCTTTGCCGCGAGGCTTTTATCTTTTCTCCTTTTCTCCGTATGACCGATGAATGCACGAGGTCCCCGGACTTAGCACGGGATTTCTCGACGAAAATGGGCTCACGAACGAAACGGAATCTTCAGGAAGATTCTGCATGGCGATGGTTCGGGCTTTCTTTGATTTCCATAAATTTCGTGAAAATTGATCGATTTTGCTAATTCAAGGTTTTTGGAAAATTATATTTCTCGTCGTTCAACGAGAAAGAAAATGAGGAGAGGGTCGATACGGTTTACGTATTGTCGTTGCTTTCGTAGTTTCGAGTGTTGGAGAGAATTCAGGAGTCGCGTCACGGTAGACTCGGTCAGGCTCCAATTATTTTTCACCGCAATACACGAAGGAACGGCGTCGCTCTTCGTTGTCGCCGTTTCTCTCGACGACCGGATAAAGCGAGAAAAAAAAGTACTCGCGTACGAGCTACTCCGAGACTCTCTCTCTCGTATAAGATTCATACGTACCTTGATTATCCGTTATATCGCGGGTTTCTTTTTCACCTTGATCTCGTACAATTTGATTCGCACGAGTTTCTAATAACGGTGACAAGATTTGTCAACTTTGTTGCGTCCTTATAAAAAAGATAGAAAGAACAAATTTGGAAATAAATTAAACATGCGACACTCGGTTGGTCGCAAAATGGCAAAAATCATTAATCTTAGCACAATTTATTTGAATCGCTTATTTTTGTTTTTCGTTTGTTTCTACAACAAATATACATTCGCAATTTTTTTCTCTTCTTATTCTCGCAACTTGACATGCGCGTGAGATACAATTTTCATTAACGATTCGTTATTCTTTTGTCTGTTTTTAGTTTACGTTGTTTTCCTTTTAAATGATAATTAATTATAAATAGGGTGAACAATAAATACTGTGAGGATGATCGGTCGTACGACGATGGTGGTGGGATACGCGTGAATGAGTCGAGATTAATTAAATAACGGAAGGAGGAAAGATGTCGAGGAAAGAGCAGGGAAAATATGAGAGAGGAACGTTGAAAGATCGAAATTAAATTTCAAGATGACAAGGTTTGGTCGAAGGACGTGAACGCGAAATAGTGAGGTCGAAGGGCGATATGAAAAAAAAACGAATAAACGATATTAAAGATCACAGAAGTGCAAGGGAGCGAGGGTAAGTGGCCGAAATGGAAAGATCGTGATATTAGTGAAAGAGAGGACGAGATGAAAGTATAGAAATGTCAACGAATGGAACGAAGACATTTACGAACATGATGTCCTCGCTCGATTTCTTTGCGTCAGAAGTTTGGCCGTCGCGCGTTAGGAGCTGATGATTGGTGGCTTGTAAGCTGCGTAAGCAAGATCCGATGCCGATCTTGCCCATCCGCTGGATCCGTGACCACCGGCGACCTGAACGACGTCGTGACCGTGGCCATGATCACCGCTAGAAACGAGCTTCTTCAAGCCTATGATCGAAGCGAGAACGAGAGCCAATTTGCTCACGATGAGCGCTTTACCGGCGAGAAGAGCCAGAGCACCGAGCGCAAGGGGCACCAGAGTTCCACCGATCAACAGAGGAATAGCCATCAGACTACCCATGTTCTTTTTCTTTTTACGACCTTGAATCCATATTATTCGCAAAGAGAATGTTATTATTGTAATTATCGTTTACTATAAATTATTGGATAATTTTTAGGTGGATACAAATTTATTAGATTTTTCTTTTACCTTCTTCGGTCAAGCTCCTCTGAAGATCTTCGACATTGGGCAATTTGAGTTTGAGTGTGTGAGTCTGGAAGAATCCAAGGATCTTGTCGAAGATCATAGAGTTGAGAGCGTCTTCTCTGTCCTCGAGCGATCGCGGAAGGGAAGCCTCGATCTCCTGAATCGATCTCGGTGCTTCGTCGGTACTCGTGGGTACGGACTCGTCCTTGACGAGTGTCACACCATCGGCAACGTTGAGCTGAAGACTTCGCGAGATTCTATCCATGCCCGAGAGCAATTTGAGCTTGAGACACGAGCTGAGCTCCGAGCCCGAGCACTCCTTGTAAATTTGATACACGTAACGCAACTCGCCGAAGACTCCATTACCGGCCGATCTCGCGGTTTGCTCGTCGATCGAATTCGTCTTTGGATTAGTCTCGGCCGATCTTGCCGAAGCCGTGGCCAGCAGAAGGGCGAGGCTAAAGTATCTCAGAGCGAAACGTCTCATTTCTGAAAAACTGTTGGCTGCGAAAATACCAAAAAACAATTAGAAAATATAACAATTAGAATCTTCGATTATAATGTAAACAAAATATCATTCGTCAATGACAAACATTAAATATTTATTTTCGTCGCATCGCCAGTAATCCCGTAAATTGAAGCGCGATTTGAAACGGTTCCCGTCGAGGAAATACGTAAAGTTTAAGGAAGACACCTCAAGATCGGATTAAGACAAGAATTTATGCGCCAACGCCTCAACCTGGAATCTCGACCGGCCTTATATATATATATACATAATTGATTATCTTGACTGATATATCTCTTTCGCAGCTGTGGGCGGGCATGCGAAGCCGTCATTGTACCGTTTCGCGATCGAGAGAACGCTCTCTCACCCTCCCACCCTCTCCCGTAACTATAGAATGGATTATAAATCGGCTTCTTGCCGGCTGGCTGATTCCGCGTGGCGCGTTGGCGTTCAAGTTCTGGGTCAAACGCGCATATCGCACGACGACGAGCTCGATCATAACAGATGGTTAATATACAGCAGGCTGTCTACTAAGCGTGAATCAAACGGTTCGATACATGGAAGATCCATCGGTCTTCCAACCCCGCGCGAGAGAACGTATCGGTACGCCTCGTGTATCGCGACCGACCAAACGACTCGTAACATTTTTCAATAAGACGTATCTCTTTCGCCCTCCCATACTTCACAAATTATCCCATTCATAACGATCGATCCGACGTACACTAGTGTTATCTCCAAGTCGAGGATCGATCGATCATCGCTATTTTTGAGATTAAAACCGATCTCGTATTCTTTCAATCTCTTTGTTTATTCTTCGAGTTCGACAACAACAACAACAACAACAACAACAACAACGAATCCAATCCCGATAACGAAAAATGATTAAAACGTACGACAAATCACACCGCGAGTAATAATCCTGCTGTTATCCACGCGATCACGAACGATATGTACGTTATGAGATACTCGAGGTTTATTAATTCCGATCGCACCCGCATTTTTATCGAACGTTTTATTCTCGAATTACTAAAACAAGACCATCCACCGATAATATTCTCGACTCTTTCGTATCTCTTACGTTTTGGTTTTTGTGTATGTAACGAACGAAATTTGCGGGCGTGAACGAGCGACGATTGCGTGAATAAATTTATTCGGAATCGCGAGTCGCTAAGCGCGGCAATGACGACGTGGACGACGATGAAGATTTGGTTTCCTGAGTGAGCACTCTACGTGGACTGTACGTAACGGAAGCCCTGCCCTAGCTCTATATATCTGGTCAGGTGTACTTACTCTCCGGTGGGATATCGTCCCCCACCTCTATACCAAACACACCACCATCAACACCGAGCAACAGCAGCAGCAGGCACCACCGCAGGAGCAGCGTCGACGCAATGTTCTAGTACCGGTAAAGAGCGAGAGGACGAAAGCCGCGTTCTTCTTACGCATCGAGACCATTTTCATATAGCCGAGGCCTCCCCCTTGCCTTCGTTCGCTTTGATACACATGCCTTTCCATGCCTCTCCAACCGACTTAACCGTGTGTTTGTGAACGCTTTTCCAGCATCGCGCACAACTCCTCGCGCAACACTCACACTCATACAAAATTTGCACTCGTCGTGAGAGTAACTATACGCGATTTACGTTCACCAACACACGCACAATGAGAACGGAATGTGCGATACGCGTATGAGCGTACGGTCACCTGTTCTAATGGGAATCAAGGGGGAAATGACGATCAAAGAGGCAATAACGATCATCCGTTATTGTAAAGAATCCGAGAAGTGAAATCAATGTAGGAGTCGTTCCAGTTTTCTCGTTAACATCGAAACTTCAATTATTGAAATTTGTTCCGTATGTAGATCTCGTCTTAATAACACGTTGTCGCAAAATATGGAAAAACATTTGTAATTCACGTGGGAGACGGTTCATTGTGTTGCGTAGATGACAATAGTAACTCGAGAACGGTAATTAAAAATATGAATACCCGCGGTATCTGGAGTAAGTGTGTACCTTTCTTTTTACCACCCCATAGTTTTCGGCCATTTTTCATCAACATTCGTTACTGACCTTTCTTTCATTTCTTCGTTTAAATTTGTTCGTATTATTCGTATCGTTCTATTCCAGATAGATCGTACTTATTGTTAGTAACGATCGAAAGAAGATGAAAAATGGGGATAATACCAACGAGATGTTCGACTATCTTCGCATCGACGATATCGAAAGAACCGTTGCTTTCTTTGCGAAAATGTATATAATTATTTCATTAAATAAACATCGTTTCCTCGTTCTTTACCGACATTATGCGTACATGCGCGTACTTAGAGCTCGAGAGAGCTTGTGTTTAAGCGTCACAACGACCACCGAAGCGAGGTGAGACGAGACGGACGTGTGTACCGCCAGTCAGCCTTCTCCCATATAACCGCCTGCCGAGGCATAGCGATATTATTATAGTCAGAACTCACAAACACCCACATACGAGCAAACGCGCAAGAAGTTGCCTGCGACTATATCGAGATCGGTGTACGTAGTCCGGTGGAACTGCGTTCGCCAGCGGATACCACGTCGTCCTCGCCCTCGACATCACCCAAACCGAGAAAGACCGGCTGGACTGCATTTCGCGATTCTTTCGTTCGTCTTTTTTCTCTCCTACCTCCCGGTCTATGCGCTCAGCCGCCATTTCGCTCGATATACAGGAGCGAGAATGCGCGACTCGATTCAAGCGGAAGCTGTGCCTATCCCAGATTCACCGATCTACTCGATGATACGTGTCGATGATTTAAACAATTTTTTACAATGTTTTAAAAATAATCCGCAATATTTTCTTTTTCTGGTATTTAGACTTTCAAAATTTCTATCTCCTGGCTTCGAATTCTTACGTATCGTCTATTATATTTTGGTCGGACTCTCTTTTCTCGTCAACTTTCGTCCCGGTGTACGAGACAACGGGCACCAAACCAGACGTTCGTCCACGCCTCGTGGAAAGAATAGAGCGTACAAAAAGAAGCCGAAATGAGACAAAAGCGATAGTACGTGAGTTGGTGGAAGTAAAATAAGTATGGATAAACCATGGAGCAGTGATATCTATAAATGATGTCGGCCGTGGTCTCGTCTGTGTCGAGGGCATAAACGGCACTTTTTGTTTTTCCTCCGTGTGATGGAGGCCCCCGCACGTGCTCTATTACCCTATTCTACTGTGCGACTCTTTGCGCGGCTATTATTCCGGAACGGATTTCATTTCTCCCCGAGTTCGTGCTCGACTCGTTGTGAAAATTAGAAACCTGTATACCCGGCTTGTTGTGTGATCAAACATCAAACGGAACGAGATAACGTTGGAATATTCGTACACTCGTATCTTTCCTCCTCGATGGATTTACCTTATTTTCTTTCTCCTCGTAACTCGATATTTTGCGAGTCGACAAATACTTTTTATTCGCGCGAACGATGCAACGATGGCGTTTAATGTTATATTAAAAAGTCGCCAACTACGAGATTTCGTTGGATGATGGGTATTAGCCAAGTAACGATACGATCGTCCAATCGGTATCGTTAAACCACGCCATTAGGTGTCCCTTGTGGTTGGAAAAGTGGATATAGCTTGTCTTTTACGATCGCAAGAATCAGCAGACGGCACATTGTCCCATTGCCGTTGCCATTTTACCATTACTCGGTGCTATTGCCACTGATGCTGTGGCTCCTCCCGTAAACTGGGTCACACCAAGTGAAAACCTGCGCGTGTCGTTACACCGCGTCTTATAAGAGCGTATGTACAACATACATACAATCTTGTTGCAGAAAGCAGCGTGTGTAGGAGAAACAGTTGGCGAAGGTGACGTTATACGCGGTGAACCTAAGAGGCGCAAGGGGGGAAACCCTCGCATGGACCGAGTGTCCGAGTTTGCGAGAGCTGCGTACAAGTTCCGGTGCGAAGGATACGGTGATTGGCACATATACCAGAAAGAAAAATCAATCTGAGCGATTAATCGACTCGCACTGGTTCGAGAACGTGATAAAGAAACAAATGTATTAAGATCGATTAACAGTGAGTAGAGCCGAATAAAATTGATCGTGAACTAAATGCATTTTAATCAAGGGTGTTACGTTCACCTAGCCGATAATCGAGAGTCTTTTGACCTGGAAAATTACATTGTAAGTAATTTACAATAATTCTCGTTGGTCTTGAAATGATTTTACGCGAATTGTGTAAATTTCTGTACGAGATGATTGCTGGGGGCTAACGACGTTGGCAACACTGGTCGAACAGAATTTTAACGTACGAGCCCGATGATGACTACGATGACTCTTATTCTCCAACTAGTTCAAAATTACGAGCTCATTTTCGTACGCTAATCGGCCGTGTGTTCTCCAACATAATTTTCTCTTTATTATTCGTCCCGTCATCGCGCATTACGATCGAGACATGAAACTACGCCTCGTGCTGCGATTCTTCCTACGACTCTACTGTTTTCTTGTACCTGGTTTGTTTCCATTTTTTTTTCTTCCTTTCTGATACACACAGTATGTTCATCTTCGTTCGGAGTTCATCAGGCTAAACGTCGGACACGAGAGAACGGATGGTTATGTGCCGGAATCTAGCGCGAGCCGAATTATCATAATTCCATGGGGTAAGGAGAAGAATATATATGTGTAGGATATCGTGTGTAAAATTAATATATTTATTAAATTGTACGAAGCGTTCGCTTCGTAACTAAAAAAATACGATACAATGGCGTGTATTCCAATTTACCGGCGGTGAGGGAGAGAGAGAGAGAGAGAACCTCTCATAAAAATGATCTCTGCGCTGGATGCTCGCGTGTGGCGAAAGCGCGAAGATTTACTGTGAGACGAACGAGTCCGACTGGCACAGCATTACCGATAGACTTTTAGTAACGAATAATGGTATAACCGTACGCATCGACAATAATACAGACGTTACCAGGGTCTGGCGAACCTACTTCCGGTTCGTAGCACGGTCACGCTCGCGAATCGAGTGGTACATCAACTATTACTGATGATACCTACGAAAACACCTGTTCCACGATTCATAGATTTTCTGCCATGTTGTTTTTTTTGTTTTGTTTTATTTTTTATTCGGAATGTAGGGTAAGTGAAAGAGTTCGTTTATTAGTTACGATGAAAACGAGAGAAAATCAAATTCTCTAAAACCAGCGAGAGAAAACCTGTTTACTTCAAAGAATGAATTGTACAATTCGAGTCGACATAACGAATAGAAGAGCAAAGAAATTAATATGAATTTGCATTTAGGACAAATTCATGAAAATGCTTTCGGTGACGTAAAAATTGATTCGCTACTTTGGAATTATGAGAACATAAAATTAATTAATACTAATGGTGCGTTCAGTTTTTGATTCCATTTTGGGGAATTTGTCCTATTGTCAATGACTGTAAAATTTACTCTACTTATCGTAGATCCATTCGGAGAAACAATTTCGAGTCGTCACGGGTTCTCGAATCTCGAGTACCACTTTTGGCAGTACCATGAGCTCCACCACTAACGAATCGTTCGAGTAAGGAGACTTCCGGCTGTACGAATTTCAAGTTCGGTGATTATCCACAAATGGCTATTTTTCTCGGAAATTAGATCAATAATTAGCCGAGTTATGGTCGAATAATTTAACACGCTCGTCTCTCACTACCGTGTTCTACGGAGCCCATTACCAACTCTCCCGTGGTATGTTAACACTTTCTTCTTCGATATACGCCATCACGAGAATATAGAGAATTCCTCTCTATGTAAAGGCGTATAGGCACATATTTCGCCTCGCAATAAAAAGATTTCGGTGTATGGCCGGCCTAAGGATGTAGAGGAGTCGAGGAGGCTGAACCCCTTACTGTATTTAACCATCGATCGATCATCGTTATTAGCATCGCGTACATTATATCTAATATGCTTTAACTATATATCAATTGTGAAAGAAATTATAAATCTTCCTCGATTTATTTATACACGTATCGTTACAAAGGCGTTCGTGCGAGAATACAAATAATACCGTTTCGTCTTCGAAGAAAAAGTATGACATATATCCGGCGTGAGTTGTTCGTCACGCGATCACGCCAAGGCTGCATCGCTCGGTGGGTCGGCTCGCAAGAAGATGCAGCGATCTCGCATTTCATTCCATTCGCCATCGATACTGACGACGGAGACGAAGAGAGTCAGACTCTTCTCGAGATGAACCGGATGCCCTGATGACGCGAGACGATACTATAGCTCAAGAAATTCAACGTTCACCGTACGTATATATCGTATAGCGATGGAATGGATGTATGGGGCGTTCCAGGTCACTTCAAAAATCCAAACGAAAATAAATGTGCAAAAAAAAGTTCGAACAGCGGGTGTCGGGCCACCAGTTACCAATATTTTAGGAATTTAACACGAGATATTTTTTTCGAAATCTCAAGTGGCGTGGAATACCTTATATATAATGTTTCCACCTATAATATGTATATGTATATAGCATGCCTCGAGGCAAAACATGCTCGCAATTTCTCGTGACCGAGTGACGAAGCTCGTATCCTTAAAGTCGTTTTTTTTATCCCGAGTAAGTTCGATGTGGTGATAAAAATTGTATTAACGTCTCGCGCGTTCTGCCCACGTAATCATGCAAGTGTAAAACATTCTTGCCTCCTTTATTGCATGGTATTGAACAAAATTTTCTCTTGATATTAGTGCATTAAAATCACTTTTATCCGATTAGAATAATGTGTCTCGTAAGTCTGAGTGGCCCATGTACGGGTATTTACGTGTGTATCCGCGACATTATATCGAAGTAGTACGCGAAAGTTTCGACTTTCGAGTTTTCAACGCGGGAAGAAATCCGCAAGGATATACGTCGAGCGACGAGG
Organism: Netelia inedita; assembly: GCA_964017225.1. Lineage (NCBI taxonomy): Eukaryota > Metazoa > Arthropoda > Insecta > Hymenoptera > Ichneumonidae > Netelia > Netelia inedita. The sequence goes on along the minus strand of OZ024922.1, from coordinate 32,010,248 downwards.
GGGAATAAGACGCGAAGGATTTTTGTGCCTCGACCCGTGTACATGGCTTAAGATATTTAACGTATAACTTAATAAAACAATTTTGCGTATTAGCTAATTAATTATTTAATAATCGATATATTGTAATTAATCATTAATGATTAATTAACGTTCAGCTCATAATTGATCCGTATTTAAGGTGATCTAGTTACTAATTAGTGTATATAGCTCGGTTGTTCAAGTGTCTCATCAAAATATAGGGTAAAGAAACAAGGCTAAGTCAAGAGCCGACGACTCGAGTGATCCTGACACGTATCTGAAAACGCGCCGGGTTGCGTAACGGTAAACGACATTATATTAAAATGAGCTGAAAGTAAAAGAATAGTAAAGGATTATTCTGGACTTCTTAAGCATTGGGGCAAGCAGAGCAAGAAGGGAATAACTAGAGAGAGGATAATTATAATTTCGCGAAGAAAGAAATGGTCGAGCTCGTGTCTATATACGAACTACTTACCGAAGAGAAATTATCAACCCGACGTGTTTTTTGTCTTACGATTTTTTGGGGTCACACGACGTATATAAAACTTCTTTCACTATTTTAATAATCGGACACGATGATTTTTTTTAATTCGTCGTAATAGCCTATAGAAATGCTTTCGCGCTGTTTATCCTAGATCGGTGTCGCTTAATCCTGCGATTAAACGAAGCGATAAACAGGCAGATGCAGTGATAAAACGCTACACGGTCAAAGTCGAAAGACGTATCGTTGACCAGGAAATCATCTGAGCTAGCAAAAAGAGACGAACTAGCCATCGCTTCAGAGTTAAAGCCCTCTTCGTCGCAAATACAAAATATTCCGGTAATAAAAATGGCTCACTCGCGCTTTCTTCGAAAGGAGCACTCGCGTTCGCCTTCTTTTCTATGGTTCTTTTTTATCAATTTTATTTTTATTTTTATTATAAAAAAAGAAAACAAATAAAACGACACAATCATCGGACAGGCACGTATTACAAACATAAACAAAGAAAGGAAGAATAGGAGAAAGTTTTTTGTTCGTCGTTTCTCCTCTTCTTTTTTTACACTATCGAAGATTAGAGAAACGACGCGAAATATTAAATAATAAATAATTACTATTAAAAAACAAAGAGGTATAACGAAAGAAGATAATAAATAACAAATAACCGTCGAACGGACGGGATTGTGAGAGGAAAATGTGAGTATTAGGACGGTACTGGCGAGAATCAATCTCGACTGTGGTGCGAAAGACTGGCTGAAAATCACGTGGCCTAGATCGGCTATAAAAACAGGGAAGAACATAGGCTAGAGAAATGTAGAATGAGTCGAGCGAGTGAGGAAAAACAGAAGGAAAAAGGATAGAAAACGAGATTCGGAAACGAAGGAAGGAAGGAAGGAAGGAAGAGCGAGTAGAAAAGTGAAATTATATGTTATAAATTATACATATATAGATCGAGAGAATAGATAACGAAGAAAGCGAGACGATCCATTAGGAAATGTATAAATAGTTAGAATGGACCGGAAGGACGAGAAAGATCTCTGTTTTTTTGTTCCGTTGGTTTGGGTCTCTAGTTTATACAAGCTGGAGGATTTTTCTGGTCTTAGGCTTGAGGCTGTGGTCGATGAGCGCGGTAAGCGAGTTCCTGAGCATCGGTGGGCAAACTTCTGGCCCATCCGTGTCCGCCACCACCACCACCACCCCCGCCGCTCGAGTAACCACCGCCGTAGTCACCGCCGCCGCCACCACCGCCGCTGTAACCACCGCCGTGTCCGCTCTCCTCGTGGCTCACCACGTGGCTGCTGCTGTGATGCGGATGAGCGACAACCTCGTACGTCACGTGCTTCTGTTGTCCACCAAGAAGCTTCTTAAGTCCAATTATAGCGGAAATGACCAAGGCTATTTTACCAACGAGGAGAGCCTTTCCGGCGATCAGAGCGATCGCTCCTAGTGCCAGAGGCAACAGGGCAGCCGCTTTGAGAGCTATCGCCATCAACAGAGGTCCAAGAATTTTCGCTGCCTTCTCTGTAATGCAAAAAGTCGAAAAGGCTAATGAAAAATCTGTCGCGTAGAAAATATATTTCGAACGACCAAAGAATCTACTCGACTAAAAATTCATTTGAATTGCGGTTAATCGGTCGTATATTTCCGGTCTGCGTGAAATTGTTGGCTGTTTACGAGAGAAAACTTCGGCCGGCTATTAAAATCGAATTTCTCGGATAACGATCTAACTCGTATCGCGCATTAATATCATCGACATGTTTTTTAACAGTGTGGCCGTAAAATGCCATTTGAAATTCCGTGAGATTCTTTCTCGAAGTAGGTATCTCCTCGAATCGAGCGGAGATATAAAACACACATTTATAAGACGCGTGTGCATGAGACGTATACACACGTGTATTAAAAGTGGAATAGGCGAAGGTCAAGGCGAAGTACACGAGAGAAGCGGAGAGGCATCAGACACGCCGCGGCATCGTGGTGGCTGCGGGTTAAAGAAAGTATGTCAAAAATGCTGCCACGGCAGGAGAGTCCTCTCTCTCTCTCTCTCGTATCTCGATACCTGCCGGAATATATCTCCGGTTCTTCCGCGTGCCCGGACAACCAGCAACGAGGCAACCAGTACCGACAACAGCCGGAGAGGCTGCCCGCCTCTCACGAGACCGCGGGCATCGTTCGCTGCCCGCTTCGTCCGAGACTCTCCTCCTCGTTGTGTATACTCGCTCCGATCAAGGGGGAAGAAGCGGAACCAGTTCTCTCAGTGGGTCAACGGCTTCGAGCGACGTCGGCGGGCCAAGAAAGAAACTTCTCAAGCTTGCCATGACGCTCGTTTCTCTCGCCCTCGCGACGCCATTTTCGGCTACCGATTCGTCACCGATAATTTACGGTTCGCGTGTTTTTACCCGTACCGATCTTCGGCTTCCCACGATTCAACAGCCTCGTTACTCTCGTTTCTCACGCATTGTTATATTTTCAACGACCCTCGTACTTTACCGTTCGACTTTACGCGCCGTTTCTTTTTTTCTTTAAGTTTGTCCGGCTTATTTTTCATTTTGTTTGTCAACCGGAAGTCTATCGCGGATAACCGATACGTTACTTTCGTTACGAGAAACTCGTTGGTACGTTTCTATAAATAGAGGCGCGTGAGATCAAATGTTACTCACTCTTTTTGCCACGACCCTCGACGACACTCTCGTTGAGATCCTCGAAGCTTCTTCCGGCCGATTCGATAGCGCCCATTATATCACTACCCTTGAGATCGACCTTAACGGAATGCGTCCTGAGGAATCTGCCCAGGCGATCGAAAAGCAAAGCGTCTACGTCGCTCGAGTCGATGGACCTGCGACAGAAAAACATTGACCCGAGTTAGATCGTACAAAAGTAATTTAATAAATCGTCAATAAACAAACGAAAAAAGCGACAAATTTGCGTTCGAGCACGCCTACCTTGGTGCGCCTTCCTCTGCAGTTGAAGTCTTCACCACCGTGATACCCTCCGACAACGTAATATCCTCCTTGTCCGTGAGCATTTTGTCCACAAACGCGAACAACTTGTACTTCATACAGCTTACCGATTCCTTCTTGAGGCAATCGGAGTAGATCGTCGCCATTAGATCATTTTCACCAACGGAGTTCTTGTCGTTAGCCGGTAACGACATTGCTCCGGAAACTACTAGAACCACCGACATTATCGTCGCGATGCATCTCGTGGCCATCTTTGATGACTTCTTCGCCAATAGCGATCGATCCTTCACAGAGGAAATGTGACGGTCGATTAAATCGTTTATCAATCGAAAGTTCGCAAAATTCACAAAACAAAAAACGACATGAAATGTATCCACGTGTATACAACCAACGATGTAAATATTCTCGTATTAGTTTTTTTGTCAAAATATATATTCTTTTGTACTTGTTTTCTATTAAATATGTTTTTTGTTTTTTCAATCGGTAAAGAAGTATTTGATAACGAGACGCGTGTCTGAAAATCGTTACTCCTATATCGGTATATGTTGGTTTGTATCGTGTACCGAAATACTTCTCGTTGTTTATACGAGTTGATGTTTGCTGTTTGTAATAGTCTCGGTGGTGTCCGCGCTCCGTTGCGTGTCACCGTTGATGCGATGTTGACTTGTGTGTTGCATCTAAAAGAGGTTTGCTTTGCTTTTATACCGATCCAAGCGCGTTAAGTCGCCTCACCGCGCCGGGGCTAGCTGGTGGAGGAGGACACAACACACAGAGGGGTTCCCGTTCCGTTCCCATGTAACACACCTCTCGTGCCCCCCTGTAGAAGATCGCCCGGGCCCTCGTTCACTTTGCTCGACCGCTGCTCTGTGCACGTGTCTATGTATCTCTGTGTGTGTGTGTGTGTGTGTGTGTACGTGTGTCTTTATATATACATTTATTCCGTCCTCTCCCGCAGTTCCCGCGAGTATACTCTCTCGGTCTATCTCTTTCTCCCCCCACTGTATCCATATTCTTTCTCGCTCGCCAATGCGTGTCGATGTGTGTCCCACCATTCATACACGTATACAACGTTGTCTCGTTCGTCCTGATCGTCGTCGGCGTTCCGCGCGCTCAGCGCTTTATCCCTACCATTCCAACGAAGCACGCAACGTCATCATCCCTCTCCTTCGCGCTGATCGTATCAAGCTCTTGTATCACTTGCCACTTCTTCGCGACTATCTTTCTCTACAGCTTCGTACCCATGTCGTATATAAAAAGGTATGTGTATTATATAGGACGATCGGATATATGTTTAGCGTATGGTAGAAGGGAGAGATCGCGAGGATGTCGAACGAAGACCCTTTATACGAGTCGACCTATATTTTGGCAGCTCTCGTTCGCGGTGAGAGGAACGTAAACGAGAGCTCTCGTTGTAGTTCCAAATACTTTGGGAGTATGAAAAACGTCCCGAAATGTGAGAGGTAGGAAAAAGAACGATGCGAGACGAGAATATGTATCGAGCAGCACGCAATTTACCACGGTGCGACAACGCGAGATGAAGGAGCCCGAAAAAAGAGGTGCTCAAAGGTGAAGAGGAGGAAGAACGAGATCTCAGCCATCGGGAAGATTGCGGTCCAAGGCCAATGTGTATATCGAGAAAATATAATTGTCTAAAGAAAATTGTATGTATATATATGAAAAATTTGTAAACAAATAAAAATAAAACTAACAGCCTCGTTCGGCTCACGTGCGACCCGATCGCCAGATCGTCTCTCATCTCCACGCTCACTCATACATGCACACTCTTCTCGGGTTTTCTGCTCTGTTACTGGTCGCCTGTTGCTGCATCGTTCTCTGCCACATTGCTCTGACTCTCCAAAGACCTACTTCGTGGATCTATTAAGGATCGGGCGAGTGATCGGCAAGATACTGTATATATGTTACCGCTGGTGCTGATGATGATGACGATCGAAGTAGGGGGGTTGCGAAGAGACGCATAAAGAAAGATGGATAGATGGATAGAGGGAAAGAAAGAGAGAGAGAGAGAGAGAAAGCAAGAGCACGGAATACACCATGTACCCAGGATCAGAATAGCACCCGTGGGAAGAAGAACGCGATTGTATTTATTTCTGCTCTTACTTCCAGCATCTCGTGTATTTACTCGCTCTATAAGCTACAATCATGCTGCATACCCTATACATAATGCCCGGTACGTGTAGCAGTTTCAATAGAGCACGATAGTTCGTAAGTGCTACGAGGTTGTAACTACCATTCGGTGAAACCGATCGCGGGATAAAGTTTGGACCGAATCGTACCGATAAAACATTATATTTTTTTTTCCATTACACGTTTCTATTTTTTTCAAGTATGTCGGTCATATATTCTCCTTATTATTTTATGCAAATTTAATTAATCGAAGATTAACGACGAAGATGCTTGAAAATCTATAGTTGTATCGTTTATCGAGATCTTTAAGATTTTTTTTTATTAAAAATTGATCAATTTCTTCATCGGGACACGGTACGCGGGGACACGTACGTGTTCAACACAGTGAACGCTCCGATGGTGCACGAACGTGTGTTCTACGAGCCGTGGTCAATACGCTCTACACACACACCACACACGTTCGATTCTACGTTCATGCTCCAACAGTTTCCTCCTCTATTTACGCACATAATTTAACTATACAGACGCAATTACCACTCTCGCAGGAACGAGTGTTTAACCGAGTAAACATACTCACGTGGACACTCGCGCATATTACATATAAATACATAGATACGTATAACCACTGGTAGTTACGCGAGTGCTCCCCTTGTCAAGTCCAAGAGAATGCCAGGGTGAATCCAGCGTATTACATAGCCGCGTGTCGCTCGCTGGAGCGACTGATAACAGGTTCGAGAGAGAGTGGCGCCCGTTTACCTAGATATCTTTGTGCTTTATTGTACTCTCCTCGTTTGATCGACGTGACCCGGTGGCCGCGTGCCTCGTACACCACTATATAGCTATAATATCATCGATCCAGCGAGTCAATGGAGCTGTATATATAGGTTAACTGTGAATTGACGATCGAAATTAACGATTAGCCCATTCGAATCGATACCTACATACGTATGTAAGTATATACGTATATATACATATACGTACGCAGAGAGAACGACAGTTGTACGGTGAAATACCTACGGAGAAGCGTTTCACGCGAGTCGATCGTACGGACTCGATTAATCCGACCTGATGAACTCATGCTATAAAATTGCCCTTTAAATCAAACGATCTTCTCCTTTATTCGGTCGTGAGACACGCTCCGTTATATTCTTCGATTAATCGACTATATAATCGAGTACACTATGTTAAACTTAAAGTATTTATAACTATAATAATATAAATATCATAAATATAGGTACGATTAGATGAGAATATACGTTTGCCACATGACGCGGCGAGAATCCTCGGCGAGTCCTCCTGTCGTCCTCGGACATATTTCTCTTCCAGCACGTCGTGATTTCTGGGTTACGAAGTCATCGATTTCTCGACTGTCGAGACAAGTCTCTTCTCTATGCGATAGCATATGTGTATTCGATCTTAATATTTGCTATGATAAAGTATAAGTATTAATATTCTCAAAGGTGGGAAATATGTTTCGAGGAAGGAGCGCGCGTCTCTCTTTTCCTCTCATCAATTTTTTGAAACTACCACCGATTTTGTCATAATCATCGAGGACAATGGAAAGTTGAGAGCAGGCCGTTTTGTGTATGTGTGTGTACGAGGCGATATTTCGCGAGACGTCGTCTTTTTTGCTTCGTCCACTATACGCGGGAATGATTTCAGAAATATTTTTCTGCCGGTCCTTTGCCGAGGGCGAGATGTTCGCGAAGAGAATCGATTTTAGAGACATCTCTCGTGTTCGAAAAGCCAACAATCTTCTTCCCTCCTACGATCTCAATATTTTTCACTCGATACATTCTCATTGAATTTTCGTTCGTATTTCTCCACGGTCATGTCGTATTCCATCGTTCTTCGAGCACATGGATACGCAACTATACATTTTATCATAAGCCATGTACCATCTCCGAACGAGGGCTTCACGATTTTTTCTCTCTTTGAACTTGACCGCGCGCTCATATTCCTATGTCGAAACTCGAACCTCCTTTCCCACTCTCTCACCCCCCACCTACTCTCTCTCTCTCTCTCTCTATCTCTCGCCCTCTCTTTTTTATTGTAGTGCGTGAACCAGCGGGTAAAACACGGAAGGCTAATTACAAGTTTGTCGCTAATTGGCCAAGGAGCTTCGGGCTCTCTGGACCAAGCGTACGAGACAAGATGACGACCACGACGATGGAGACACGGAGACAAGGACGAGACGAATCGCAGGTGGCTCTCGCGAGATCCCTTTCGAAATTCATCGGGAGCCCTCTTTTACCTGGGATACGGCAAACATGATGATATACATACATGTATACACACATCACACAGATATAAATATTCTGCCGTACAGCGAACAGCAGGGAAACCAGGCCGCTCACCCATTTACAACTGGGTCGAATCTCGTCGAGCTCGAGTCGACCCGCGAGTAATCTCCACAGCGAGACCATATGCATATATATTCTCATTTAGATTCTGAATTTTGGAGGAAAAGAAAAAGTCAACGATTTGGGTTAAAAATTCGTACGGATCGCGCCGCTACATTCTCGAACTGTACAATTTTCACGGCTAATTATCATTTTCGTACGTTATTCGATGGAAGGCACATCGTGCACGGACGCGACTGTATTTTCGAAAATATCTAATTTCTTTCAACTGACGTACCGCAAAATTCTATTCGAGTATTTTTTAGCTATTTTAGCTATATAATAAATAAATTTCGTTGCTGTCTCGCTGACTTGAGCCATTTGGGTAATATGTTGATAAACTTAACGTATTCGTCGGTTTTTAATTAATTTTTTCGTTCATACTCTAAAATGTAATACGTGTTTCTGTTTCTGTTGTAGAAATTCATTTCGACGTGTCTTGGACCAAAACGATGCTGGATAAGCAAAGCATGTGTAATTTATTTCTGCAGTCGATATTACCTTTAATTTGTCACTAAATATTAAACATCTTCGAAAGAGACTTGTTCGAAAATTTGTTAAGCTATTTCGTACCGTTACGTCGTCTTGATGAAGATGATGCAGAGGACTTAGGAAATCTAACGATCTTAAAGATATGACTTACTGCACTAAATTTATACCGTTAAACAGGGTTACTTTAAACAGTTTTCGAATTTTGTTGTAGATAACTATCTTTTAACATCCTAAATACCAACTTTATCCTCCATAGAATAATATATTATTTGGCTATCAAATGTATAAGAAAAAAAGTTTATAAGTAACCACGAGTGTTAGTAACCACCCGCATTAATAAGAAAAATGATTATTTTAAGCAAATAATTCTGATAGACCTTTGTAGGTCGTTATTTATTTGTTTTGTAATACGAGTCAATGTAACGTCATAGACACGAGACGCTCGTCTATCATTTGATTACTGATTAAGGTGGCCACCGGTAGGACAATTAGTCGTCCATTCAACCGAGTTGGCGAACGTCCGTGATCTTATATAGCAACGAGACACTGTGGAAATTGCCGAGAGTCTGCTTCATTATGACCTCGTCGCACTCCGGAAGACAGTATCGCACTTGCTGGAAGGTAACGGTTCCGATCGCGATTGTTTCAAAACTGGCAATACCAGGTCTAAGCGGCTCGGGCTTGCGAACAAAATTGCCGAGCGCAGATAGATGAGATAGATATTGTAAGGCAGTGAGAAGGAGGCTAAGTACACACGAGAGTAACATACATCGAGAGAAAGATAGTTCATGGAAAGGTGATGTAAACCATATTGTGAAGAAAAATGACTTTTTATAAATTGGAGTGTAATAAGGAAAAGGGCATTTTTAATATTTAACGACAGCAAGCAACTTGAAGCAAAGTATTGCTGCTTCATTAGAATGGAAAATAGAAGTAATTTTTGTAGACAAACTTATGTAGGACCAACACGAATTTGGAAATATATTTCGCAACCAGATTTTATAAGTTACATTTTTTTAAATATTATAAAAAATCTTTGCACCGAATTCCTGAAGTAACTAGTAATTATTAAAAACTAGCCTATTTTTCAGTGGCCTGACCATTTTATTCGAAAAAAAGTTATTACTTGCAACAAGCCGATGTAAGTAACGAATAAGAAACAATTATTTTTGTTATCGGCCGCGAATCAAATCGCGTTACAAACCGCTCATAAAAACAATAATCAGATAGTACGTAACGATTGGAATCGAGATCACGCGCATGTGGGAACATTCAGAAACGGCTCATCTCGCAATATAAAAATCTTGTAAAAATTCGTCTAAAAGTTCAGCAAAGGATCACACGGCGCTTCGTAAAAAGAACCGTGCTAATTAAGAGCACGATTCTCCGTCACGTGCATACTGGAAATAATATGCCATCTACTAACGAGCTGAAACAATCGTTAATACCACGCGTGCACTAGAATCGTTGGGAAAAGTCCAAGACGGTTTCTCGGAGATATATTTCACCTGGACCAAAAAATGCGCGAATAAAGTCGAATCGCGCGGGTGAATCCGCAAATATTACGCCGGAATTTAAGTCGACCATGCGTAAATCCTTAAAATGCATAATAATTCAAAGACTTCGAGTAGAGTAATATAAAATTAAGTGGCTATTGTACACACGACGCGTAATTTTATTACCGCAATTAAAAGCGTGCGTAAATTTTCACGAAGACGTTTTATGGGGTGTCTTGACTCTCCTACCGAACAAACCGAAACGCGAAGAATCGAAGCAAGGCCGAAGAGAAAGACAGAGCGAGGGAGGGAGAGGGAGGTAAGGAGAGAGAGAGAGAGAGAGAGAGAGAGAGGTGAGCGAAAAATCGACAAAATTTAACCGAACCGGCCGCGGAGAAGGGAAGACGTAACCCATCGGTTCGGTCTTTACGTCGAACAAAACGAGCCCGGCATCTCAATGCGTCGGTGGAGGAGCGCGCATGGAAGAGTAGTGGATTGCGGCAACGTTCACCGCAAACGAAAGTCCTCGCTCTTCCTTTCGAAGCAACTACGGTCGTTGTTGTTTGTTTTTTCTTCTCCTGTTCCTTTTTTTTCTTTTTCGTTTTTTTTTCTTCCTCTTTTTCCTCTTAAACTCCGCGTTCTCCCGCCCATAGGCTCGCACAGACCGCGCGTGTTCTTCGCGACTCCGCGTGGGGAACCTCGTCGGTGAGCGTTTCGTCCTTCGCGCTTCCTTACCGGACGCGCGCTTTCGCTCCTCCCGTTAATGTTTTAAACATATTTTTTTTTTCCAAGCATCGAACGAAAGTGTAATGTAATACTGTCCATCTTAGTACCGTACCTGTGTGTCCGGTGTCGGTATACATAGCGGATAGGATGAAAAGAGAGAACTTAACGAGGCGTGAAAACCGCTCGAGAATACTGGCGCTCTCGTACACGAGCATGACTCCTCGTATTGAAAGTTCACTCTCCTATACTCCCGTTTTTTTGCTGATGCAATAATCGACCTAACAATCGTACAGTTCAGTTTTTCGATTATTATTTGCATATTTTTCAAACGTCCTTATAAAATAATTTGTTTTTTCATACCTCAATTTTTAATTATACCTAAGGTATGACATTAATTTTTTATAACGATCGAATGCCTTCGAGATGGGACGAGAATGACTAAAACCAGAAAAATTTCTACCACGCTAATATCCGACAAACTTTCCAAGGAATCCGGATATTTGACCAACACACACATATATATATATATAATAGCTAATGCCAGTAGGTATATCAAAGTGTCGTGTCCGCGAAAGCCATGTTCCATTCGAGGTTTAACCATGAATCGCGCGAGTATGCTATACGTATATAACGCGAAACGAGTAGAATGAAACAGTAAGACAGCGAGCGAAGTGGTCGCAGTAGGTACGGGCCCTACTATGTCAGACACTCGAAGTGCTCGACCCGATTTTGTCGGCTGGCCGACGCGTATACCGCAGCAACGTGCATTCGCGTATCGAGCGAGGATTCCGGATGTGCCCCCTCTCGTCACCACCCTCCTTCCTCGACCCCTTGATATATGCGAGTGCACTCAACATTACTGCACTTATCATCGTAAATTCACGCCGCAGATTCATAGAGGTCGTACACGCGATAGAGAAAAGAAAAGCCTCCGCGATAAAGATAGGACGACCGTGCGAGGATGAATAAACTTGGGCACGAAGTGTATACGATGCGGTTCAAGTTCACGAATACAACGTGCCTCGAGCTCGCAACGAGGTGACTCGTATTGTCAAGCTCTTTGAGATCACGCGAGGACTATAAAAAATATCCGTATGTTTCGAATTGAGAAAATTTCTCCATGTGTCCCCAAACACGATAGCGATAACGTACTTGTTCCCTAATTGACCGGGTCCAACGGGATACGCGAGAGATACGCACGAATCTCTCATAAGTTATACACGTCGTAGGTGTAATTACGAATGGAATAATATTAGTGATATTTATTTTCCATTTATTTAAAATATCGTAGCGCGATCTAAATATTGCTATCAATTGACAACCGTAAAATCAACTCTGACGAGCCATGTAACGAGATTCTTTACAGGATCGATGGTCGAACGATATTCATACAACTTTTGGAAATTAAGAAAAAAAAACTTACTCGAACTAAACCTCTACCAGTCATTAACTTCCCTAATTTTGAGAGACTGTCGCATACGCGTTTACCGAGTTTACATCGTAGTCTCGCAGACCTTTCTTCCTTCGTCCAACCACAAGCATCTGGTGGAATCGAGTTTAGCGCGCTTATCAAAATTTACATACCACGGATAGACGCACAGACACGAGCCTAGGCACAAGCGCGCATACCTAAGTTTTTAAACGTAAAACTAACGGGCACGTGAGTAATCGAGACTTAGCTGGATAAAATTAATTGTAGGCGTGTGCTTTGGTCGGTCGGTGGTATTACGTGGTTAATGCAGTCAAGTGAGTTCGCTTGTATATTTTAATAAGACAAGCACCTCCTTACCTTGTACGAGCCTTGACCGAGAGGAACTTTTTGAGTTCCCGGAAACGTGGAAAGTTGCTGCTTCTGAAATACGCGATATCTATATATATATATATATATATATATATATATATATATATATATATATATATATATATATATATATATATATATATATATATGTCACGCATTTATAAACGGACCGAGAGATTTCCTCTTTCGTACAAGGTATAATCGAGTACCGAGCACTTCGTCCCCCGATCGTGCGGGTAAACAGTTTGAAGAAAAAATGTCCCTTCGAATAAAGAACGCGTTCGTGAACCCGAGAAAGAAAAAGTGGGTCGTTCCCTCGCGTTTTCGCGGGTGGTCCCCTGCGGCGAGTTTGCTGCTGGTAGTCCCTCGCGAACGAGTTTCTCACCGCTGCGAGTATATTATACGAAAATTGGCCGATCGAGGGCGCTTTCGCATATTTCATGCAGGCATATATAAATATCCTCGATGTCATAAACGATGCCCCAAATTTAATACGAGGAAGGGAGAGAAATTTTTCTTTTTCCAAGCACGCTCGGAGTGTGAACGTCGTAACGAATGAGACGGATGTAACAATTAGTGATAATAGCGATAACGATGATTCGTAATTTTTTTTTTCATTCATTTTACTATAAAAATCGTACATTTTTTTGCAAATATTAATACCAAAAATTATTAAGTACGAAATAAAACAGAGAATGGCGACAAGTACAATCGCGAGTCAGCCTCGCGCTTTTTTCATTTATAGGTACACGCACACCTGTGCTACGTCTCGTTCGGTTTTCTCGGCAATTTGTCCTATTGCATTACGCGCTATTATACGGTAAATAAAACACACATACGCAGTCGGTCAAGGAGAATGGACTTGCGGGAATCGAGAAAACGATGAAACGGTAGTGCGTGCCTCGAAGCATACTCAAATAATCTTGAGCATCCCGTTAATAGTATGGTACAATGGAGGTGTGGCAGGTTGGTTCGTTTGGTCGAGTAAGAAGAAGATGAAGAAAAAAAAAAGAAAAAAAGTACGTATGTATAGGCGATATATACATCGATGACCTTGAAGGGGCTCGTCAAGATCAGCGCTTTTTTTTGTAATTCGAAGGGCGATAAATAATTATAATAATAACAATAAATATGTGCTCCAATGGCGGTCGATCAAAGGGTCTACGAGCTTGATTTTTTTACAAGTTGGTTAAATCATCGGGAGACGATTACTAAATTCCGCTGGGAGTCACGAACGAGGATTCTCGTATACTCGAAAACTCGACGGCGAAAATGAAATCGCGATCGAGACGGGGGGGGGGGGGGGTCTTATGAGATTTTGAGATTTTTTTCAAACGAAGAGGTTACCGAATATCGACGAAAAAAAATCATGATTCATGATTTTTTTCGACGCATCCGTCCTCGCGCTTCGATAATTTGTGTATCGGGTCTCAATGATGATAGCCGGAGTAAGCCTGGCTCTGGGCGGAGTACGAGGAGCCATGACCATCGTCCCAGCCTCCCGAACCGCCTGATGACCATCCACCGGTCGACGGGGGTGCTGACCAGCCACCGCCCGAGCTACCCGAGTTCCATCCACCGGCGTTGTACGCGGTCACGTCGTGTCCGCCGCTCTTCTGGGCCCAGAGTGCCTTCAGTCCGATGAAAGCGGATATCGCGATCGAGATCAGAGAAGCGAAAATTGCCTTTTTGGCCAAGAGACCGATGCCGAAGTAAGCGAGAGTGGCGAGAGCACCGATCTTCACTTTCGCGGCGATCAGGAGAGGAATGAGAGCCTTCAACGCGTTCTTCTTCTTTCCACGACCTGAAACAAACCATTGATTATCCAGCGAATCATTAACGGAAATAATTATCCGATTATAAAAATGAGAAATTTTAGTACAACAAAATTCGGACCGTTGAACAAGAATGCATATGATTAATAAAATGCACTAGTAACGCAAGTTGTAGAACGTAAAAAATGGGATTGACGATGTTTACCTTCGACAACCGCGTTGACAGCCTGTTTAATCTCTTCGGGAACGGAGTCGACCATAGCGCGTGCCGATTCGCCGATTTTCGAGATTGCCGGTGCGAAGTTGATCTGAAATAAAATATCGTAAGAACTTTAAAGGATGCGAGAGTTTCGTTTAAGAATATTTATGAATTCAAGGCTTTTCGATAATTAATCTCGAGTACAATTTTATCGAAACGCGACTCACCCTCAAACTGCGTCCCGAAAGAAAATCACCGGCCTCGTCACCAACGAAATTCTCCAAGATGCTCTGTCTCTCGGCGACATCGGTAGCTGCGTTGATCTCCTGATCATAGACGATTTTTTTAGACGACCTCGCGTTATTGTCACCGGTACTGGCTGCTTTAACCAGGCTAACACCGCTCACGAGCTCGAAGCTGTCCTTGTCGAAAAATTCCTTGGCCTTTCTGTACAGGCTACGCTGCACGCAGGATATACTGTCTTGACGGAGACAATCGTCGATGCTCTGGGCATTGACGTACACCAACGCGACCGTCAGAAACACGATTGATAGTTGCGACTTCATTTTTTTCTTTTACCGTTATTCGTATTTTTATTTATTATATCGTACACGAACTTATCCGTTTGATCGCCGGTACGTTTTTATTTTATTTGTTTGTATTTACAATGAAGAAGAAAGCAAAAAAAAAACAAATGTATCAAACGATCGTCGAGGTGCTGCGTGACTCTCAAACCGCCTCGTGCGTAGTGAAATTTTCGTGTGGTCCATCCGACAGGCTCTTTAGCTTATATTTGGCGGGTCCCCCTCCCGTTTTCTGCCGCCCGGTATCTCCCACCTTGCGGGCTCTGTGCTCCACCACACATTGCCGTCGTTGTCGTCGTTGACGATATTTCTTCGTTTTTTTTTCTTCTTTTTTTCTCCTTTTTTTCCTTCCTCCTCTTCCTCTTGTACACCAGTGCGTGTGCGTATAGGACATTGGTATTGTAAAGCCGCGCTACTATCGCGATAGTTGGCGTTGGCGTACGCACTTTTTTTGTTCCCCGACGACGCGCGCGCATACTTGTACAAAAGACGCGCGTTTAAATCCAACTCCGAAAGTACATGGTTCACCCAATGGGCAAGACTCATCGCTTCAAACGGGGGACATCGTCTATCGGGCTTGGTTGAACGACGACCCCGCGCAACAGCCTCGACCCAGCGTACACACGCGCATAAGCGCGTGCATGTATATGCGCGAGACGCACACGAACGCCGAGACCAACAAATAGAGGCGCACCTTCTTCTTGCTCACCAAAGTCTCTCTTTCTCTCTCTATCCGTATATATTTCTTTCTGTCTAGCTTGCCTATTCTCTCGCATCAATCGTTCCGTCTCGCTCGCTCGTCTCGCTCGACGAATACGCTCTTAAAATTCTATGACCGTCCATCTCGCTTTACCTCAGACTTTTCAAGCCTCGTCCACTTCTGTCTCTCGAGGCCTCTCGACTCTTAACTTGGCTTCTTCTCGGGTCTTTCTAATACGGCGTATGTGTGGGTACGTCGTAACAGTTTGTCATACTTTGGATCGGAATTTTTAATCTGCGTTCCCAATTAATCTTCGTTTGATCATTTTATGCTTCTTTGGGGAGGAAGCTTTGTTTTAAATAAAAGAAGAAAACGAAACAAATATTCTTTTCTTATTTCTTAAACGAAGATTCGGGGGTGAAGTTCGTAAATATACGCTCTGTTTGGCCGTGTAAGGGATAAACGTTTTGGTCCTAGAAGTACAAATTTCATGCTATGTAAATATATATTTGGGACATATTTAAAGGATTCATTTAGGCATATCGTCGTTTTTTTTTCTTGTAACGACGATAGTTTCTCCATTTTGGAAAATAACTTTGCTTCGTTTATTTTCCAAGTATTCTCGTTTCGTTTCTCTCAGCGAGAATATTCATCGGTTTATTGCGGAAATTCATTAATATCAATAATTTTACAATCGTTACGATGATATCTCTCGGTTTGCCACTGAATGGAATTTCGAGGTGTACAGTTATCGGCCCGGAAGTGTATTGCTGCCGATGGGCCCGAAAGCTGAGCAAGTACGTGAAAAAAGGAAGGGGGAGATAAATTTCGTATCGGTAGCCCATCGTTGCTCAGAAAGACGTTGGGCCGAAACGATAAAGATCGGCACGTCGATGAATTATAATAAATTCGAACGAGAAAATTGACCGCGCCCCCACCCTTTTCCTCAGCGTCCCTCTTACCACCGTACCGTTAAAATATATGAATGGGCACGAGCTCATTTCTTTTAGATTCCGGGAATGAGCGTAGAGTCTTCTCTCGTCGCAACGAAAAATTCATCGTTCTCTCTTTCTTTCCTTCCCTTCTTAAACAAATCCGCTCGTTTCGCCCCTTCCCTCCTTGCCCCGTGTGCATTGCGACCACGGTGCGAGCGTTGGGCTCTCGTGTCGCTCTCGGTCACGTCGCGCGAGAAAACGCGCGTCATAAAAAGTGAAAGTTACTAATGGGAGAAGTATTCGTGGCACGAGGAGGCCAGTCGATCGAAACCTTTTTTCTGCGTGCGCTTTTGCTTTCCGACCCATCGATCCTTGACGCTGTACCACTACCCTCGCCCTTATCGCGAGCGACGCTGATGATTATTAAATTTTCAAAAAACAAGACCCAGTAATTAATACGAAAGAACTAAATCGCATTTAGGAAACTAATTAATTCGCCATCGTTTTTTTTTAAATTATCTTCGTTTCATCGCGGAACCGCATTCCATTCCAAATATGGTAATTCTACCGGAAACGACAGTCTCGTTTGTAATCGAGACAAATCGAGTAGAACGCGTGCGTTAGTTGCAGACATTTAATTCGTGGGATTCGGTTTGAAAGTATCGTATAACGCGAAATCCGTGGCTACTGGTACATCGTGATACATAAGAACAGTACGCATTAGGTATCGACCAAGCTCCGGGAAAAACCGTGCTACCCACTCAAAGTGACCAGAATTGTCTTAATGCGTTTTACACGCAAAGTATAACAATCGACGTAAACGAGGGCCAGAGTCGTACATCGTCGATATATTTTTCCGTCGTGTTCGTTTCTATTTTCTCCATTGTCCGTGTCACGCTCGTATATTCAGCTCGTATCTCGTACAGAAATAATCGAGCGATTATTTCTTCGTTATATATGCATATCTATAGTGTAGAAAGATACGCGTACGAGCTATACGAGTACCTACAGCGTGTAACTATTCACTTATCGAGGTGGAACACGCGAGGTCTGAACGAGAATCGCGACTATCATCGAGAGTCTGACCACACGCGGCCGTATCTACTTCGACGGGATCTGAGAAAATACGCGAGGTAACAAACTACTCTCTCCTTCCCAAAGCCAACGCGTTACATCCGTCTTCTCGCCTCGATCGTCTCACCTGGCTCTTTCACTCTTTCCCGCGGAGTGCATTATTCTCTCGCACCCCTCTTGTTCCGTCTTGTACACGTATATAAGACGTATCGGCGAAATAAAAGAGAAAGAGAAATATAAAGGCATGGACCGTAGCGCCTGTAGCCCGAAGGCGCATGAATGAAATAAAACTGGTATAGCATAATGGTGAGCCTTAAACTTTCCGGATCCGACCTTCGTTGTCGAGCCACTTGCACGCGGACACACCACTTTCTACTCTGACCCTGCGGGAGAGAGAGAGAGGATTCATCGTGTTCCGGCGCGTCTCCTCTTTGCTCACTGCGGGCTCGCGGACGCTGACTCTCTCGCCCGATGACCGGTGACCACCTCACGAATCTCTCGTTGCACACGAGTACCTACCTACCTTGTCGATTTCGTTTCATTTTTTACCTACCGATAATACGTTGGTTACATATGTATACGCTTGTATCTATTAAGGAGTTACGAGTAGCTCGGGCGTGAACTTTCGCACGTTCGCAGTACGAAGACGTAAAAAAAATATATTATTTGTTTAGTTTTGTTGGTCGAAATTCGAAAATATTCATTGGAAAAATGTTGAACAACATTTTTTTTGTCATGAGTCGTCAAACGGTGAGTCAAGTTTTAGAGATGACGGGATTACTTGCCGCAACGACGAAGGGTCGAAGAAAGAAGAGAAGATGAAGAAAAGATTGAGATCGTGACGAGCAAAAAGTGAAACTACTATCATCTCGTTGTTTTCAGAGAGCGACGATGACGATAAGAAAATCCCTCTAGGCGATCGAGCATCGAGCCACGAAGATATAAATCTACGGCATGAGCATCCTCGTAAAAAGATTAATTTTTCATCATTCTCTACTCATCCACCTGTTCTCTTTTCTCACCACGTACGTGGACTCAATTTATAATTCCGAACGCACACAACACTCTCTGTAAATTTCCAGAAATTTCGAATATCGACAGGGTCTATTCCTCTCACGTGCTTAAAATTTCTACCACGATCGATGCGTCCCGTAGTCCAATTGACCTCATGACACTCTCTTCGGGTTACCCAAATAAATGCTTTCTCCGGATATTTTCGATGATTCGACGAAAAAAACATGGGTCGATACGTGAGATACTCGCACCATCCGCGTTTTGTCGATATGTTCTCGAAGATTACAGTTCGGTGATTTTTTGGCAATTGTGGATAAGCTGCAGAAAAATAAAATCGATAACATAATCCGGAAAGATAAGACGAATCGCGTGATTATCAAAAATCATGCGTCGAGAATCGTTGACGAAATATCATCGATCGATCGTCTCGACACTTTGGAAGAATGACGGGTGAAGCACCCAGAATCTTGGACACTCTCGGGTACCGGACACGTGCACGACCTGAAAAATCGCAAGCTTTTTTGCCGGCATACATACCTATATACATGCGCTCGATAATCGCAGCAATAGCACCATCGACGCCGAAATATTTCGATTTGAAATTCAAATTCTCGATTCATTCGTTAAAACATCGTAACGAGTGTGGAATGTAACGGGGATTCTTTTTTTCTTTCTCTATCGTGACCGCTGGACCAACGATACTTATGGTGCTTAGAGTATGACGGACCGTTTGCCCATCGCGTGGGCATCCTCGCGTTCCAGAATTCCCCCGTCGTCCATACAACTTGCCGATGGAAGTTACAAAAAAAAAGAAATCGTTTGAAGAATCGATCAAATAGATTGGGTTATCAGTGACAGGATCGAGTTAGGACGTCGTCTGGAATTCTGTCAGGTATTTGATCGAATTCATCTTCCCGTTATCGCGAATAATTCGTTCTTCGACGACTTCACGTACCACGGACAGCTAGGTGAGTATGAGACAACCCATGAAAAAAATGGACGAAACTTTCCAAAAGATAGATGAAAACGAAAGTGAGCAAATTCTTTAGTGGAATTTTGAGCATGCTTATACGATTATAATTCGATCTTCGCGGCTAACAAGAGAACGAAATACTAAAAATATTTACGATATTGCCTGCAAATACAACTTATAGTAGGTGACATATGAAAGGATCGTGGTTTAACACGACTTCGTTTTCGCTCTTTAAATTCCTCATTTTCTGTCTTTGTTTGAAATATCGATATGTTATATATCGTTCCTCCCCTTGATGGCAATAAAATTGCAAGTGTTCGAAGCGTCGCCCGAAGCGTAATGAGAAAATTTCGGCGAGCCCGTGTCGCTTCCGTCGTGAGAGCCAAGGACTTATCCGGCTGCTTGGAAGTTCCATTCTCGTCTGTGCCTTCTCGACTCGGACCCTCCTCGTTTTATGATATTCGAAACGTAAAAAAGGAAGCGGCCGGAATCCGTGTCAGTGGGTCTCTGTCAGAGGCCCGCGGGTATACGCGCGGTCTTTTCTCTCGGTACTGGACGGGTGGGGGAGGAAAGAAATCGTAGAAGGTGCAAGAAGTCCGGTGAAAGATCGTTGGTTCTGTTCGAGTGTGGGTAACGAGAAACGTGAAATGAGCGAGGAGGAATAAAACGAGAATGTACTTTCGTCCAGAGAAAGAGAGAAACAAGACGATGATTTTTAACTCGTACGTATCGGTTAAACGGCGGCAACGATCGGATTCGAAATATCGAGGTGAAATTTCATCTCGGAATTCATCGTCTTTCGCGACGATCTTTCATCGAGTTAGAATTAAAATCGCATGAGAGGAAATGATCTTTTTGTTCGTGCAGGTCAGTAACCGTCGGTTATGAGGGGAAAAACGATTATTTTCATCGTCTTCCGTAGCCAACGGACATTACGTAGAGAGTCAAGGCGAGCGCGAAGTGTATAGTTCAGTGTCACGGTAAGGATCACGGTGAGCAACCGTGTGTGTGTCAATTTCACGGGCAAGGTGCGTAGACCTCGAGTCTCGATACTCACACGCCTTTCAGCCTCTGTTTTACTACCAGATACACGCGCAGCCTCGCGCGGTTGCGTACAGAGCGCGTAGCGTAGCCGCGAGCGCAACAGGTTGCTTGGCACACTTTCCTCATTGACCGATAAGTCTTTCATCTCGCTCGAACCTTCCTTCTTTCCACCTTATATCGAGACTGAAAAAAGAGACAACCCTATTTTTGGAGTCTGTGGCCAAAAACAACGGAGCTCTAGTACACGTCGTATACGTTCTAAAATAACATTTCTCGAAAGTCGACACAAATATTGAAAAATTCATTCATGTTTGACGATCAAGTTTGTAACAACGAAAAATTTATATTTTCTCATAGCCGTACAGTCTATAACAACAAATATGATAACATTAGGGGGGTGTAATAAATAAGGGTAGATTCACAGTAGTGCGGAAGGGGTAAAACGAAGGAAAGAGGAGAGGAGAAGAGAGAGAGAGAGAGAGTGAAGAAAGAAAAAAAGGACGAGCGATTATTTGACAAGTGCTCTGGAAGTCGCCGAAAACAAAACCACTTTCTCCCTACCTGTTTTACTCTCGTCAGTCACACTGTTGTCGTACGTCCGTTTCGTCAACGTCATGTGAGTTGTCATTCGTCATCGTCGTCACGGTAGCTCTTCATTGTCGCGTTTTTCATCACTGTCGCACTGTCGCCGTCTTCCATGTGTCATTGACGCGGTAAAGTTATAAAATATGTCGTCAATGAATGGCTTGTAGTATTTTCTCGCGATATCGTCGCGACTTCCAGGCTTCGATAATTCAACAAAGTACAATCGATCACGAGAATCTCGATATTCCGTAAATACTGCTGTAACCACTGTAGGGTGACAGGTTGGGATCATCGAAATTGACGCTTCTCTTGCTGTGATGATGGCCAGAAGATTCTTGCGCGTAGACGACGTGGTGACCACCACCGCTATCTTGACTGCTCGCGAATTTTTTCGCCGCTACTATGAGAGACAACATCAGGGCCAGTGAAGAAACCATCAATGCCTTCATCGCGAGCATTCCTAGCCCTCCAAAACCAATGGCGGCCATCATTTTTCCTGAGTGAATAAATCGAGACAAAAAATGATAGGGAACATTCTTTCCAACGTGGAACAGGATTTTCTTAAAGGCTTAATTACCCATCATGAGACCCAAGATGAGAAGACCTTGATTGCCTCCTTTCTTATTGTTGAATCCTCCACCTCCGCTTCCCCGTCCTGGAAAACAAGTACCAAATATTTTGATGCGAGTTACATCGTGAAATGTTGAAAACATTCGTTATAAAAATCACACCTTGAGCCAAATCAATGATTCCAAATAAGTTTGGAATTGGCAAGTCAATTAGGAGTTTTCGGGCTTATCTTTCATCGATATAGTTTTTTGCATAGCAAACCTTTGGGTAAACTATCTTTGATAGCATTTTCCAGATTGGCAGGCACGAAACTAGGTAGTTTAATCCTGAGTTCCTTTCCCTCAAAAAATCCCAAAATCGGCCCCAACGTCGTTCCCTTGAGATTTCTCGCTCTTCTGATAGCGGCTGATCCATCCCCGCTGTCAACGAGGGTGACACCCTCCGATATCTCGATGTTCGTTGCACTGTCCAGCAATTGTTGTATGACACGTTTGACGATTCTCACACCGTGACACGAGATCGACGAATTTTTCGGATCGTCGTTGGTGCAAGACATGGACAAACCCCGCCATGGATCCTTCGGATCTTGATCAAGATTTTCACACACAGAAAAATGGCATCTTAGCAATATAACGAGGATCGCCGAGGTACAATAGCTGCCCAGTATCGACATAACGTCACTTTTTCGCCACTCGCGAAAATCTCGTTCTTTACTAACTTGTTGCAGAGATTAGGACGGAAAATCTTAGACCGAGATCACGTTTAACCTGTGGCAGAGGTCCGAATGACTGCTCGAACCGTGAACAAGAGCAGTTTATATATAGATTCAAGTTGTTCGAAGAACGGTGATTGTGTTAGCATTCGGGAACATCGGTAACAAAAAAGCAAAGGGGCGAGGTCTCTTAACGCTTCAGCAAAGAGGCAACGGAAGATTTTTATGACTATGGACAATCGCAGCATCACGAAGCAGGTGAAGGCAACGATGCTTTTTCATAGTGAACCCAAGTCTGTCGGGAAACTTCGATTGTTCGCTTCGTTCATCCCGAACGATGCGAGCGCCTAGGCTCTTCGAGAATTGTGTGGTGTTCTAGAGCGTCACGGAAGCGTTAAAAATGACCTACCGGTGAACGCAAATGATCGCAAAGCGAGCGAAGATTACGAGTCTGCCGATTCCGCGGCTACCACTTCGAGTGATAGGATCATAGCCGAGATAAAAAACAACAACTACGCAACAAAAATAAGGCATACTCGTTTTTTTGCGCCTCGTTCCAGCTTGCCTCGTAGCATCGTTTAAAAAACGACGTTTTTACGATCGTACACTAATACATACTGCGGATATGAAATTTTTCCGGTCGATCGTTTTATGCTCTTGAGTTAACGCGATAATAACAAGATCATTCGAAATTCCAGATACTACCGAGAATTCGCGGCAACTATTCAGCGCGAATATTTTCAGAATTTTGGTAAATTTACGAAAATATGCGAATTTCTATTCTGCATCCAGTTCGATCAACCGGAACATCTGCGAATACAAAATAGAGAAGACGGTCTCGCGAATACATTAAACAAATTAGAAAACCTTTAGAAATCAGATTATTTTACTCTACGATATAATCGCATTCCGAAAAACAATTCATTTTTCAGGTGTTCTCGAAGGTGCAAGAAGGTGATCTATGCACGAGGAAACGATTAATTTACAGTGTCCTTCTAAACTATCGATTCAGGCGTGTCGAGACACACGCTGAGAAGAGAAAGAGAAAGACGAGAGAGGAATCAAGGGAGTGAGAGAAACGCGATACAGTCGGGTGAAAAGAGTCGATGAGTGTGAGAGAGGGAGAGAAGAGAAAGAGAGGAAAATGAGAGACACACATCGAATCTAGTTCATCTCCGCGTAAGCCTTTCTCTTCTGTTCCACTTCTCTCCCTCAGCATGCACACCCTGCTAGCAGGCGTCTCTCGCTCGAGAGCTGCTATATACGTGCTACAACCGAGAGACCGACAGGTATAACTAGAGCCGGTTCGAAACAGTCCGGCTCGTTCTCGTCGACGTATCGATAGACCGCAGACCAACGGAGAGGACGAGACCGACTGCCAAGAGAGACGTATCCTTCTACCGGATTTTCTCTTGCGCTACCGGTCCACAAACGCTACCACACCCCATTTGGCTCGAATCTCTTCTGATACCTTTTACTATGACTCGAATTACCCTCCCCTCTCCCCCCCCCCCGCCCCTCACCGCGCTATCGTCGTGAGAAAAACTTGCCACGAAACGATAGAATTAGATCATATTTTTGGACTACTAATCTTCTTCGTCGTTCGATCTATTTCTCATTTTCATCCATGGCCGTTCGAAGATTGTAATCTCTCAAAAATTTTAATAACTTAATAAACATTAAAATATTATTGTAAATTTGAAAAGCCGAACGATCGTTATGGATATCGATTTTTTCGGTAGATTTAAACTTTTTGACGAAATTAATCTTTTCAATTGTTCAATTTTAGTATC
The DNA here is from genome assembly GCA_964017225.1 of Netelia inedita. Classification (NCBI taxonomy): domain Eukaryota; kingdom Metazoa; phylum Arthropoda; class Insecta; order Hymenoptera; family Ichneumonidae; genus Netelia; species Netelia inedita. The sequence goes on along the minus strand of OZ024922.1, from coordinate 31,985,775 downwards.
GTGTATCAATTAACCGATCGTTATCTCGTTTTTCGAAAATATTCAAAAACTTTGTTTAATCCACTTTTTCATTCGATCGACCGATTTTCAGACGACGTCAAGCCAGAAACGATAAATCGACGGATTTTTTCTTCGCGCGGTTCGAAACGCGCAAAACAGATTCGAAATCGCGTAAATAGATTCGAACGAAAATAAGGCGATACAAATTTGAAAGGGACTAAAAAGAAAAAATGATTGATCGAATGAGGACGAGAGAAACCGAAAGTCCGGATAGTCCTTCGTGAGAGGCTGCAAGCCTGCCATTATTCTTCCGCGAACTCTATCGATATCTTGCAGGCGGCATCTGTGTGCGTGTGTGCGCAGCTCGATCGCACGAGGAGTGGAGAAAGCTGACCAGTCTTGGAAACGAGGACGAGACTCATTCGTACAAAGATTTTTACATCGAGACCTCTCTCTCTCTCTCTCTCTCTCTCACTCACTCACTCACTCACTCACTCACTCACTCACTCCCTCTCTTTCTCCTGTCCTTTGGCCATCCAGTCCATCCCGGTAAAGTTTCCCTTCTCACTCGAGTTTTTATAAACCATGTTCGATCGGGTTCTCCTCCGGTTTGACTCTCGAGGTCAAAAATATCTGTACGCCGAGAGAAGAGCGAGGTGGGCGACCTGAAATCATCGCCGGACTGTAGGTCGATCGGCGTTGATCGGCTTTGGGTTTTGGCCAGGTATACACCTTATAACGGTAATTCCCGTGGTGTGATTCACGACCCGATACCGGAATGTGTGTGAAAAGAGAGAGAGAGAGAGGGAGGGAGATTCGTTCAAACCGCATTATGGGTGATCGGTTGGTTCGATTTAATTGACCTTGTCTGGTATGCGTGTTTGCCAGGGTGTGTCAAAATCATAAAAATTTATGAGGCCTCTCACCCCTCCTCCTGGAATTCTTGCTAACGTGGTATTTCGATTTACGACTAAGACTGAGCACCTAAATATGCGCGGGATTATCTCATTGACAGGAGATAACCGGTGCCTTGAAGAAAAATTCATGATCGAGCATCATATTAATCGCGTAAAACGAGGAATTATCTGTTTAATTACTGATTAGTGCACGGATGTAATTACATTGCCCCACATAATAATTACATTAATTTCTAACATGCTCCAGAAACAAACGATCCGTAAAAAAGACTCTTGTCTCTAGTACTCCCTCTCGCTGTGCTCGTTTTTGTATACATATCCGCGCGGATAACGCGCCACAAAAAAAATAAAAGGTACGAAAATGCTAATGTTAAAAAAAAACAACAATAAATAGATTTATTTTTCACAACGAAGAATAACAGTTGTATCATACAATCGGGCGCGTTGTTGTACAACGGCTCGAAATAAGTTATTAGAATTACGAGTATTGTGATATGTCTGTAATAAATAACGATAATAATAATTATGGTAAAGTACGTTTTGTGGTGAGGAGAACGATGAATTGTTGCGACGCGTTTCGCGACGCGATGCTTAATATCTAGAATTGTCCCTGCAACTCGATATACTGTCGTATAAATTGTCCGACGATTATGAATATTGTCATTACAGTCACGCGATACCGTCTCGTCGTTGCAGTCTTACCCGTCGTATCGTCGTCGTGGCTCGACGATTTTAAGCGGTTAAAATTACGTATATTACTATGAACGAAGCTAAAGCTTCACCGCTAAACGTTTGTCAGTCTTGTCGCGGTCTCGTGTCGCGTCTCTTTATCTCCGGAAACATTGTATTCGTTTTGTGTCCCATCAAGAATTTTCGTTTTCATCCACTCTCGCGATTTCTTATCGATCTCGAAACATTTTTTCTTCTCGAACCCAATTGTTTTTGTTGTTCGTTGGTTGTTTTGTTTCATTGTGCGTCTCGTCGTGTTTATTTCAGTGCATTGACGGAGTTATGAATGAGCTCCGCGACATGAAGCCGCGTGCGAATCCGGGGCCCTAGTTTTATTCACCGCAAAACGGGAAAGTAGGCGAAGCGCTGAATGTGCGTGCGCAGGCTCTTACAAGGAAATCCGTTCACGCGCCTTCATATCCAACCGCCCGTACGCACCCGTAATCCGTAATATCACGTCGTCCGTTACCATTAGTCCAGTAAAAAAAATTGTAATGAGTTAAAGCGTCGGTACAAGTAACAAGTCCACTGTCGACATCGGTAGTAGGCCAGTGTGGCGTAAAGTAAAGTGGCTGTAAGTCGCGTTATCGGTTTCCAGTTATTAAAATTGATCGTGCTGCGTAAAGTCATCTGTCCTCGGTGAGTTTCAACAACCGTATCTATACGCGTAAATATCTCCTCGAGTTTCAGGGCTAAAGAGTTACGGGTTTGAGAGAATTACCAAGGGTAGCGATTAAGTACGTGTTAAAAAGAAGAAAAAAACATCAACGATCCAAGGAAATGAAATGACTGATATACGAATCGGGCTAATGACGTTTGTGTTTGATGACTATGGGGATGAAATACGAGAATAGGTGGTTCTAGAGAGGGGAATTATTACTGACGACCGCAAGAAACGAGAATTTTGTTCCCTGTTACGTTGGAATGCAACGTTATTGTAAATCACTCGACAGAAACATTGTTTACGTAGGATGTCTTCGTTTCGAGAATCTCAAAGACTCCAAAGGATTTTGAGAGATGGATGCAATGTTTCGTATCTAATTCTGCCTCTCTCTCTCTCTCTCTTTCTTTCTCTCTATCTGTATCTCTTGGATTTACTAACGTATGTCTTTATCTCTCGAGCCCTGCTCGTCCTACGTCCTTGATCCCGGACATTACGGTCCTCCATTATCATGGCAGTTTCCATGCTTATCTCAATTCTCTTTCTTAACGTGAGCGGAATAAGCGAGTTCCTGCGCGCTCGGTGAACCAGCAACTGGCGCCACCTGACCGTGGAAGTTCCGCGCCCATCCGCTCGAGTAACTGTCACCACCGTGGCCGTGGCCTTCGCTGTACGTGTGACTCGCGGTATGATGCGGATGAGCTACAACCTCGTACGTAACGTGTTTCTCGTGCGAGAACAGTTTCTTGAGGCCGATTATACCCGCGAGAAGAAGGGCGATTTTGGACAACAAGAGAGCCTTTCCGACGAGAAGGGCGAGACCCTTGAAGGCCAGACCACCTATGAGACCGATTTTGAGGACTGCGGCCGCCAAAAGGGGTCCAATGTTGCTGTTCTTCTTACCGCGACCTTGAGAATTGAAATGACGTAATCGATTACAAATTTATCGATCGACCGGCGACTTTGTTTAAATTCAAGGCCACAACATTGACTTACCATCCTGAGCAGCGTTATCCGCGCGTTCGATCGAAAGACCAAGATTGAAAGAACCACTGTCGTCCTCGGACGCGGAAACGACGACGTCGTCTTCCGGGAGTACTCGCCACTTGATGCTTCTCGATTTGACGAAAGAGTATACTTTGCTCGTGACGAGGTCGAGCACCTCGGACTCATCATTAGTGCTTCTGCCAGCTTCGAAAGTTACGACTTCCTCAGTCGCCTGACTCGTCTTTCTGATTTCGATGTCGTCCGTAAGCTCGATCGATGCCTTCTTCAATAGTCTGTTCATGTACGTCACGAGTTTCAGCATCACGCAACTGCTTATGTCATTCTGCGAACATTTGGAATTGAGCTTGCGCAACAATTCCTCCTCGTACTTCATACGATCTGATATAGGAACGGATTTGTGCTCGAGAACACCGATCTTCTCGACCTTCTCGAGGGGACTGGCGAAGCTCAGACCCACGGCGCACAACGCGATCAATCCAACGACAGCCTTCATTGTTTAGTCTGCAAAATTTAGGGAACAAACGATAAAGCACAAATATGAATTGTTTAGAGCGACGTAAAGATCAAAGCACTCGGAGCAAACACGAAAAGCACCGCACCGGTTGCAACCCATTCAGGATTTTCAAAAAGCCTGCGTCAAAAGAGCTCAAAGGTTTTCATCGATCTTTCCATAATCTGCCACTCGATAAGAAACGATAAAAGTAGCTTACCTCTCTCTGCTTTAGCCTCTGTCAAATCACAAAGCTGAACACGCGCACAGATCCTCCAACGTCCTTGAACTTGTCCTTCGGTTCCCCACACACTCACTCTTCTTCTTGATCTTCTTCTTCTTTTTCTCTCTCCTTGTCAATCCCGATTACAGGTAGGAATAAACTTGTATCTCAGGGAGAGACCCTTATCGATGCGTGAACGAGCGTAGCAAGGCGTCTGAACCGCGTGTTGCCCCGGCCACTTTATATACGTAAGATCACGGCTATGAGGTAGAAGCATGCGGCCACCACCTCCTGATGGAGATTCAAGGAATACGAAGGTGGTGGTGAATACGTAGTACACCTCTGCGTGAGCCAGCAGCCGTAAGTATCAATGGTTAATGGTAGTGGTGGGTTTTGCGTCCGTGGGTGTCGGGGCTCGGTAAAGCTGTGTTGATGCTGTTGATGACGCCGGTAATGGCATCGGTAATGGTAGTGGTAGTGGTGGTGGAAAACGCGCTCGGCCGATCTTGCCGAGTAGATCTTGGGCGCTCAGGAAGAGAGAGGAAGTGATCCCGCCTTTGGGAGGATGCTTGCTCGGTGCTCCTTTGGCCACGGCTTAAACTGGTTCTGCTCGCGTTCACGCACTTGCTTTGCCCGACAACGACAATGACGATGATGTTGCAATACGATAACATACCGCGTATATGGATTCGCCGCGCGTATATTTTTCTCCGTCTAAAGAAACACCCGTGGAAAAATCTCTCAGTCGTAGACGAGATTATTTTATACATATAGGAAATAAGCATCGCTTGGAAGACATCGACGTGGTATGGCGATGGAGGAAGCGGGGAGACTTCGCGGTTAATGCGCACCCATACATGTAGCCCTCGCACCTACGTATAACCATTTTATACGCCGCGGTCTTTCGCGATTGTGATCATCGTCGTATCTTAGTCCATATATCTACGATGGCGTGTTAATACCACACGTATGCATCCGAGAGAGCCGGCAAAGACCAGGAGGAAGCCGATCTTCCAGACCGGACCAGCCCCACGCCGCGCACCGACCATACCATCGGACAAAAGCAACCAACAACACGAGAACCGTGTCACGGATGTGGAGCACGCACGCCATCCATCCAAGCCGCAACGATGTTACATATATATATATATATATAGAGCTTACCTTATAAGCTACACAACAACCTACTCGATGCATTAATCGCTCAACGATATACGTTCGTAGTTATAATACCGTCGTATGCCAGTAAAGCATGCCCAATGGCGATCTCTTTCTCTCTCTCTCTGTCGCTCTAGGGAATAGTTCGCTGGCATTCTCCCCGAGATTCTTAGCATATTTGGTTCAACATTTTTGTGGGTATGTCAAATTACCGTAATTTCGAATGTCAAAGGCTAAGCTCGTTGGAAGGTCGGTCAACACGGTGTACCAGTTTTCCCGATACGACGGATCGAAGGAAGAGGGTTGGGCTAATCGCAAAAGGACAAACTTTTCATAATTCGTTGTCCATTGTCTCGGGAATATAATATATTCGAGCCGTGTTTCTATCCTGAGAAACTAGAACGAGACGAGCTTCCATCAAAACGGGAGTGAAATCGATCTTTCGAACGAGTGTTTTTTCCATTCGGACGTTCCGTTCGTTTACCCATCGAGGGATGGATTCGTCGCGCGAAACGATCATATCACGCTCGATCCATTGATCCTACGGGGCGTGCAACAGCTCGAACGAAACGAAAGAACGAATTAAAATATAGATACGTTCATTCATGCGGGAATTTGTTTCGCTATATCCCGTTGGAAGTTCTCTTTGTCGTTATTCTCATTTTCTTGCGAAAAGACGAATGGAGTTACGCGGAAATGCGTGTAGATATAACTATCCGCTTGAAAGAATGAATTCAGAACGCGCGGCTTTCTTCCGAGGCGTGGTAGCTGGTAGACAGAGGTCGTGATACCAACGACGAGAGAAACGAGCGAGAAAAATTATAGATCCGCACGAAGCTGGCATTCGCACGATACAGATATGAAACTTAATCGTCGGGTATCCTCGACAACGAACTAATGCCACTGTAAACGTTACCGTACTTTCAGTACAGAGAAAAACAAGCAGACACGAGACAAAATAGGACAAACGGCCCGGATTCTCTTCTCACATCTCATTTCTTAAAATTTATTTTAATTTCAAATTAAAATTACTCTCCGGTTTTCACAGATTGATATCGGGTTGACGAATTACAGCTACAACGAGTTCGTATTTCATTATACGTTGGCAATCGCCGATCTCTTCTAACGAGTCGAAAACTGGGCTGATAAAATAAACGGTAAAAAATAATTTCGCACAACCAGCGGTATTACTTTGTAACGTTAATTAACAATTACCGTTGTTATCGCTATTGTCGTCGTTTCCTCGAAACTCATCCGATACTGGTTTTTCGTCCCTTTAGACACAAGTCCCGGCATCAAACTCGAAGATCGACCCTGGCCCAGATCTCGTTGACGTCAAGCAGCCCGTGATCGATTTACTTGGACCACAGCCTGGAAAGTACTAGAATGTTTTGGTACACCTTTCGCGGAAGCACCGCATGGCCCATACACCGTTAATTCGAATTCCATCGTCAGCGTAGGCTCGCCTGTCGTTTCGTCATACTTTCGTAGACGTCGTTTAAATGTCTCATTAAAAAAAACATTCGAACGGTCACGAACCGACCGTTTGACGCAAGACACAACGAGATTTCCGCAGGTGCGATCAACCACATCGTCGTGAAAGGCCTAAATTCTTAGATTTAGGGATCGATAGACGGACATCGGTCTTGCGAGTGTCAAATGCTTAATTTTCGGAACGATCGATTTCTCGATTCTTTTGTACATCTCGATTATCCTCGGTTCCCTTCGACGACCCAAATCGATCAATTTCCGAATCCGATAATACAACGGAACGAAGAAGGATTAGAAGTAGATTTGGATTAGTAGTGAAGAAAAAGTAAGGAAGCTCGAAGCTTGACGCATTGAACTAATTCGCTTATTAAATGCTTCGTCACACCGTACGCACTGCATGCTAGGTTCATTAATTTCCATATCGTTATTCCTAATTAAACGTTGGTCTTCGCGTATGTATATAATTTCTTACATTGTTGTATATATTGGTTGTGTTGCGTGGCAAAGTGATATTTTGTACGATGTGAAAGCGACTCGACTACCGATCGAAGCGAGCTAATAGAGTTTTTTTCTTTGTTACGCTCCCCTCGTGCCGGAGTACCGCGAGGCCGCGAGCAAGAGGGTACGAGTCGTCCGGTAGAAAATCAAGATGGCAGCGAATCAACGCCGTCTGCAACCACCATTTCCGGTATCAACTCTGCGCTGTGAAACGAGGCCACTTGGTCAACGGGTCCGTTCCGTCCGATTCTCAGGATCGCGAGTGAGAACGTATTCGACCGGTTCGAACGCGTACGTATTCTCCCGGTATTTTCCCTTTGGTCTCTGCTCCTCGGTCTATCAAGATGGACACTTTTCTATCCTCGTAAAGAGATTAGAGGGAGACAAATATGTTTGGACGAGAAGAAATAAGCAACGTATCGTTTCAATTTTGCGAAGTAACGAAAGAAAGTTGAAGATTGATAAATTTTTCACGATACGATCGTGGATTTCCTCTCAGCCTCTTTTTTTCATGATGCTGGACATACCGCTCGCGTGCTTACTCGACGATCTAGCCTGAGAGAAAATAGGATGAAGAGAAACAACTTTCTGGTTTCCCTGTGCACGCACGGTATCCAGTACACATATGATTCATGAATATGCGTTAGAGCGATTAAAAAACCCGTGTTTTTTGTAGATTGACTCGCTCATCGAGATTATCCTAGTATAAAAAAAATAGCTCGTATGAAAGTTAGAATTTTCGTAAAATATCAAAAACGATCATTTTTTGTAAATTTAAAAATCGTTTTGATCGATTTTTCTTTACGATACGAGGGTTCGTTTTTTTACTTTTAAGCTAGCTTATGTACAATTTTGATTTAACAAATCCCATGCACGCGTGCGCATGTGCGCGTACACACGCGGAGGGGGTTGCTTTCCCAATTCACCGGAATCGTCGCGTTGTAAACAGTCCACTCGTTCAGCGGGTTTCTCGCTATGCGCATTAAAACGAAATACTATACACCCTACATCTAAGCGGAGAGACCGTAATCTCGCCGGCCGTGACCCTGTTCTACAGCGCATACCTTCCGGTTTGAAATATCGTATCTCGTGTCTATCTCGCACATACGTAGATACGAGAGTCTCCACGTACACGCGGCGCACCTCTTCAACGTCGCGGAAAACATTCGATAGTAATCACGAGTGAAAATGGCACGGGATCGAGCGCCACGCGAATCACGGTGCGTTGATCGAGTTAGCTGGAAAGCGAGAAAAAAAATGCGCGCGCTCTCGCGAGCTTGTATCTCGCAATTTCCAGGTAAGGGGAGAAAAGGAAAAAAAATAGCTGGCGCTTGACCACATCCGGTGTGGCATCCGTCTGGTCGTCTCGAGTATTTGTGTTCGTATCGAACTGGCACGATTCTCAAACCTCGCGTATCTAATCGTAAATGGCAACGACAGAGCGAGAGAAATAGAGAAAGAAAGAAAGAGAGAGAGAGACCGAGGACACAATAGTGAAAGTTCGAGGGGCCTCTCACTCAGCCTCTCCCGGGACAGTAAATTTCCATACACTTTCGATATACTCCGTTATGTATATTTACACGTAAACATCCGGTTCTTAAAGCCTAAATATAATTTATCGCGTATAAAAATAAAAAAACAACGAGAATAAACAATACTGCGCAAATAATTAAAAATGTACAGTTATTTATACGTACTATGTACAACGATGCGTGTGTCTCGTCGATCGTAAATATAATGTCGATAAGCTTTCTTGAGATATCGCGACGTATGAAGACGAGTACTCGCTTCTATACGTCGTTCACTGGCTTTTTCAATACGTGTTTTGGATTACGCTCGCTTCAACCTCGCGCGATCGTAAATGCGGAAATTTGCATTTTCGCACCAGTTTCCACTCTCGTCTTACGCGTTTTGATACGTTCTATATCCCTGATAGGCGAGATCCTGGCCAAACGAGACACCGTCACCTTGATAACCGTTGTGGTATCCGCCGGGATTCTCATGGTACGAGGAATGCTCGACGGGGAATCCGTGATTGATCGAACTCTCCTTGTAATGCGGAAAACCAACGCCGCTCTGACTGTAAACCGGTGGCTGATAATTCTGCAGCATGGGCTTGCAGAGCTTGAAGAAACCGATGATACCCGGTATGACGATGGCCATGAAACCGAGGAATTTTTTGAAGGACGCGAGACCGAGGATCAACGGCAGGAAGAGCAAAAGCTTCAGTTTGAAGAGCTTCAGGACGATCAGCATTGGGATGAAGAGACGCTTCAATCTATTGCGAGCTGTGGAACGTTCAAAAATTCGTTATAGATCGCTACTAAAAGAAGGTTCGCTTGACACAAAAAAAGTTTAACAAGCTAATAAAAGTTTTGGAAATTAATAAAGATTGTCTTTGGGTAATTTAAAAAATGTGATGATTTTTGCCATCCGAGGTACGATTGTTTTTACCACCCTAATTACTCACAGAAGAGGGTGTCTTTCTTGTTTTCCAGAGTATCAATCTCATCTGCAATTTCATCCAAAAATCTTGGTGCATATTCTTCATTCTCGCCCGTAATCCATGAAGGCACCTCAACCTCGATCGCTACAGTTTTGATAAACTTTTCGGCTTTTCTCGCTGCAAATTTAACCAGATGATCCCATTCCGACTCCTCCGATCTGTAGACACGAGCGTTAGTTATTAGTTATTAAATGTTGGAACTGTCGAAATTAGTCGACTAGGAAGGGATTTTACCTCGCTGTACTGGCGTACTCGTACGGCTGACGACTCACTTCCTGCACAACGTCACGCGGCATTCTCACTACTCTAACATTGTCGTTCAACGAGTATTCGCGTTGATCAAAAAACTGAGAGAACGAATTCAGAGCTCGTGACTTGAAACATTCAGCGAGATCTCCGTTCAAGCATGCCTGATTCGTTCTGGCGAGATAGGGATCGACGTGCTGACCGGTACCGAGACCGATCCAGTCGAAGAGGTCCTTGCCCTCGCGAGTACGATTCGGGACGCGTCCACCTTCGGAATTTTTTGTCTCGGGAAATATTGGAGCTTCATCTGAAACGACAATAGAATTTATCGAATTCTTATCCTATTTTGTATTACTTCGCTTTCACGTAGTAAATTAGTAGCCTTGACATTGTTGATTTGCAGTTTTTTGCTGGCACTGGTCTCTCTTCGTTCGATGATGTTTCCATTGCTCGCTTGGTCCAGCGATCGGTAATAAAATCTTGCCGACTACAGAGAGCTACCATTTCCGGTGCTCGGTAAGAGTTTGACGGTCTAGGTAATGGTAAGCGAATGGAGGATCTTCTTACCAGGTTCAACGCGCTCTTCGGACGGAGAATCTTCGAAGGTAACTCGGTCGTTTGCTTGACCTTGAACCGTCGGTAACGTTATCGACAGCGCCAGGGCCGCGATCAACAATTTTATCACGTTCTTCATGATCTTCTTCGGATGCAGCACCTGAATGGGTACCTGGATAATCCGAAAGATCATTTCTGAAAATGTTACTTAAATTCCGAAAACGTTATGAGAACGTATAGGTGAGATTCGAGTTTGTGGAACTAATTTAATTTGATATCATTTTTTGCCATTTCTTTCTATTTTAATAACGAGTTCATTTAAAAAAAATCAATAAATCAAAATAGTTCAGGGGAAAGTGTAGTGACCTCAATTTACCTCGACTAGTATTACGTAGTGCTCGATTATCGGTTCACCACGTGCTTCTCCTAGTCGCAAAGTGTCACGAATACAATCACGTAATAAAGTCAAAAATCGGTAAATTTTGGTCCGTCGTATAATTTCCATGTCATTAAACTTCATACGGTTCATCTCGCGCGCCCCAAATTTCTTCACTTTTTAAGACGAAGCTATCAAATTTGTGAGCATCTTTTACGTTCCCACGACTAAAATTGTTGAACGACAATTGACGTTTATCAGGAATCGATTTTTTTCTTTACCGACTTGGTGCAAGTGACGCATACAATTTTAAATTTAGGCCAATATAGAAAACTCTCAGTTTTTTATCATACGCTTTACGTTACTCACTGACACAAAGTTTTATCAGATTAAAGAAAAATGGAAAGTCTTACCGCAAATTCTAACAATTCATAACTCTCAGCCGATGTACCACGTGATTCGCAAGCTCTCGCAGATTCTCGAATCTTTTCCTTAGCACTTATTCAACGATACACCGCACGATATAAGAAAAAGCTGTGGCACTCGCGCGTTTCTCAGACAGACTAGCCGACGGAAAGAGCCGACACGCGATGGCTACGAAATGCCGTTAGCTTCCACGAGCCAATGGAGGGATCAACCGGCTAAGTGACCGCGGTATATCGAACGAGGCCCGGGTTTACGCCTTGAATTCACTTATAAAAGTTGCAGACGCGCGTTTACCATAACGCGATTAGAATAATAATATAACTATAGATTGTTCGATTAAAATCTATCACGATCCAATAACGATTAATATTCGAAAGAGTACTCTACAAATTCAGTTACCATCCGGTGGTAAATTCTATTGATTCCAGCTACCTTTAAACTTGGAGTGTATCGAGGAATAACGAACCGATTTTTAGACCCGAGAAAATTCAAATCCGTCTATTTACAAAAAACTGGAACGTAAGAATAAAGTCCAGACAAAAATACGATTTATGACAATTCGATTTATCGCTTACCTTCGCTGCTCGATCGCTGTTCGTACTCCCAAATTTCAGGAAAATGCCCTATTCAGTCTCGTTATAAAAATGCTCTACCGGTCCGTCGAATTTGCATCCAGGACCATCGATACCAAGTGCGCGTATGATCGGTGAATCTTCGACGGTGGGGTTTATATGAGCAGGCCCAGTTACGAGAGAGAGAGAGAGAAACGAAGCCAGGGAGAAAGATCCTGGTGTGGGTTGGTCGTTATGAAACACACCGCGAGAGCAAACAGTGGTGACGAGAGTAAAAGAGAGAAGAAATTCGTAACAGACAAAAATCGAGAGTGAAAGTGATCCACGCACAGGATACGGGACCGGAACTTGGTAAGTTTAAGGCTTCTCGCGTAGCCAACGAGAGAAGGCAGTGGCACAAAGTCGTGAAAGAGAGTTTGATCTTCGCATGTCCGAGTCACCGGCCTCTCCACGAGACAACAACGTGCGTCATCGTACTGCTAATTCCATTTTCTCTTTGCGGACAGACACGGATCATCCGTGGGATTTCCCGTGATCCTTTCATCCCACCCCACTCTCCGTCTCCGTAATGCATTCGTTGAATAAAATCGCAGGTACATTTACTTACTCCAGTGCACGCAAGCAGCCTGATATTGTGAGGTAAATGGGATCAACAAGTGACTGCGGTGAAGAGTTGAGAGGAAGAGTTTACCGATGATCAAGCCTCCGTTGACTGCGAAGCACCGCGAATACAACGAGGTTAAGATTGCGAGAACGAGTCCCGGCTATTGTCGAAGGCATTTCACTCTTTATTACTTTCCGAGTAATCAAATAAATTACCCAAACAAACAAACATCGTAGGACGAGGAGTGGTCCATAAAAGTTTTAATTAGCGACGAAAACTTGATAGCTTACGAATTTTTATTTGGGAGAAAATGATTATGAGCCGTTATTTTTTGCCGGTTGAAGACTCGTCCCATCATGGGCTATTAATTTTATAGCGCTGGTTTTAACGATAGAAGAATACAAATATTAAATTAACGAATCGAAAGCTGAGGAAAATTAAAACAGGTGTTTTATTTATTTCTTACTCGTCTTTAATTTTCAATTACCTCACACACTTACGTCCTAAAAGATTCGTATACTCGTATTCGATACACGCGTACTTCGGATAAATTAGTAATAAATAAATAAATAATCGACGAAAGGGGCATGACGAAATATCGGTGTCGAGATTCGTATAAATTCCGGAAAAAGAAATAACGTTTCGTGAAATTGTGACGTATTCTTCCGTAGCGTTAAATTTTCCAGGTCAAACTGTTCTTTCGTATATCTCAGCCACGTCCGGTTTCGTCGCAGTAAGAGAAAGACGGACGGCGTGGTCATAAATCTCTCCCGACCGTCTCTTCTTGTTTTAGCGTCTCATCCAAAATCTCGAACGAGATGCAATGAGCCTCCCACAGTTTGAAGACTTACAAGTAGGGGACAAAGTCGATGAGTCTCGTCGAACTTCCGGTTGGGGAAAGGAATTTATTAACGAGTCGCTTCAAATCGGTCCGGATTCAAATTGTGGGAGTCGTCCATTGCTTCCATCCGTTTCAAACATACTTTTACGATTAAAAGAAGAATCATAGCTTTCGCGCGTGCACCAATTTGTCAATGTCCTGATAAGTGGCGAGCATGGCTTGATTTTGTCTCAAACTTGGATCGTCGCGAGCGACGTCGCAAGACGAATAAGTTTCCTCGCACCTGACACCATCTTGACCATCTTTGGCCGCTTTCATGTATCGGAAGAAACGCAAAACATCGGGATTGTCGCTGCTCGGCCTACGCAGCTCGTTCAGTTCTCTCGACAATTGCGCCGAGACCAGATTCGAATAGGGTGCGTAACGAGCTGGATTTCGATACATGGCGCAAACGGCAAATTCACGACAACCTTCGGTCGTGTGTCCGAGTCTCGAGAAAACGGCGTCGAGACGCGACAACAATGGTGAATAGAATGGATCGTAGTTCGTCAGGAGCAAAGAACTCGTTGGTATCTCATGAAAGACCTTATAGAAAAAATAAAATGTCACGTATTACTTCAGCGATCGGTGCCCATAATGGGCATCAAACGATTACCACGTGATTTTTCGATCGGTACCTTAAAATCTTGCTTTTTAGAGAGACCGTTGTTAGCCACGTGTCTCGTGTAATAACGATCGGAATAAGAATTGGCATTCGTTATTCGCGGATCGACAAACGAGAATCTCGATGCGATTTCCGGTTTCTGGGCCTGTGTAAGCATACTCTCGTCGTACATCGCTGACGCCGGAAGAGTTCCCAGTGGTTGACGAGTCATGTAATCCTCGCTGTAGAGATCGGAATTGTCCTTGAACTCAAAGTTTTCCTCGGGCTGAGCTGTCGCACCTTGCGACGATTGAGCGAACGAGGTGAGTCCTGAAAATATGCAGAGATCACGATTCGAAGAGATAGTTTTTGGCGCTTTTAGATTAAGGTAAAATCTTGTGTTTCATTGTAAAATTTTCTTACCTTTTCCAACGATTTTACCGAGACTGCCGATAATACTGGGCAAAAAGAGCGCGACCAGTACGCTCTTAATTAGCTGAGCGCCTATTATCAACGGGATCAACAGCTTCTTCAGACCAAACGCTAGAAAACCAAGTCCGAAGCCTGTTAAAAATGTGTTCTTTCCCTCAAAAGCAGCTGGAAGCAAAATGTACCAGCGGCATTAAAGCTCTGCGGTTAGTCCAAAAAGCCATGCGCTGCAGCAATCTTATCGCCTCCGGCTTCTGCAATTTCCTATCAATTTCCTATCGTGAAATCATTCGTAGGACGCTTCCGCGACGAAGTTTTCTGTGAAATAACTCGACATGAGTTAAATAACTAGAAAGCTCTTTTCCCGGATAAGCAACCAAGTAGGTATGGAATAAAAAGTGAATAAAATAGTTCTTGACTATCGGAAAAATGATTACAAGCATTAGTCGATTATTCGTGTTATAAAATTATAGCCATGTCAAACAAAACCATCCATTATATATATTTAGCGTCGCATATATTGACGAGCCGGCATAATTAGTATCAAGCCAATCGAGCGATCGATTAGAGTAATAGCCACGTGTCAAACTGCCGCGCGCAAAAAAAATATTGAAAGCAATTCATTGTTCAATCGGAAGCATCGTTCGACTTACCTCCGAAAAATGTTCTCGACTGTCTGTACGTCACGAGTTCGTTCGGCATTCTGATCCTCAAAACATGATTTTTCGCGAATCTGTGAACTTTTTCTATAATATCATATTTCCCTGAATTAAGTTTAAAACTGTTGTATTGACCGGTGGCGTTTCGAGTTTTGACGATCTGTACGGATTCGGTGACGTTGATGGAATCGACGTTGTCCATGTCGTCCAAAAGTTCGACGATGCCTTCCTTGAGGCACGCCATTGAAATTCCACCGGTGCATTCTTCAACGTCGTCCATTCGCTCCATCGTCTGCGTCGACGGAGGCATCGTCGACAAATTGTTCAGTCTCTTGGCCTCGGCATCGTGAAGATTCTTGCGATCGGTGTGTATCATGCCGCTGATATCAAGATCGAATTTCGTTGGTTTATCGGCGACCGTGTGGGGATGAACTTTCGTCGTTTTGAATCCTAGATCGAGCATGTCGTTTGTCTGAAATACAGGCGACTTTTCGACCTCCTCCTCTTTAACACGAGGCATTTCCAGCTGCAAGATTTCATTGCTCTCGGCATTTTCCGCCTCGTGGCTAGTCACGTTCAGCGACCTCTCGGCAACCTTGACCCCAAAGGTTGTGCTCGTCAGACAGGCGAGAGTCATCACGTAGAGTGCCAGTATAGTCCAGCGACTTCTCGTTATCACCCGATGATCCATTCTCCTCGACATCTTCGACCCTTTCACTCGTATTTCGTTGGGCCCCCACTGCACCCCCTCCCTTATCATACTACGAGTGTTAGCAACAACGGGACACCTGCATCGTAACCTTCACTTCGATTCTTCGTCCGCTGCCTATAATCAAAAGATCGATTGATCTATCGAAAATTGATAAGGAAATATTTGACATTGGCGAACCTATACTAATCGAAAGCGCGAAAGGAGGTTTTGAGTTTCTTCCGAGCTGGAAAGTTTATATTGAGTGCCTAACGGTACGCGATCCTCAAAATGAGCCCAGAGCTCCTACTCTCGTTTCGTATGTCAATGTGCCATGATGAAATCAATGAAACACCAAAAACTCGACGGATGTTTATGGATCGATTATTTACTGTTATGGCGATACTTGAAATCCCGTTAGTCGCTTCGTGCAAATTGACCCGATGATTCGTTTCACGATTATTACCCGTCTATAGAGAAACGAAACGACAGTTTACAATATCGGGATGACTCGGTGACTCGATTCATTAACATACATATGCCCCACGGCGTGAGCCAACCTCAAAAAATGTTGTCAGGCTGTCCCATTCTCAGATGGGACACTGGGTGTTCCCGTACACTTTTTTGGGGCCATTGGCGTGTCTGGTATAACGAACGCTGCGTCAACCGGCTTTTGTAAAAACCGCTGGTCAATTCCACCAAAACCTCGAAAATGGTACGTGCTAGAATCGCTATAAGTGTTTCACACGACCCTCCTCCCAGCCCCCACCGTCCAGCTTAAAGGCTTAATTAAATTTTATGAAATTACGAGAGGAACAATTAAGCGGCGGCAAAAAGTATGTTGCTCTAAGAACGGACAACGCAAACGTTCACCGGCGAGGTGAGTGCACCTTCGCGACCGGCAGTTGTCTTACGTGACGATTTCACAAACGCTACAATAGCCATTATGAAGAACGATCTTTCGAGCGAATCTTACGATCGTATTAAAAACGATATTGCATTTTAACACTACATTGCGCACGATCGTAATCGGTGAATAATTCATGCCTATCAAACTTAACGATTGCCGCCGATTTTTAATCACAACCTCTCCCTATCCGTCATCGAAGTCTCGAATAATTGCATCATTGCGTACCTCTGCATAATACTTCGTTTCCTAACGATTAATATTTAACTTTAACCAACTTACTGTTAAAGCACCACCGAACGGTCATTCAGTCCAAGGTCACGTTCTTCAAGAATGCCGTTCACGTTTCACAAAGAGAAAAGCACCGGTAAAAATCGATGATCGGAACGTTCGATAAAAATCAATTCGATCGTATTTATAATCCCACTGGTATCGATATAAATATATATGTGTATGTGTGAGAGAGTATAGCGCGTGTGTTTATAAAAAAAGAATATTGTTTCGACTAGGAGTTGATTTCGTATCGTGGAGTCGAGTGTTCGACGGACGCCACGGTACTGGCGAGTAGAACCAGAGAATCGGCTGGACTAACCGATCTGGGTTACCCGGCCATCCGTCCGTCCGTCGGTTCTCCTGACTGCTTACGGCACGTCCATTCGTATACACACAGTGTATAGGAAAGAGTATAGACTATAGCGTATAAAATTTACCGCCGTTGCTCCTTCCTCTTCCACCGGCTCTCACCTTGCCGCCCGTCCTTACCCGTCACCTTGAAATTTTCCCTCCATCTCTCGTCCTTCCACTCCTTCTTCGACCACGTCTCTTCGGATCTTTCGTCCTAAGAAAGAGCGTCTGCTTGTTTTTTCCCCGCCCGTCATTATCCGACAAATATTAACGACAGACACGAGACGGTCCGTTCACATCTTAACCGAGCATGTCCGAGCAAATCTCTCAAGCATAGTTCGGTGATCAGCTGAAGAATTTATACTCGCTCCTTCGCGTAAAATTTTTTTGGACATTTGTTCGAAGAGTATAAACTCATCTCTATTACGTACGAACCATTAGATTGTTGTTTAAAGAAAACGCAGCCTCTCTACGCCAGAGGTGTTTTTCCACTGGCCACAAAAATGCGCGCCTGAAAGAGAACGTATTTCGGTTTTCGGGACACGTGAGCTACTTATGCGACAATTATTAATACCGGTGGGTCGGAGGAATTCAGTCGTCGACGAAAATCGACGTTTTTTACACGAGAATAATTAAAATAGTGTGAAACGGTGAAAATTCATGTTCGTGTTTACGAGGGTGCGATAAAATCATTTTTATGTTAAGAAGGAACGGAACGTTCTTAAATTCAAATTGAGTCGACGATGAAAATATGGAAATACATATACTGCAATCATTTTTTTTCTAGTTCGAACGATGCTTTGTCCGCACATCGTTCGTTCGCTCGTTCCTTTTAGCAACCGATTTCCACGATATCGTTGATACTACTCCCCAGTAGGGGCAGCGACGTGTCACATATCGGTGCATCGCAGGAAACACACAGCCGATTCTCATATAGAACGTGTATATACGCGTACGAAGAAAAAAACACAGAATCGGCGATTAAACTTATGCGTATTCGCCGATATACGAACGTAAGTTACCGTTACGTTAATGGAACTTTTTTTTCGTACCTTCATATAACGTATGTAACGGTCGAGTTGGCCGTGTGCTCGTGGTGCCAGAGCGGGCTCAGGATGGCGTGTCGCACATTTTTCCTTTCGATTATATCGTACGTCAGGATTCGATGTTTGATTATCGTCATTAACGAAAGGCCGGAACGCAGATTGTACGAATATAATGTAAACGAGAACGGGAGATAAAGAGACCGAGAAATGACTGTAAAAAAGAAAAAGGAACATTGGACACAGAGGAAAATGGATGTAATCAGTCGATGTATCTCGAGTCCCGAATCTCGCTCGAAATGTTACAAAGAATTCGTGTAATAATACAATCGGTAACATTTTGTTACTCGGCTCGTTGTTGCGAGCTTACGTTGTTGCTTGTTACGTGGAATCAAGGATATATTTATGAAAATTGTACAACGGAAAGAATTCCAAGTACCTCTTTAACGTCTTCCGTAATAAATTTCATTCGAATCGATCAAATCTATAATTTCTCAATCATTGATCTCATCTCCGCCCTAGTCGGATTGGAATAAAAACGATTCTCAAATGACATTTGCTCATTTTCAATTTTGTGAGTAAAAACTACCAAATAGAATTATCGTTTAAAAAAATATTCAAAAATAGTTTAAGAAAATTTATTCTGCATCCCGTAAACCACATTCATACTGTTCTATGCTATTCGGTATGCGGTAAAGATCTGACCAATAAGTCTTCCTAGTGAAAAGAGAAAAGCTTCAAAAAGACGAGCCGGAGACAATCGGTGTCCACGAGCGGCCGCTCGTTCGAGCAGATGATTCGTGATGCGTTCACAACACGCGTACGTGTTCACGCGGTGAGGAGCCAATAATCAAATACAGGCTGTGGCGCCCATCCAAATCTGTCAGTGGGTCAGTCGTGCCACGGGGCCAATGTACTTGAGTAGGCAGGTACGTTCTCCAGCACGCACCTATCGTCGACCTTCAGGGAGGAACATCACCCGTTCGATCTTTCGTTGGTAAGGAGGTCATTTCCTCGTTGAGCCCTCCGAATCGCGTTCTCGTCTCCGGGCCTCGTATTTCCAAAGTTATTTAGCTACCATACTCGAATCAGCCGAAGTAAAATACAAGTGACGATATTACGCGTCGTAGAAATTGGAACGTCCCGTGAAAACACTAACGACTATTCTTGGAATAAAACAAACTTCTTTCTATTTTATTCAAAAACGAACCAATGGAACTTTGATTTGTTTCTTGGTTCGAGTAAATTTCTTCGTGCGACATTTTTTAATCAAATATTTACATGGTTCTGTGGATACAGGCGGGCTGAAAGATACGAAGGATTGGAGGAACAAGGACATCGGATGATAAATATTAAACGGGTCTCTTTTGAAAATCAAATGTAAACGAATAAAATACTTTTGGCACACTTTTTAGGGAATTTATTGGTGGTGTTGCAACCAAATGTCCGGAATATAATGCGAGGGATATTTGGATACTGGTCAGAATGACGCGACCTTTCGTTTTCGTCATTTTCGTCCTTAAGATCGATCACGATGAATCTTTTGGTCATTGGGTCACCGTCGTTGCCTGTGATGACCGTAGAACGCCGAATAGGGTCCATAGCCGTGATATCCGCCTCCACCATATCCCAGACCAAGCGCGAGATCGTTTCTGTGTGCCCATCCAGGATCCTCCTGACCATATCCTGCCATGACAATTAATAAATATTAGACAAATTTATAAAAATTCTTCAGCTTCACAAAATATTATTCTAAAAAAGCAAACTAAAACCACAAATACAACAAGTCAAAAATTCTTGTAGAGAGGAGAACAATTGATTGTTTCGATTGGTTCTCACCTGTCGGGTAGTCAACGGGTGCTTCAGCCGCGGTTCCCCAGGTATGATAAGGATGAGACTGCATGGGTGAAACTTTGCAGATCTTGAGATGCTTGAGAATCGACGGTAGAAAGAGACCACCGAGAACGATTAGCTTCTTGATGAAATGAACACCGAGGAGTATTGGAAGGATGAGTAGCTTGAGCTTGATGAGATTCAGCAGTATAAGTATCGGGAATATTAAGTTCTTCTTCTTCTTGAATAATCGCCAATCGTCTATGTAAAAGGAATAAAAAATGACGGAACTCTTCTTTATAATAAACTATGCGTATAAAGCGTACATAATACGATGGTATAGGGAGTGGGGAACAAAGGAAAGGGGTGGTATATCGCGAGTCTAGAGGATCGTATATTACTGACCCAGAATCTAACGAGGCCCGATGAGCCTCCTCTTAGACACTAAACGCGATTTAAAGCTGGAATGTTCCGACGACTCTTCCAGTATTTACGAAATAATAAATCCTTGATTTTTATATCAGGAGAAAGGATCGCGTAATAATACGTTCTGTAAAATGAAAGAAGTATTGATGTGAAGAAAAAGCATCAGGAGCAATATTAGGAGAAAATACTGCGTGGTTGAAAAAAATCAACGATAGTCTCGCGGCTTGTGGAGCGAAGGCTCGTCGCGCGTCATAAAAGAGTTTGTGGAGCGGTCGAAGCGTACAAGAACTGCATAACTCCTTTGGATTCTCGGTTCTAAATGGACGATTGTTTTGCCGCCAGAATATCCGTGGAGAATTTATCGAGTGAATGGTTTTGCCAGATTGACTCTCGAAGTTGTTCAGCCTTTTTCAAACAAGCGGGCTTTTGTTTTTCTTTTTAAATCTCGAGACGGAGAAGTGAACTGACCTGGCTTCCCCCTCTGCATCTGGACCATCTCGTCCTCGTCGAGAATCATCGGGCCCGAGGTGAGAGCTCTCGCGCCTGCCGGTTGATCGTACGTGTACACCAATGCCCGACGGGTCACCAAATCCTCGGCGACGTCTCTGACGAATTTCAACGTTTCGCCGACGCCAAATTTAAGATCCCGCGGCTTCGGGAGCTCGGGTAGTATCGAGACCGAGCTCATCGATGGTATCCTTATGATTCTTAATGGCCCGTAACTAATTTCCTGAGTTAAAATGGTCGAACGTCAACAAAATTCAATCAGACTTCAATGGCAATAGAATTATATCATTGAAATTTAACGATTATTATAATTTTCGAATTATTGTAATCCTGCAATTATTGTTATTATAGAATTATTTTAATTCTACAATTATTGTTATTATAAAATTATTTTAATTCTACATTTATTGTTATTATAGAATCATTTTAATTCTACAATTATTGTAATTATTTTTCTTTATTGAGCAAATTATTCTCGTTTTCTATATTTATATGTGGTAACTTTTTTCTTGCTAGTCGAAAACTTCGGTTACCTTTTGCCTGACGACTTCGTTGAGCCATCTGACGACCCTGTATTTTCCACAAACCACCACGTCCCGCTTGACGACGCAATCCCTTCGGCACCGTTCGACAAAGTCAGAGGGCGTCGATTCGTCGAGAATGTGCGACGACGAGCGTCTCGAGCACAAGAACACGATAATGGCACACTTGAGTATCCTGGTGAATAACGTCCCGCGCACACCGGTATTGCCGTAACGTCCTCGATATCGCGACCTTTCCCGCACTCGGTCGAAGGTCTGACACTCCATTGTCTCGCGTTTCCCAAAGCACATTCGAACCAACCAACCCCAATTTTATCCTTTTTTTATTTTCAAATATATAGATTTCTTTTTTCAAATCAACGATCCAATTTTTTTACGAGTCATCGTCATTGAAGAACACGAATTATTACGAATTCACGAATCATTTCCGTCGCTTCTGATCGAATATACGTTCGTAAAATTCGATCATCGTCCGATCAACCTGACACAATAAAAATTGTTCTATCGAACAGCGCAACTCGCGATCGCACGAATAATCGACCGATCGATCCAATTCGATTAATTGCAATGAGAATACGCGCGTCGCTATCACGTGCAGACTCGCGACTAAAATGCAAAATGTTTAACCTAAGATCATAAACGCGAACGAGCTGAGCAAGCTCACTGATCGTGGTTAGAAGACCTCTTCTCCATATATACGAGGGACGATTTAGGTCGGTGGGGGTAACGGTCCACGCGGCTTAGATTCATCCTTCGAGAGTGAGGAGATTGCACGATGCACTTCTCTCTACTAGCTTGCAGCATCTTGGTCCATGGACACATTATGTATCTATATATATATATATATATACATATATACATTTGTATATATATATATATTCGTACCTTCTAGAAGCCGCGAC
Organism: Netelia inedita; assembly: GCA_964017225.1. Taxonomy (NCBI): domain Eukaryota; kingdom Metazoa; phylum Arthropoda; class Insecta; order Hymenoptera; family Ichneumonidae; genus Netelia; species Netelia inedita. The sequence continues at coordinate 31,963,271 of OZ024922.1, read as the reverse complement.
AACGACCAGGACGACGATAGGACGTTGTCGTCGTCGTTGCGAGCTCAAACGGGCTCCCCTTCGTTATACTTCGCAGAAATTTTTGTTCCATGTACAGATATACGAGGTATGCGGAGTTATCAAGAACGTGGATTGGAACGGGCAGTTTTCCCTGTGAATACACATTGTGGAAAAAAAAGATTGATCTAGTTATTTCTCTCGAGCATCCTCGCGCACGCCTATAAGTAACGCATAAAATATGTTTGTAGAAACAGGACGTCGACGATAATCAAGCGTCAATGATCTCGTTCATCTCGTTTCCAACGAAACGCATCGTGAAAATAGGAAGAGACAGAAATAAAAGAAGACTGATACTTCGAGAAATTGATTCGCATAACTAGTATGTCGCATGTCTCGTGCTGTACCGGCGCTCGTCAGGCGAGTCACGTTCGAGAAATTCATGACTTCGCCCATCGATATATAGATAATAAAAAAAAATAAACGCAATAAAATAAAAAGAAACATGACGATCATACGAGACGAATCTCACGAGCACCAGTTTTTCCAGGACGTCTCGCCGATGGATAATCGTTATGGCATCGGGGTCAAACGTACCCAATGAAATTCAGAGCAAGGGGATTAAATGTATAAATAAAAATTCATACCGATTCTTGCCTAAGGAAGAAAAACTTGGAGATGGAGAATTAATCGGGCGGTGACCTTGAAGAATTTCCGATTAACATCTTCACAGGAAAGGATTTTCTATTCGCGCTTCTTTAATTATTGTGTGGCGTGCGTGTAAATCGCGACGAGCTATCGATTATCGTACGAGACGTTTTGCTGGTTCGTGAAGATCGGGACTCGGGACACCGCACCTCGACGCTACCGAGAAAACACGCATGTCGTGAGAGATCCAGTGTCGGTTACGATGCAAGTGCAAAGAGCGATAAAAGTGTACATGCAACGCTGGATGAGACACCGCAGCCTCCTTACCAGGACCGGTTTATTTGTACCCTTGTTCCCTCTATGCGCGGTATATATATGTATATACGCAAGTGCCTTATTTGCGATATTTCCGCTTTTAGAATTTTGCCGGCGAACAATCAGAGACGCTTGCCAAGCCGCTTCTTCGAATCGGACGAAATGAAAGACCAAATATATTCGAATTTTAAGATTATACGACGGACGAAGGGTTAGAAAAAAAACGTAACCGGGTAAACATTTGCATTCTTTTGCACCAGTTTTACGATGATTCCCCTCGAAGCGTATCAAGCGATCGAACGAAAGTACAAAAGCCGTTAGTCGTGCGACGCACCCGGTGACGTTTTGAAGCTTAAAAAGTTGCCAATAAAACAATAATATGATGAAAAAAATTTGTTTTTCAAGTTTCTATAACTTGCATCTGTTGAACGGATTTAGGTTTAATTATAATTTTGAAAAATGACAGAAGTAGATTACCGTATGGATACCTTATCAGGACACTATCCGGCTAAAATCCGACGGTGATGAAACGTCAAGCAGACAGATTAATAATCTTCTTGAGCTGATTAAAAATATGATTAATGGAACGACTCGTACGTTCCGTTTCCTGCTTGAAATTGCTCGGTCGTTCCAGAGAATTATAACTCATGCGATTTTCATTATGTTCATACCGATGACCTTAGGACGTCAACGAGGCGTGAATTACGAATTGTCAAGCTTTTTTTCTTAGAGAATTAAAAAAATCGTCCAGCTATTTAAAGAATTATGAGAAAAAAAGATGTTTAATCGGTACATTTCCGGTGTTTCGTTCTTTTTTCAAACGGTATTTATTTCCGCTCCTCGACCGTAAGGACAATTTGAGAACGCGACGAAAAAGAAAGAACGGGAATTATAATGATTAAAAATTCACACTCCAATGAATGAATGGGCGACGAGTTTTAATTTATCATTGGAACAGACAAAAAAATGAAATCATTAAGCGTGAGAGCGACGCACGTCACTGTCGGATTCTCGATGCGTACACTCGCGGAAATAACATAATAATCCCGATGGGGTCCGGGACTAATGCCCGAGGGCGTTCTTAGCGAGATCGTGCTGAACGGCGGAGAAAGAGAAGAAGAGGAAGCGGAAGCAGTTCACGCGAGCGACGACGAGGCGACAAACGTCAATCTCGCGACCGATATACGATGATTTATATATTTTTTTTTCATCGACCCACTTCGCACAATTGATGAACCACGGAGAATATTATTAATTGATGATACGATTACAACCCGGCGCTTGCACTCGATCTCAATACCTCGATAATCACCATTCAAACCATAACTTGTGTTTTTTACGCTTTTTTCTCTCTCTCTCTGTCTCTCTTCACAAAGTTTTCCTGTGTGCGAAGTACCGAGCGTTATGAAGCGTGAAGAGTTTTTGTTCAATAACATGAAAAACGAGGCAAAGGGAAGAATCACTGACTGATAAACGTAATAGCCTTATACGTCCGCGTTATCACAACTGCGTGATCGGAACGAGTTGCAACCGATATATCGATTAAATCGAGGTGAGCGTGCATACGATTCCATATATTTATCTCGAGAAAAGTATGGTCATTAACGTGGCTATCATAAAATGTACATTTCCTTTGGTCTGTGCCAGGGTTCGGTAGACTGTCCGATTTGTATCGAGAAGTTTCCCAAGGAAGATTATGAGAAGGTTGTATCTCTTCCTGGATCAATTATTAGTGTCAAGTAACCAGTCGGCTCAGTAGGTCAGGGGAATCGGCCCAAGGATCCCAAGGCCAAGGGTCCTCGTTCCGAGGTTTCCTACATACTTCTTCTTCTTCTTCTTCTTCTTCTTCTTCTTCTTCGTCGAACTCTTCTTTTTATTCTTCTTCTAAAATTTTTCTCAGCGTCGAGATACAAATGTGTTACATCGTATTTTCGAGTCACGTGCAATTACGATTTAATATCCACTCTTGTCGTGAAGTCAACGAGACAATGACGGTCGCGTGAATCTACAAAGTCATGGTTACAGGGATCAAACTGCACCTCGTGGATGATGAAGAATCGAGGTTGTGAAGCGTCATTGACATTATTATCGTTTGATCATTCTGCTTATGGAGTGAGTAAATACCTGAACGACAGGAGTGAATGGTGTAAATATAATCGTGGAAAAAAGGACGCACGAGTACTCCGCGTTGCCACTGGTCTTTTATTACACGTAGATTTGCTTATTGTCCCGTCCCGACAATCGTCATTATCTTTTAATCGACTGGAGTTGTAAATTCTGGTCTGCAATTAACGCAACGAATACATCAACGGATTTTATAGTCAAAATTAACTGACTATAACTCTTAAAATGATTTTATTTTATAGTTATTTCGGCAACTAGTATCGATACACTAATTAAACATATCTTTGAGCTAACATGGCATTAATTTTCTTAAATAAAGCTTGGAAACTCACAGAAGTTAACATTCTAAAAAGATACTAAAATTGCGGCCATTTCTGGCAATAAAACATTTAACGAGCAAAGATCCAAAAGAAATCTATACAAATTTGTTTCCCAGAGTGACTAATAGTGACTATAGTAAAAAAAAATGTACAAAATTTAAAAATCTGGCAATTTCCTAGCCCTTCGAAAAAAGTATTCTATACGTATTTCGTTTTGAATTTTAATAATAAAATTTGATATGCTTAGTCGCACGCGACTTCTCATACGATGCTCCACGTACGTTGCTTTCATTCCTGCTTATCAATGTTCCTGAGGTCCGTCGTAACACCTTTCGTATTTACGGTGTATCACGGTTCGCATTTCGGTGTCTTACCTTTCGTTTTCGGTCCCATTGCGCTGGCAAGAACGGCATCGAGCTCGGTCCGACAAAGTCGGTCACGGGCATGTGCTTATAACTCGTTAAAACTACAACCGGGAAAACGACAATATCGTCAAAAACGAAATAAATGATATTCTTCCTGATGACGTTCGTCAACGTTGATGACGTTCGTCAACTTTTTTCTGATTTAATCATCGTACAAGTATTAAACTCTCGAGGTGTATAGGTGTAATGATGCGGCTGGTACTCGTTGGGCGGTCGTCATTAAAAATTGCGTACAATAGCCATGTCGCCAAACCGCGAAATAACTCGCTGAATGGGTTGGATTAGGTTTCGGTCATTTTTTCACCATATCTGGGAACTGTGATGTGGGAATACAAAAATATGGGTCTGAATGACCTTGCAATTTACTGGAAGGTACAGTTATGTCCCCCCGTTATGTGAGACATCTGCTCAACAATAATTTCATCGGCAATTTGCAAAAAGATGAAAAAAGCCGCAGGACTGATGTTTTTTAAATTGTGTCGATCGAAAGAATAATCGAGCATTGGAATAAGATTTGAAATTACAAGAACCGATTTATCCGCCGATTATTCCATAACAAAAAATCTTGTAACAAAAAAACTGCGTAACTTCGCGTCTCTCGATGAACGGTAAATAAGGTCACCCTCGATGCTCCCAAGAAAGTTCGTACGCAATTACCGATACATCGATAACTCGCGGAATTCGCGGCATCGAGTTTTTAATTGCAGCGCTCGAGTAGCAGCGAGTGCGCCAAGACGCATCCTTGTTTTTGTTCTTCCTCCCTCCACTGCTCACAGTGGTCCAGATTGAGAGTCTGCGTCCAATAGATCGTCGTGACATTAATTTCAATGTCACACCCCTCGTTACAGTCATTTCGCATTATTTGCGTTATAGATAATCATTGAATAAGGAGGACATCGAAGGATGCCAATGCGTGCATATATTTCCGTATACGTCTGATCGTATAAATGATAAAGGGGCGGGTATGAAAGGTACGATTCAAAAAGCCCGCGGCAAATCCGGTTTGTCGACCCGGAGCACAGGCGCGATGAAACGACCGCGTGTTTCCTCACGGTGAGAATATTTTTGTTACTATGTACACATATTTATATAGTCCCTGGTATATAAATATACATACATACATATATATATATATATACGATACCTAAAAATATGCATATATGTGTGTTTTTACGTACACACACTCATAAAATGTAATCGCTTGCCGCACGGGCCAAGCGGTTATGCCGGTTATTATCGCGCGACGCTGCCTCTTATTGCCAAGCCCGAGCACCATCTCGCGGCATAACTAGAAAGCTTCGCTGATCGTGGGCGTTCGTTGCGCGCGCATATTCGAAGTTATCGATGTGGATACGACGTTGCCGGGGATACGCGTATACGTTTTCTCGTGTTAATACTCGTACGGAAAGAACGAAGCGAAAGAGGGAGTATAGAGAAACAGAGTCAAAAAGAGAGATAGAAAAAGTGAGAGAGCGAGAGAGAAATAGAGGAACAGAGATAAAGTGAGAGAAGCGAGCGATAAAGATGATGAGAGTCGAATAACTGGTCGATCCGTGAGAAAGAACACGATGGAAGGATACGGGCTCGGGCTGAAATCGACGATACGGGTTTATACGCGAGATGACGGATAAAGAGAGAGAGAGAGAGAGAGAGAGATATGAATCGCGAGTGGGGAAAAAGAGAAGGGTGCGGTACGGCTCGTACGCATGCGAGAACGCGAGGGATAGAGCGCGAAAGTGAGGACCACTGGACTCTGGAGAGGAGAGCTCGTGCTACAACTACCGCTGGTCAGTGGTCAACTTACTTCGCGCCTCGGTGTTCGTGTGTGCGAGAAGCGTCGACGCCAAACGCCGACGAGGAATACGTAAGCGTTTTTTTCTCGTATATACGCTCGTACCATGTGAATAATTATTAGTACAGCCAGTTGGACCGTAACGTCACGGGATGTTCGTTTTGCGATTTTCCCGACCGCGCGCTTTCGCTTGAGCAATTCGTAGACGTGACTTTTTCCATACGCAGGTGAACTGGAAGGTAACAGCGGTGGGGGGCGATCGAGCAGACGACGAATAGTAGAAACGACAGAGGCAATATTTTTCTCCGAAAAACAAGACGAAACGAAAAGATAGAGGGAGAAAGAGAGAGAGAGAGAGAGAGAGAGAGAGAGAGAGAGAGAGAGAGAGAGAGAGAGAGAGAGAAGAATACCGCGTGAGAATAACCGAGCGATAAATCACCTACAAGGTAAACGAGCGAATGGGCTCAAGTGCATTGTATTTTTGAATTTTCAATAAACGTGAAATAATTTTGCACAGTCCGTGGAGATGTCGAAATCTCAGGTCGTCAAGGACGCGAGAGCAACGAGAATAGACATTGACAAGCCCAGATGGGACCAGAGCACCTATGTCGGAAGAGCCAGACACTTCCTGTACCTCACGAATCCGCTCAACGTTTTCGCTTCGGACGACCAACTCGAGCGAGCTCACGATATTATCGAGAATTATAGGTGAGTCGCGCCTTATTTTAACGCGCATGCGCTAAACGAATACCGAGCGAGTAATCCTACATAGATCCAGATGTTGGCAAACATCGGAACCTCTTTTCAAGACTACAAGAGATAAGAGAAAATATATATTTTATTCTCCATACAAACATCGTAATCCCATTGCTTTTTTCGCCCATATGTCACAGTTTTATCCAAGACGCGTTGTAAAACCGTAAATTTCAATATTAATTATTTATTAGACTCTTATTATTCTATCATTTATTTTCACTCGAAATAACGTTTATCCGTTATTTTGTATAATTATTATTTAAAAAATTTTCTTCGGTCGTAGGATGTGTTTTTTTTCAAAATTCGTGGTCAACTTATACGATGAATAAATTGGAAAATTTTCGGGCGATAAACGATGCGCATATTACGATTTAAAGAGAGCGATACGCGCGTTAGATATCTATATAGGGTCCGAGGTCAACGCACACGAAACTATGTATAAAGCGAGTTGACACTGAATTCTCGTCGCCAGACTCTCGGTGAATTTGCGATGAAAAAAAAAGGTCACGGAACTTTGGGTTCGATGAACACGGTATTACCGAGGCTTGCTATGTTCTATCGGCCATACATACATACATATATATATATATACATACATATATATATACATATACATACATACATACATACATATATACAGGGTGAATTCTGTAAGGTTTCTCAAACGGGATTTTGGTGCAGATGGGATCATTACAAACAAAAGTTGCAAATATACATTAGGGATATTTTTAATAGTTTACGAGATATGAATATTTAAAGTTTATTCAATCACAGCGCGCCGAGAAGCGTTGGAGCCGCCCACTCTCCGCCCTATCCGTAGATATAGCACAGTTTAGGGCGCTACATTTGGGATGGCAAAATTCAGAGCGGTCAATTATTATTATTTTATTAGGCAGTCATTTTTATTTGTCGGGCATTGACTGCTCTGAATTTTGCCGAGCCCGCTAAATAAAAATGACTGCGTAAATAAAATAATAATAATTGACTGCTCTGAATTTTGCGATCCCAAATGTAACGCTCTAAACTGTGCTATATGTACGGCTAGGGCGGAGAGTGGGCGGCTCCAACGCTTCTCGGCGCGCTCTGATTCGATCAACTTTAAATATTCATATCTCGGAAACTATTAAAAATATCCCCAATGTATATTTGCAACTTTTGTTTGTAATGATCCCATCTGCACCAAAATCCCGTTTGAGAAACCTTACAGAATTCACCCTGTATATATATAAGTATAGTATCGTCGAACTCGTAAGTCAATCGATCGTGCAAGACTTGACATATATAACTCAGCTGTATTACGAAATAGTAGCTGGTAGTTATCTCCGCTCGAAATAGATTGTTGTTACGATTACGGGAGATTTCCAGTCGCTGAAACGAATTGTTACTCGATTAAATTTATCATCGCGTCTTATAAACGCGGTAAGAATTAAAGTTCGTTAATCACAGGTCTTGATTTTACGTTTTTTTTCTTTCTTTCAGAAAGGGAGAAACGTTGGATCGTCTGAAGATCACCGAGGATGAATTATGGTCGTGCAAATATCTGTACGATAGCGCTTATCATCCGGACACCGGTGAAAAAATGGTTCGGGTCGGGCGTATGAGCGCCCAGGTCCCGATGAACATGATCATTACAGGATGCATGATGACGTTCTACAAGTACGGATGAAACAATGAAGAACAAGTCGTTCGTGGTCGAAAGAAAATTCTTTCGCTCGACCTCGATTTCTCGTTCGTGAAATTTTTTATAACGTACAAATAATACGAGGCAAAACCCTGCGTCAATATTTATAACAGTTTGCTTTATTGCACGAACAAGAAAATCGCGAAATTCTTATTGTTCCGTTATATCGAGGGCGTGTATGCGTAGAAAGAACGATGTTTTAAGTATAGCGTTAAAATAGGATGCACGCTGTTTGATAAGAAATACTCGTAACCCTGATCCGTAACCCCGAGAGACTCGTTTTGCTTTAGCATTGCACGAACGATCTACTTTCGAAATTTCGTGATACGAAAGAGCTCTCGGACGCTGCGATGATCGTAACAGAAATTTTTAATCGACAATGTCGCTTGGTCTTAAACAATAATCCAATGTCTATCTCAATGTATTTTGTGACTTTCTATCTTTGTCTCTCGCGGTTACTAGCTCGATGCATAACGCGTGAATCCCACGCATAAAAACCGAGAGAGATTTTTTTCTTTGAACGTGTATATGTATATACAAACATATACAGGGAGAGAAAGAGAGAGATGATGATGATTCATTTATTACGCCCTAGCGAGCTATGGGGCAATGTAGGGAGTAGTACGGTGAAATAATTATCTTAATAATTGTAATATAGACAAAGCTAATTTTTAACTTAACTTAATTTAATGCGAGAATTCAAGAGTCGACTGAGCATTTTGCTTCTCCCGAGATGGCCCGATATTTTGAGCAGAAGCACAATGAAATCCATTTCGTGAACAGTTCGATAAAGAATAATGAAGTAAACTTAAATGTAATAAAATCCATTTTGTGCAAAGTTAGGTAAACAATATTGCATTGAAAATAACATTGAAAATAACATCAGCTACATAAAGACAACTTGAACCTAATTGACTTCGATATGCCGAGAGAGAGAGAGAGAGAGAGAGAGAGAGAGAGAGAGAGAGAGAGAGAGAAAGAGAGAGAGAGAAAGAGAAAGAGAGAGAAAGACAGGGAATTGAATGACTGAAAAAAATAGAGTCAATTGCTCTGCTATGTTCGTCTCGTTGGCCAGGCTAACGGTGACACGTGGGAGTTTTAAACGCACATCCTTTTTCTGGGTTTTTAAAAATCAACCTTCTATTCTTATTTTTACACAACCTCTGACTCTCTTAATTTTTTCTACCTCATTCATCTTTTATCCCACAACCTTCGACATTCTTATTTATGCTGTCCCGGCTGCAGCCGCTTCGCATTTCCACCTAACTCCTGTATCGCATTTGCCACGGACGAAGAGAAACTGCAGAAAACCTTCGCCGATACGAGTCGGCCGACGGTGACAAAAAATAGGTCAACGTATCAAAGTTCAGAAATAAAAAGTAAACAGCTGGATCGGTTAAATTACCGTTACTTTTTCAAGAAGCATAATTAAAAAACTGATCGTACAAAAATGTTTAAATCTTATTTTCGTGGATAGATTATAGCAACCAGCATGCTACTGATAAATCGAGGCTGCTTACGAAAACTAGGATGTTTCAGATTTCTTACGAAGAGAAGCACGTTTGATATCAGCGCGAAAACTAGCATGTTTCGACTTTTGACACGAAAACTAGCACGTTTCGATATTTGCCGCGAAAACTAGCATGTTTCGGCTTTTGCCACGAAAACTAGCATATTTCGGACATGCCAGTTATCGCGGCAGAAGCCGAGTCATGCTAGTTTTCGCGGTGAGAGCCGAAACATGCTAGTTTTCGCGTCGAATATCGAAACGCGTTGGTTTTCGCGGTGAAATTAGAAATGTGTTAGTTTTCGTAAGAAATTTGAATCGTGCTACTTTTCGTAAGCAGCGTCGAAATATAAAAATACTAGAGTTACACAATTTGTATTCTTCTTTTTGGATTATAAAAATGTGTCTAATTAGAAAATCTTTAAACGTTTCGCAGATCGACACCGGCTGTTATTTTTTGGCAATGGTGCAATCAATCTTTCAACGCCGTGGTGAATTACACTAATCGAAGTGGTGCCAGTCCTATTCCCGTTGAGACACTGGTCCAAAGTTATGTCGGGGCAGTCGGTGGTGCGGTCACCACAGCTCTGACATTGAATCGTTTAGCCAAACGAGCACCACCACTCGCCGGTCGTCTCGTACCATTGGCTGCCGTAGCAGCGGCAAATTGCGTTAATATTCCTCTCATGAGAATCACGGAACTTCGTGACGGTATCGATCTTCACGACGAGGAGGGAAACAAGTTCGGTAATAGCAAGAAAGCTGCACGCGAGGCGATAGCGTCGGTTACTCTCTCACGGGTCCTCATGTCTTCGCCAAGCATGGGTGAGTTTGAACGATTATTTATTTTTCGCTATTAGTAACGTTACAATCTACTCGTCTCGATTCAAGTAATATCTATAATGAAATGTAAGCCCGCGAGCCTTTTTTTCATTCCATAACGGGAGTTCGACAAAAATACAAAACACTGCTGGTTAATCTCGCATTTAACACGAACTTGGGATATTTCTTGTGCGAGAAGAGATAAAATAAGTGGATAAAGAATTTACAGCTGGTTATTATAATGAAAATTGACGAGAGGGCGAAAATGAGTACCTGAACTGAATTCGCGGAAAGTTCACGAATCTACATTCTATATAGAACAAAAAATGACTGTATATGTGTGGAATATTTTTAAAACAAAATTCTGCGTCAAATTTCAATTTTTGCTTCGAATTGGTAAACGAAAAATCATCCTAAATCTCATATCTAATGTGTTTGATCAGAAATTTTGTCCATCAGATGTTTTACTGTTTTATTTCTCATGTACGATGTACTTTAAATTTCAGTTCTGGCACCATTGTTGATGAATTTTATGGAAAGACGGAATTTATTACAACGAGCCAAATGGGCAGCAGCACCGATACAATTGGCCGTGTGCGGTGTCTGTTTGACTTTTGCAACGCCGTTGTGCTGTGCGCTCTTTGCCCAAAAAGTTCCGATATCCGTCGATCGTCTCGAGCCCGAGGCTCGCGAACAAATATTGGCGAAAAATCCCAATATCAAGACGCTCATTTACAACAAGGGTCTCTGAAGAAATTTCTACATCTTATTATCGTACGTGCATCTCGAGGATCTTCGATGCTGAGACGGACCATTGTCCGTTCATCTAGCTCGAATAACGCACAATGGAATAATACACTCAGATTGGGAGATATTGTCAATTCTGGGAAATTGACGAAACGAAATCTCAGAGACGTCATGAGATATCGCGAAAATTTCGAATTTTTTTTTAATGCCAGTCGAATTGCAGCGGGTTCATAATGCAATCTTTCGACTTTGCTAAAAAAAAAAATTTCGAAGTTTAGTCTCTTGGCAAGTTCTAATCGAAATAGCAAGAACTTACAAGAAATGGCTTATACATGTTGAAAAAATGCTTATGAAACGTAATTCAGGTCGTGCGAACTCTCGAGCATATATCGACGCTGCTTACGAAAAGTAGCACGATTCAAATTTCTTACGAAAACTAACACGTTTCTAATTTCACCGCGAAAACCAACGCGTTTCGATATTCGACGCGAAAACTAGCATGTTTCGGCTCTCACCGCGAAAACTAGCATGACTCGGCTTCTGCCGCGATAACCGGCATGTCCGAAATATTCTAGTTTTCGTGGCAAAAGCCGAAACATGCTAGTTTTCGCGGCAAATATCGAAACGTGCTAGTTTTCGTGTCAAAACTCGAAACATGCTAGTTTTCGCGCTAATATCAAACGTGCTTCTCTTCGTAAGAAATCTGAAACATGCTAGTTTTCGTAAGCAGCCTCGATATCGTCGTGAAATCGAATGTGTAAGAACCTAATTACGAGATAACAAGGGGACGATAATCGCAGTTGAGCTGAGTCGACCACGGAGAACAATGACAATAAATACATATTCCTTGGAATCAAATCGTTATGATACAATCTTCATATTAATTATTATTATTATTATTATTCTCATTGGTATTACACGTGCGCTGTGCAGATTTTTTTAGACATTCAGGGTCAATTGTAACGTAAGAGGTTTCGTCGGATCGTAAGGATCTAATCGTTGGGTCGGTGGTAGAGGTCGAATTTTTCGCCCGTATCGTCCATCCTTACGCTGCCAGAGTCCACTCCTGGGACGATTACCTAGTTCCCTATTGCGCTGAGCACTACCGATCGGTGTAGTGCCATGATCGACGTTCGACAAACGTCCAAGCGTTGCCATGCAGCGTTGATCGAGATTGACGGTTCTTTTACTCGGCATCTGCAGTATAACGCGATCGGGCTCTTCCTTGCGTAATATAATACCCTGAGTACCCGCGGCATGAACGAGAAAACCACCGAGACCGGGGAATTTTTCAATGCAATTAACGCAAGTTCCAAGCGGCAATGCTCCGAGAGGATAAGCGTCACCCTCGAAAGCGCGTATGGGATTTCTTGGTATAGCTCGAGAAGTTCGTATTATCATACCCGGTTTCATGTTCTCGGTAGCAAGAATATACTTCATTTCGTTACCGTGACCCACGAGAGCCACGAATGAAGTTCTACAGCCATCTTGGAAGACTTCTAGCACTTTCTCCTCCTTTGGTGGTTCGTCGAGACTCTCAGGTCCATCTCGTATCCATTGTATCCAATGATACTTGTGCTTTATACCACCACCGATTCCTTTCGCCACTATAACGCCTGCATAGAAAACACAGTGGTGAGTTATGGGGAACATTTTACCGATGCAATGGAATTCAATTTTTTTTTCAATCGTTCTCGATACAATACATGGTGCCGGAAAATGTGTCAATCACGTTTTCGACACGGTACGTTCGTGTTTACGCCAGCGGCGTTAAACACATCGGCCGTTTCGAAAATACGATAGGTGAATTCTTCGGCACGACGCAATTGATTGAGATGAAATTTAAGGACGTTCACGCGCCGTAATCATAATAGTATATACAAAGTAACGGCAAAATTATGAGATACAATTTTTTGAAATTTTGCGCGAATCTTCTTGAGCATCGTATTATACTGGGTAAGAAATTTGAGAAGGTTTCACCGTCTGGTAATCGAAATATTCGGTGTTTAAAATGGCAACTTTAACACGAGGTCTTATGGGAAGTTACGAAAAAATACGATTTTTCACTATAAATAACTCGATCTCTAGACGGTAAAACTTTCTCAAATTTTACCCACGGTTGAGTATTATTGTTAAGAAGGTTCGTACGAATTTTAAACAATTAAACTTGGAATTCGTCTAATGCACGGACAACGCTTGAACCTCCTTAAGTTAGCCAAAGTAGAATTGTGGGCAAATTGTGAGTGAGCTAAATTTCATTTTGACCACTCGAGGTTATAGCGGTCCTCTCGAGTGCGTCGAGAGGACTGCTATAACCTCTAATATTACTCCTTAACAATAGTTTGTTCTTCTAATTATTAGAAAACCGAGATTTTCTAATGATAACGAATAATTATGTAACGGTAAGGGATTAAAGATAGTTGTGATAAGGTTTATGCTACTTGCCTGTTACGGGATCACGTCCAGCAAGATTGGTCACTTCCAGTGGTTCCACCGTGTAACTGTCCTTGAAGTGAACGATTCGACGGTAACTCTTGCCGTTTATACCGGGTTTCGGCACTTCCCGGGGTCGCCACATTCCCTTACCGCGATGGGGTTGTATTTGACACGATAGCGATGCATTGGTAGTAAATAAATCACAAAATTGTTTATTTATCACACGGCGAAACATTACGGCTGCCGACATTTTTGTTACCGCTAACGAAACAACCGCGGGTAGCGCCGCGTAGCGTCGAGGGGAATAACCACAGTGAAGAACGCGTTCAAAATTTACGGTCGATAATCCTAACCGTCTATAGATAAGTATTACGGATGTTCTCTGTGCAATTGAGCGTCTGTAAAGAGAAAATTTTACTTATCTTCACAACCGGTAAGAATATGCAAAGACATATGCATACGTATATTACTGAATTGCAAATTCGATTTCAACACATAACAAGTGCATTAGTCGACATAGCTGATTATTAAATTTCCCAAAAATCTGAATAAATTTATACAAATTACCAATTGCAAATAACTACGCAACACTTATTCATTTCGAAGTGTCGAAGGAATGATCATGATTTTCGTGATATGCGAAAAATTTTAGATGAAAATAAGCGCTTCAGAAATCATTTTGGAAGAAAAAAATATTCCTCCCCGAAAGGTCATTTTTTGCGGTCACACCCATTTAAATCGAAAAATCGCAATTTTTGAGCTCGCGTCATGGCCACAAAAATTGGACTATCTCGATGATCGCAGGCTCTTTTTTGTGCCCTGGCGAGCGCTTCGAAAAGTTATTCGTAAAATTTTCTGTAGGTCGAACGAGATCGGAGATAGAGCATCGCGAAAAATCCATCTTTCCACCTTTCGCGATACCATCCAAATTGGTCAAATTTCCATTCCGGTGAATTTTAATCCTTTCTCAGGCTCTGAGAGCCTACGTCGATCGTAAATTTCCCGTACAACAAGAAAATCATGGTTTCGTTTTCGAGTTTTCAGACTTTATTGACCTTAAGCGGGTAAATCGTTATTTCGGAGTTTTTGCGTTGTTCTCTTAGAGTTTTTGAGATATCGGGCAATCTTCATCAGCGAACAATTTCCGATCGAATAAGACTTTTTTCAATCGTCTAACGGAATTTTTTTATTTTACGAACCCCTCGAGTCGCAAGGTAGAAAATTCGGCGCCAACAATCGACTTTTTTGAATTCCGTTATTTGATACATTCTTAGAGCTTATAGCTATCGGAAATTGCTCGCTGATCACGAATTTGTGGGTAGTTTTTTTGCTCAAACGATAATTAGTAGGAGAAAAGTAAAAAAAAACTTGAATTTAGGCGTGTGCTTCGATTTTCGGCTATTAATTTCGAGCTATCGAAGGAACGACTATGATTTTCGCATTGAATAGAGAATTTCCGGCGAAAATATACCCTTTCAAAATCATTTTTGTGAAAAATGTTTTTTTGAAATCTTGAGGCCCGTTTTTGGCTTCCAAAATTTTTTTCCCACAAAACCAATTTCCTCATGCACTTATAAAATCGTAAATTTTTTGCTGATCACGAATATCGCTGTTGTTTTCCTCTCGCATAAGAATGGACAGGTGAAATGTCGAAAAACCTGAAATTTCATAGTTTTTTCGGGATTTCACCTATTAATTTCGAACTGCCGAAGGAACAACCATAATTGTTGTGAGGTGTGGACAATTTTTGATGAAAATGAGTACGATTAAAATCATTTTTGGCCAAACAAAATTTTACTCCCACAAATTGTTTTTTTTTGCGGACAAGTATTTATCGACCATAAGGGAGTAAAATTTTAATTACAGTTTATCGTCTTTATCTACTGTTCCGGATAGCACAAAAATTAAATTGAAATTCTTATTTGGCAGGAAATTTCCGATCGACTAAGGACATTACATGCAATTTTATGTACACATATGATACGGTGATAGCATTGACATGTGGGAAATGTCTAAAAGTAAACGATCAACGACCAACGATAGTTGAACTCTTAAAAGTATCCCAAAGCCCGGACATAAATATAATCAAAACACTAAAAGATACGCTGGCACACATATATATATTCTTAAGTCCGCACAGTTTTCATATAACAGCTATAATAACAAAATGAAAATGACGCAGCCGCCAAAATATAGCTCTCCGATAACTGATAAAACCTCCATACCAATGAAACACAAAGCGGTCCATTGTCCAGCCCGTGTATTGCTAAAATTCAAATTTCGTTGAAAAAACAGATAGGAGGAAAGCCATCGCGGGCAAAAGTACGGCGAAGGATAGAGGAAGGGGGTGGGTGGTGCGTATACTGTGCAAACCCGATAAAAGCCGAAATTACCGATGAACGACGAGAGCCATTACCACTCCCGGTATCCACCCTACGGGCAATCAGCTCTGGCTTTCAATGGGAAGAGTATAGGCGAGGAGTGAGGGAGACAGCGAGCCTACCACGTTATGTCCAATCCTGTATACACGTATATACGTTTACATACACCTAGTACAGAGTATCCTAACGGTGTGTATACCGCCATCAGCGTAGCCGCAAAGTTCTGGCCTCCCTGCGGAACGAGCGAGCACGGCGGGGTTGAATTTCGCGAAACCAAGGGGTTGGACCGGGGCTTAATTGACTCGGGGTAATTATTTTATTAAGTGAGAAGATGGCGGATGGAATGCTAAGAGCTCAATAGACAGAGACAAAGCACAATTATACGCGGTCTCGCAAATGCCGCGGTGTCGTCTGATATTCGTCGAGCTAAAGGTAAGAGAGACGAAAGAGACAGAGAGAGTAAGAGATTGGATGGAAAGAGTCGAAGACGTTTTTCGGGTAGCAGCATGGAGAACGTGAAGGTGGTACGGAGTGTTTGTAGCCTCGTTTAAATACCCGGCCCTATAGTCAAAGGCGTGGCAGGAATATAGAGAGGTAGTTCGATCCACGCAACTTTCACCCCGATCTAAAATATGTATATACAACGCATCAATATGCGACCAGACTATAGGTACGTATGTACTTTACAACTCCACGCGTGCGTAAATTTCACGTCGGCATCCGTCAAAAGACGTCCCAAGATTGTATATGTGAGTTCGCTTCGTGCCTGTAATCCTATGCATCGTGCGTGTTCTTATTAGAGCGCACTCTCTTCCATCCTTTGGGGTATACGTCGTAAATGCTTTGTATATCTATACATAGAAGAACCACTATTACTAGAGTATGCATGCATAACTACGATCCTCGCTCGTGAACGCTAACTCTCCAATCCTCGTTTCTCTCTCAACCCCACCCCCCTGTCTAGTCCCGCTTTGCGTTAATGAACACACAATACGCTCACCTAGAGACCGTAATAGCGCTGGTGTTGGTTCGCCTCCGCGTCTCAATTGCAACGATGGTCGTCCGTGTCCGTGTCTCTTTGCGTGCATGTGCGCACGCGCGCACGTGTGCGTGTCTGTAGCCGAGGACCGAGCGCGAGTGTGCGCGCGCGCGTGAACCGCTCCTCTCTCTGTCGCGAAGGAGGAACATCTATTACCCGGTACATAGGCCAGCCGAGCCCGGTGTGGAGGAAAATCGGTGCGAGAGGGGTTTGGTGCGGGTAAGAGTAGTCGAGCGGCAAATTGTCCGCCATCTTACCCACCTTATACCTTACCTCACACTCTCCTTCGTACAGCTATAAGTATAGAACACACACACACACATATTGCTACGCATACATTGCTCTCTCTCCCTTTTACGTCGAGCTTTCCATCGCTGTTTTCTCACTCTCGCACCACCCCGTGTCTTCTATCGCGTCGAGCTTTTTGTCTTTCTCCCTCTTTCATCGTTTCTCCGACGGGTCTCGTACAACCCCCCCCCCCCTTCCCGCCGCCTCGAACCCATCCCCCTCTACCTTCGCCCCTCATCCACCCATTGCAAGCCGTCGAGCTCCGCTTACTTCCTCTCTCATCCCGCACCTCCACCACCACCTCCTCCTCCTCTTTCTTCTTCTTCTTCTTCTTCTTCTTCTTCTTCTTCTTCTTCTTCACCCTCTCCTCCTCATCCTCCCGCAACAAAACCCACTCCCTACGACGACGCCGCCACCGCCTCGAAAGCTTTAGATTACCTACCCCTTATAAGCGCTCGTGTTGCCCATTTATTACCACGACTGCGACATCCACGCGCGAGACCACCTTCACTGACGCGCTTTCGGTCTCTTTCTCTCTCTCTCCCTCTCCGACCCTTCGTCTCGCATCCGGGATGAGAACGAGCTTCCCGCCCCCCCCCCTCCTCGTCGTACTGTTTATTTCTATATCGGTGTTTCGAGTGGTTTGTGTGTACGCGCATTGCTACAGAGTGCCCGTGGAAAAAGGAGAGCGACCGCAGAGATTAGCTTGTCGGTGTACGGATTAGAGAAACATGATGAGGAAAATTGGGCGAGTTCTTAGCGATTTATATTTTCAGCCCCTCTCCCTCCCCATCTCTCGATACTTCGACCCTCGTTCCTACTACCGGAGTTTCCGTCCTTACGCGTATACTTCGATTTACAAATTCTTATATTCGTTTTGGACAAAAGCACGGCACTTTTCGTCCATTTTACGTTGTATAATAGAAAAAGATAAGAAAAAAAAGAAAAACACAAAAATGTGAAGTCGACGATACGTAAAACATGAGAAATTCTGGTACATCGTATTTTCGTATACACAGGGAGGGGAGAAAGTAACACGCGAAAAGCTTGAACCACTTTGGATAAAACCTCTCTACACCCCGGTATAACACTCCGGAACGATCCCAAAAAGTAAAACTCTTCCTGTCGCTCCGCAACCCACCCCTCCCGATCGCCGTCCCTCCGTTTCCACGAGCCCTAGGGCGATGCTCGGAGATGTTCTTCATCCACCACCGTCGTCGTCACCGTGACGATAAAGCGAGACACTGAGAAAAAGGTGAGGTGGAACGTGAATCATGGGGAAGGGATGCTGAAGAAGAAAGGTGGAGAATGAAGAGACGAACGAAGAGCGGCGGAGAAGAGAAAAAGTGTGCGGCGCACGGTCGATGAAACGTTTCCTCCGGGAACGTGTTGGTCGATGCCGCCCGCACGGATGATCTTCCATCCGGAAAAGAAAAGGTCCGCGCGAAGATGGCATTCGCCCCGTTGCAAAGTTTTTTCGTATACGAATGGGTGCTGCTCCGATGGCTAAAAATGTGGGGGGGGGGAGATTTGAGATCGAGAAAGAGAAAGAGAGAGGCGGGAGGGAGAGAGAAAGAGAGAGAGAGAGATGGTAAAGCACAGGCAATGAGAGAAGCTGAAAGACAGTGAAAGATCACGAGACGCACAAAATAAAAAACTCTTCCCAAAAGACGTGTAGAGCGAGGAAGATTGGTCGTAGATCGCAAAAATGCTAGAAAAGAGAGAATGAACGAGCGAGAAAAACAAAGAAAAGTCATCGTAGAAAATCTTCACAGCAATAATAAAGAGAAAGTCAGGTCGCGAGTAAAGGATGCAGGAACGGAGTCTTCGCTATGGTTGGTGGTTGGTTGCTTCAGTCCTGTTCTCGAGCATGTCCTTTCGATTCATCGACATGGAGTTGGAGGATGGAAGAGTCGCGAGGGGATGGAGGTAGAAAACGTACAAAAAAAATATATATATCGAGTACAATTGCGAGACGAGAATAGAGTAGAGAGCGGACGGCGAGGGACGGGGGGGGGGCAGAAGGAGATGAGAACGAGAGCGAAACAATAGCGAGCGAGAATCGCGCGAGAGACCACCACCATCACTACCGTCGCCGCCACCGCCGCCACACAGGAGATCAAGAGCAAGTACTGTGCAAGGGAGCGAATAGAACGAGCGAACGGTGGGGCGAGGTGAAGAGTCAGGAGGATACAGCTCGAAGGAGGGTGCAAATAATAACAATAATCATATTTCCCGGCAACATGGCCGCTGTGAAAAGGATGGTTGGGTTGGTTGAACAGAGAGCTGGTGGAGGAGGAGGAGGAGAGGGTGGATGGGTTGGGGGAGGTAGCGCGGTGATACAGGATGAGGAGGAGTAGAACGATGTGGATGGCGTCGAGGGGTTTTGCGAGAGTAGCGGGATGCCAGGGGTAGTTTGCCCCCCCCCCACCCACCCACCCACCTACCCACCCTCCACTCACCCGTCCCTTGTCGCGGGGGAAGAACGCTCTCTGTGTGCCCTGGTAAGAGAGAGAGAGTATATATACTCTCTCGTAGAGGTAGCAGTGGTAGTGGGGTACGAGCGGGTGGGTTATCATAATATTACAAACCACCGCCGCAGGGCCGTATCTATATAACACGCGATATACACGTACTAAGTCCCGGCGCGCAATTCGCGCGAATCACCGCATCCGGCAATTGTCGCGTCGGCTGCTCGTTTCGGTTATACGACCACTGCGGAAATACAGAGGGAACGTAGGCGGAAAGGCATGGAGGAGAAGGAGGATGAGAAGGAGAACGAGGAGGGAGAAATGCCGCGAGTGAGAACGAGCGAAAGAGACAAAATAACGAGAGAGAGTCTCCGTATATTGGCTCACGCTCCTACATCTCTACGTGTTCGTATAGAGGGATTCAGAAAAGAGGACCTCGATGCTATAAAGACATAGGGTTTGATAATTTTTATCGGGTTTAGGACTAAATCTTACCTGAAACAATCGCGTTATGATATTATCTAAAACAATCAATGAAAATTAGTAATTAATTATTATTAATTATTGTTATGTTTATTATTGATAAAATGATAAATATAAAAAATGTGATATTATAAAGTATGTTTATTATTTCATATAATATTATATTCAATGTCAACCAATTAACTATAATGAAATAAAAGTCCTGCCGAATATAGTTTGAGCGAATGTCGACCAGTCGACTGTTGTTTACCTCGTCGGATATCGGTGAAGTGCAATTTTTGCGCAGCCTGGGTCTCCCCAAATGCTGTTGATTAAATTTCCAAAATTGATTCCTAAAAAATTAATCAAATATAATATTAAATAAAATAATTAATATTATTTTAATTATTATGTTTATTATTTTTTTTATATAAACACGTAAAATATATTATGTATTAGAAAAATGTATATATTTCTACATTTGCGTAGATTTTTCAAAACGAAGATCTTACACACGCCTAACGTCATATTTTTTCATTTCTTTGTCATACTGAAATAAATGAAAAATTGTTTCTTTTTAAATTAATTTTCCATAAATTCGATTCGATTCAAATTTGTAACTGCCTGTATAGAATCTCGCGTATACGTACAGCTGGTGTACGACCAAGTACAGTAGTAGGTGTATACAATATGTGCCGGCGTTGATGTTGGGTAACCGGTATACTCACGACTATAGCTGAATGGCTACCTGGCTTTTGCACCACGCCCTCTCGTTTGTAGACTGCGTTATATTCCTCTCTTCTCTCGCTCCGTACTGCACTTCTCCATACAGAATTTCTGCTCACAACTCGGACTCTCCGCGCTCGCGATAAAAAAAGGGGAAAAAAAATAAACAAAAACCCAAAATAAACCTGTCCTCTCGAGTTTTTCCGAGTTTTATGCAATCAGTGCCTATGCCATAATCCAGAGTCTCGTACATACCGTATGGGCGTACGACTATACGCAGCCGCCATCCTCGTACCTACCCTTACGTGAGGGAAAAAAATAATTAGCCATTAATTTTTTCCTCGTGGATTTGACGATGTGCTCGTTCGACGCTACTTTGCAGTACTGTCGATGCAAAAAAAAAAGAACAGACACACACATACGCATAAACATTTTATCGGAAACATACGAATACTTTTGCCCGAAGTAATTATCGCGGTGAAACAATTTTATTACGAAGAAAAATATTTACATTTTACACGAATTGCCTTTTAATCGAGATAATCAAATTTGTGTGAATTAAACATTACCGTATTTTATAAATTACGAATTTTACAACGACGACCGTATTTATTTTTGATCAAATTAATTTTATTGGCACGAGATTGCGTTAATGTATAATCCGATGAAAAAAAAGAAAGAAATTCTCGACTCGTTCGCCAACGAACACCAGCCGAGAGATCCGGTCCTCCGGCTCACCAGTGGACCTTAATATTCTCCAGATGTCTCCGAGGGCTCTTACCACCCATACAGAGCGCATCGTTTCTCGAACGCGTCTCCCTTTACAAAATCAACCACCCCTGTTGTCGGGACGAAAACAAAACAAAAAGTAAATTCAAGCAGAAAGTAAGAACACGGCCACGAGACGTTCGTAGGAAAATAACAAATACTTCACACCGTAGACCCCTAAATCTTTTCGCCCTCCAATTCTCGCAAGACTCTCGCATCATTTTTCCGGATTTAAACGAATGAATCTTTCCTACGTAGGTATAAACGCGTGTGAAAATTTTATCTCCCATGAAATAGAAAAATTGGAATCGTCTTATAAAATCAACTACGATCTACGAACTATGGTTACATATATATAGCTCATCCCCCAAGAGAAAGACAATACTACGTCATCATAGATGCAAACCCTCCGATGCAACATCGAAGCTGTTTAAAATCCAATGCATCTTCTGTCTCTCTCCCTCTCTCTCTCTCTCTTTCCGCAGTCGAGTCCTGGGTGATATAGAGTGGGATTCCACGGTGGAGGAGTGCAGGAAATCGAGTGCGAGAAGAGCAGACCGAGAAAAGCATCGATGCTAGATATATAAATGTATTTGTTTCGCGTATCTGTGTGCAAGGAGATAAAAGTGCGGAGAGAAAAGACGAGATAGAGGAAAAAGTCTATATATACATATATACATGTATAAAGAATGCCCGAAGTGACACCGCGAGCACATCGGTTGGTTCCACAGAGAGAGAGAGAGAGAGAGAGAGAGAGAGAGAGAGAGAGAGAGAGAGAGAGAGAGAGAGAGAAAGAGAGAGATTGAGAGAGAGAGAGAGAGAGAGAGAGGGTGAGTCGTGGGTGGAGAGGGAGGGGGGGGGGGAGAGGTTGGCCTCGTCGCGTCGTCTACGCCGAGCGAGGGATCGGGAGAGCTCGGGGATCGGCTTCCCCGCGAAGGGAACGATGCTGAAGGAAGCACTTAAAGAATTATCCGAACTCGCGAGCGCAAGAGGGCACGTGGTAGATATATATATATATTTATACATAGATACGTCCATATATAGATATATGTATATATATGTAGAAAGGATGAGGGGGTCAGGCATGCAGCGCCGCTGATGCTACTGCTGAATTCCTCCGACGCCAGGGAGGCACGTGCATTCATTCCCAGGCCAACACCTAATACCTACTAATACCGTGCCCGTGTATCTATCTACCCTTTTACCGCTCGACGCGAGTCCTACTAGCCGGGACCACGGAAAGAGTAAGTAGGGTCGGGTTATAGTATACACGCTAGGCCACCCCCCACCTCCCGCCGCCCTACGACTATATCTCTATTTTCCGGCAACCCCTCGCTCTCACCCAGTCGCCCTCTCTCTTTCTCTTTCTCGCTTTTCCTCCTTATACATATATAAGTTGGTTTCAGAGCGAAAAAACCGACCGAGGGTTGGGTAGATTTGCCGAATATCTCGAGAGTACCGACCAAAGAGGACGGAAGTGCGGGATTCGGATTCGCGAATGGATACTTACGTCGCGAGAAACGCGAGAACGTGGTAAGTCGTGGCAAGTATATGCCTATTATAGATTAACGCAACCCCGAATCTACATCGATGTTTGTTTCCCCATAGGGGAGATAATACCAGAGTAAAACAAGAGGGTTGGGTACGAAGAGTAAACATTTTTCGATAGCGTTTATAGACAAAGAATAAAAATTGAAAATTCGTATTGGATCGAACAATTTGAAATTCGTAAGGAATAAGGATTTCGGGGAAATACATTCTATCGGATCCCTAATAACCAGCCCTCCCCCCTGCCAAAATATCCTAATCTCGTTTACTATCTATCGCCAAACTTCCTAATTTATTCGAAACCGCGGAAACTGTTAATTATCTGTCCCGTCTGTGTGCAAAGTGTACACCGGGACGTTCTCGTGTATACCTATGAGTAGAAAGCAATTGGCTACTCTATCGAACTAATTAAGCGGCAAAACTCTCGTTACGCGTACATACGTACACACAAACGCGCGCGTGCGTGCGCCTGTAGTGAAATGAAAACCGACGGGGTTTGCCAGAGATCGTGCGAACTAATTAACGAAAATTCCAACGACTAATTTACGTCCAACTCACTCTATCTCTTTCTCTCTGCCTCCCTCTCCCTTCCTTCCCCTTTGCATTCCTTGTCGGCTTTCATAACACCGATATCCCTCGAGTACGCTCTTTTTTTCCCAGAGAATTCGTGAAGAACGGACCGATGATTGACGAGGGTGTCCTTTTTTTTACCAAGTTTTAATGGTTCGCGGATCGTCCCGGCTGGGTCCTTGAATAATCAGGAAGTCGGTCCTTCGGTCGCGAGACCGGGCGTGAAGGGAACAGTCATATCCGTGACTCTGGGGGATCCTTAATAAGTCCTCTCGTGTCTTCTCATCAGCGTGTAGTCCGCGCCAGACTGCATGGAACCAGAAGAGTGTGCGGTCCTACCAGACTGCGAGTCTCGGGGCCCTTGCTGCGCGTTCCCTCAATGCCTTATTATTCCTCGCTGTCTTTCTTCACGGAAATACGAGACTCGTTCCCCACAATTCTTCGGGTTACTCTTCTTCCTCCTCTTCGTTCGTCTCTGTATCGTATCGCGTTGCTGCGAACGAGCTACCGATCGAGGAATCCCGAAAGCGTTCCGCAACGACGCTCCTTCGTCTCTCGTCTCTCTTTCTCCCTCCCTCACACACAAACATACACACATCCTCTTAAGCTACCCTCTGCCCTTCTCACCGTGACGACGTTACACGTATCGGAGCTTTTATAACTCGGCTAACTGTTGTGCGATACACTTATTACTGTAGAGCGAACTGACTTGCGTCGCACGTGTTTCTACAAAACGCATTCCCCGACAAATTGACTTCAGGCCTCGGCGTTCGCACCCCGTGACGTCCTGCGTGCGGCCTTTCCTCTTTTTCTTCGTTGTGCCACATATGTTTATAAATATATATGTATATATATAGTATAGATATATTTATAGTGCTTATATCGTTTTTCGTCGTCCTCGATGAAACTCTTCGTTATTTCGGCGCAGTCTCTTTGCCGTCTTGAAAACGATACTCGACCATATTTCGCTTTCTCTCGTCTCTTACGTTTTTCGTTTTTTATTCATACCGCATCAAATTCTATCTCTCCCCCTTCCCGCTTCCTCAACCCGACCTTTTACTTCCCCTCGCAGTCTCTCGCTCGGTTCACTCGCGTCCCCATCGCGCAACCACGACGACGACGACGACGACGACGACGACGACGACGACGGCAACGACGACGCCTTTATTATTAGCCGGTGTCTCGCGCACACCGCAAGCTAGTTAACCGAGTTAGTTAAGTGAGAATTATTATTTAGCTCGTTGAATGGTCGCTTCGTCCCGCGTGTCTCCTCGTCGGCTTTCCCTGATGCTTTCGGGACCCTCCTCTACCGCGACCTCTCGCCACAAAAACTTCGGTCTATATCATAGCTCTCTCTCTCTCTCTCTCTCTCTCTCTTTCTCTCTTTAGGTCGCTGTCTAACACATTCGCGAAGCAACCTCGACCATCGTTATCCTCTGGACCGAATAAGAGAGAGAGAGAGAGAGATAAAGACGGTTCCCGGCAACGCAGAAATCCGTGGAACACACCCGCGCAGCGGGAATCGCGCTGTCGCCCGGCGTTCCCTCTCGACCTCTTATTTGTCCAGGACCACCGAGGTGTCGAGCACTTTACGATTTCCGACCGCCGGATTTTGCTTTTCCCTTCCTCCTTGCCCCTGTCACTCTCTCTCTCTCTCTCTCTTTCATACATAAACACACGTATAGCAAAGCAAAACTCCTCGCTATCATACACGCCATCTATTTCGGTTGTCTCACTTCCATGGTACCAGTGTTTAATTCAAGCATTCGCGGCTCTTTAAGTAAGTGACAGCCACCGAGAGAAATAAAATTAAGTAATAAAGGAAGATGAAACGTATCGCGAAAGGAAAAAAGCATAGAAAGCCAATGTTACAAGGTAAAATACGACGATATTATAACGACTGGCGGAATGATGGAAAAATGGGCGAGGTATGTGTGCGTTTTTGATCGTGTGATATACACCTCTCGATTAATGTATCAAGATTTTCCCTAACGAGACGATGATTTTTTTAACTACCCCCCACCCTCTCTTCGCTTATAATCATCCGTCGTTCGTCCTATATGTGTTATTATAACACGTGCGTGACGTTATTTCGACACGGTTTGGTGAGTCCATTAAAATATCTTTGCTACATATAAATATAGATTGCTCGACATACACGCAGGGATGCAGAGAGAGAGAGAGAGAGCAGTTGCGGTATACACGAAGTCATCATTATCCAGCAACTGTGAGCTTAATTATAGCTAATGGTCTGCTCGACGTAGTATGATTAATGATTAATGAAGCGGCTTGGTATATACACGTGTGTTTATATATGTGTACAGCGTATATCACCATTTGCAGTTCAATCGAAAGCGTCGGGCGCGCGCGCGCTCCCCCACTCGCCGCTTCGCACAAGCCTCGATAACCCCCCTGGGATTGATTCCCGAAAACGAGACTTCGAGCACATGAAGGAGAATCGTAGGATAAAGCGATTTTTTTTTCTCGTAGCATTTGAACTAGTTTCCTTATTTCGCGAAGACGCGCTTGAAGAATTGCGACGACAGACGAATGTGAAAAAAAGACGAGAATTGCCACTCGACGCTTGGATGCGCTTTTTTTGCAGTATCTAGTCACGGTAGATAAGCCGAGGATACGTCGTAATGATTACATCGAATCGCTACGATGTACGACTTATGTACTCTAAGAAAATCCGAGACTTCCGAGATCTCCATTTCGTATAGAAGGATTTTCCTCCTCCCTTCAGCCGCCGCCGCCTCCTTAAAGCGAGGGCGAAAAAAGGCTTTGGATCTACCCCGAGCTGCTCTTAATCGTCACGATTATTCGTGTCTCTTGCGAGAGAGCTTCGCGCGAATTTCCACTTAAAAGCTCATCTGCAGAACGAAGTGATCCGTGAAACGAGAGCAAATTTCTTCGCGCCGCTGAACGAAAATAAACGGACGAAGGCCGAACGGAACAATAAAGTATACGTAAGAACGAGCCAATCGTCGTAACGAGAAACTCGTGTTTTCGTTCGATATAAGTGAAATTTAATTGATCGGCGAATTGCAAGTTGGCGAATCCGACGAATCGCTCTAGATTCGAAGAGCGCAATGGTGGAGAAGCGAGTCTCGATGACCATCGTAAGTAATTTCTACCAGTAACATCTAACCATTGGAATTCGATTTAAATTTTCTAAATCTTGCATTTCGACGCATTTCTTTGCTTCGTCTCACTGCTATCGCGATTAAAAATGAAGTTTTCGTCGAAAAACCTACCGACTGTTCCATTTTAGCGCTACCGGGTCATATTACGAAAATAAAGCAATACTATTCGGACGGTCGAGATATCAACGACTAAAGAAGTCGTTCTTACTATAGGTTATGTACCCAACGCTAGAGCGTCGACAGTGTCTATTCGAGCGAAAATGTTCTCGCTTATTTTCTCGCGAGGGCGCGGAGCATCCCCCGAGCACGCACATAGGGGATAACGATGCTGCCGCGAGTGTTCTCGATTTCGTGACGAGAGGGAGGATGGGGGGGGGAGGAAGCTCGAGTGTCAAGGGGTATGGCGAAAGTCCTGGTGGCGGGGGAGGGGATGGGGGTTGGGGGTGGGTTAGAAATGCCCACACATACCACCACTACCAGAGGGCGCGGTATGGCGGTGGTGAAAACCCGCGGGAAGGGAATAGGGATTCCATTATTTAACCGAGGTAGTTTAGGCGAGTATTAGGGGTTTGAGTTTATGACACCCCTCGGTTGCCCGGATTGCCTATTAATACGATATGAGCTTGGCTCTCTCGGTGTGCTCGCCGCCTTGTGCGCGGGGCGTTGTGCACGAGTGAGAGAGAGTGAGAGACTACGAGAGAAAGACAGAAAGTGCTGTATGCTGCGGAAAACCGTGATGGTATTCGGTGGGGTATAGGGTTGCACGCTGTTCCTGCAGGGCTCCACCCCCGTGTTGCCTCCCTCCCTCTCACTCTCTCGCTCTCTCATTTTGCCACAGGCATATCTCGCTTTTCGCAACGCTCGGGAATTTTTTTTCCCTACCACCCACTCGACCGACCAGAGCCCAACCCCCTCGGTTTTGATATTGGTGTCGACGTTGGGGTGGTGGTAGTGATGGTTGCTACCGACGAACCCCTCCGTCGTTCTCCAATCCTCTGCTTTCTCTCTCTCTCTCTCTCTCTCTCCGATTCTCCCTCTTGGCATCTCGTTATAAATACAGACACAGACGAATATACAAAAGTATGTATAGATATCTATGTATACGAAAATAACGAAATAGCCGGGATGGCAATATCGTTTCGTACCTACGCGAAGGGGATGACCAGGCTGAAATGGAGCTACTAAGAACGAGCCCGTTTATTTTGAACTTCTGTTCGCGTCTAAAAGTCTACGAATTAATTCCAAGTCAAATTAAACCAGAATTTTTCTGTATCGTTAGATCACGTTGTCGTTTGAGAAAAAAATCCAAGAATTAAGAAAATTTCTTAACCCTCGAAGAATCTTCCATTTTCCTCGAGTGTCCCATTTTGCCTCGTTCTCCCCGATATCTGGATTATACTTCATGTACAGTGTTATATCGCGTTATGTATATGTCCAAGTTGGTGCGGGTGTGTACAATAATACGTGAAAAGGGATACTACGAGCTAAGGAAAGTTGGGGGTTGGTGGTACTATGATCGTTCTATATAAACGGAATCGTTGAGAATCGACCAGGTATATATGGCGATAGAAAGAGGAAGAGACACGAAGGGAGAGAGAGAGAGGAAGAGAGGGTGAGAGTCAAATTAAACCGAGTTGCATCGTTACCGTTACAGGAAACCACCCCTTACCCACCAAGTTTCCCATCGTTTTTCTCTCTCCCTGCCCCTCCTTTAGACGCGTATATGCTCCGGGGCTATTTCCCACACCCGCGACTTCCGTTTCCCAACGTAATCAGCATCAGCGACGCTCGCCGCAGTTTCGCGTTCCGCTTACCCCCGCGCTCGCGACTTGCCCCTCCCAATCTCTTCTTTGTAGTGATATCTATATACTCGACTACGCTCCTCACTGCCAGAAATTCTAGTACCATAGGAAAAGATGTATATATATACGTCGGTTGATACGGTATACTCTGCGAAACACAGGAACTCCCTGCTTTCACCGTCGAGAGTCCACACTACCCGCTCAACGTTTTCAAACTCACCGCGAAACGGCACAAGGGGATGAAACCGAGGGAACTGCCGATTCCCTTTGGCGCAGAGCGCGCGCCTGCCGAGTCGCTCGTCGATCGTTTTCTAATTTGGCGAGCAAACACTCGACGAGAGCCCCGATTCTACTCACGCTATCGTCGCTCTTCCCGCTCTCGGTCCATCGGTCCGTTCTTCCTTTCACCCCTACCCCTCTTGGCCCATCCCATCAAAAACTACCGACAAACCTTACATCTACGAAACTATGTTAAAGGGTGTGGACCGATCGCCACGATCATTCGTACACTCGAGATAGTCCGACCTAAACGCAATGAGTAGGAAGAGAGAGAGAGAGTAGAGATTCGTCAATACTAAACTACCCCACGAACATCGATGTCCGATCCCCCGAGTTTGCGTCTTGCGGATAAACGGTCGGACCTATGTAACGGATAATACGTCCGTCGCGTCACGCATTGACGTTCTGTTCCGTTTGATTGGGAAATCGCGAATAGGAGTCCCGTGAGTATCAACCCCATCGGCGTCGCGTTAAACTATGCGCGAGGCTTGCGATATAGCCGATGGTATAATCGTTCGGTCGATCGTCCAGTTAATTGCCAACATCGGGGACAAACGCAAATTGCAATTGAATTCTCATTTTAAAACCGCTAACTTTTTTAATGTTTTTTGTACGATCGATCGAACCTATTCAATGAGATAAATCTAAGATCGAAATTATCGCTTACGATGGGAAAATATGCGTTTGATATTAAATAGTCTCGTCGATAAGTAAAAGCACAAACGAATCTCTATTTATGATTCGTAAAATCGAAACGATTTTACCGAACATCCCTTTTTTCCATCCCCATGGGTATTTTACTATTACTGGCAACATTAGTGCCGGTGGGAGAGCTATCGATGGTGGTAATGGTGCTATAGTAACGATGGTGTTGATGCAAACTGTATATACGTACGTATATATACAGATAAATATATAAATTCTGTCGAATGGGATGTGTGCGTACGTATATAAACTCGTGTGTGTGTGTGTGTATAAAGTGGTCCGTGTGTATCGTCCCACTGCACGCGGCCAACAGAAGGCAGATCTCTCCCGGGAGACTCGACGCTTGTTTGCGCTGCTTATCATCAGTTCCCATTAATATTAAACCGCATTCAACGAACGAACGAGCCAGCCAGTCAGCCATCCAGCCGGCGTTACTACCCCCTGATGATAGAGAGACGGAGTGAGAGAGAGAGAGAGGGAATGAACAACCCCCGAGTGCATCCCTCTGCTCTCTCCTGTACGGTGTCTCCCTCGACACACACGCGAATCTCATCGTAAACATACAACACGTCTCTACCGTACTTCAGCGTATGTGAATACCGATCTTTCGAGGTATGCGAATAGCTGCGCGGACAGGTATAATACGAATGTAGTTAATTCATACAGGCAAAAGCTTACTCGAACGCACACGCGACGATCCAACCCCCTTGTTACGAAGCATTCGAGTGGCTCCATTACGTACGAATACACGAGGACGTCTACCTGCGTGTCTAATTTATCAGCTGGTGTTGACACTACGGTAAATTCTAACATCCGGCAATTCTCGTTTACTTCGTCACACGTTTACACGAATTTTAAAGAACTTTTGTTCCTCTGCTGGGACTAAACGTAATTCGGCGTCGAAAATATTGTTTGTTATTCACTATCGAGCGAAGAATTGATTAATTTTTGTCCATTTACCGCGGTCTTTTTAAACTAATTGCAATGATTATTATTGTCGTAAGGAACAAACAATAAACGAGTATCATTATGATTATAATTACAAGTAGATAGAAATGATGGAAAATAATTTCGTTTAATCGAATGGCGATTCTTTGAAATATTTGAAATACAAATTTGTGTCAATTACGTTGTATAAATAACGCGTGGCAAATCTGTATCGCGCGTGATAAAACGCATGCACACAAACCGATGCGAACGTTCTCGATGGCACGGTTACCTGTAATCGTGCCCAACTGTGCGTGCACGGGTATTACGTCTCGTTATCTATACCCGATAGATACATATTCCTGTCTCTCACTCTGATGACGATGATGATGAGGCGAGCGTACGTGGACCGATCACCGTTAGCGATTGTAATTGTTCGTGTTGACAGAGATGGGTGAACAGACAGAGGCACATTTTGCACAGGTGCAAGCGTCCTGGTAACGCCGACACAGCTGCGCTGTTTCTCGCATGGAGTATGGTTGTAATGGAAATGTAGGGGTTGCGATTCGTGGCTGGACGGCCAAATGCCGAAGGTGGGAGTTGCAGGGATTGGTTCGCGCGTAACAATATATATATATATATTATATATAGATAACCTTCTCCGCCAATCCAGAATTTTTTTTTACAACACTGGCAACATTTTTAAAAGACAAGAAAAATAATCTAGGTTTTTTAATAAAAAGCTTTTTTTACTTACATTAGAGACGAGAATAATTTTATGGAATATCTGGTGAACTGATATAAATTGTATAAAAAAAGTCATGAAAGAATTTTGATAAAGTTTGGGTGAGACGTTGGCTAAATTCGCATTGAATGATAAATCTGTGTGTGCGTGTGTGCGTGTGTTTAGTTTTGGACCTATTCGTTCGTGGATTCCCCAGTGCCTGTCGGCCGTTCGCGGCTTTTCGAGGGAGCCGCCGACTGAGAGCGGGTGTGGAGTGAAAAGCCGCGAGCGAAGAGCGAGGGTGCTCAATTTTCACCCTTTGTTTAATCGCCGCTCGGAGTCGACTACATTAATTTAATACCGACGCGTGTGCGCGACCGCGCGAGAGCCACTTGGTCGTTTCTACAGAAACGGGAGTTGGGCTTTGGGATGGCCAGTTTAATTTTCTCCACCGCCTTATAATTTACTTTATCGAGCTTCAGCGAACAACGATGCGAGACGCTTGTAAAATCAGCGATTTAAAAGTAGCGATATTCGTGCACCAACGGATATTTCGTAAAAATAATAAAAATTTATTCACCGTTGCAGCAAAAATTTAACTCAATCAGCAACGTTAAAACGTAATAGAATAATTATTCGAACGATAAATGTAACGTAACGAAAGTATGACGAAAAAATATTTTTACGATTTTTTTGTTTCAACTTCCTCGTTACTTTTCGAAAAGACAGTGGTGATAAGTTTTGGATGTTTTCAAAAGCTACCAATCGTATTAATTAGCAAAGCTCGCTTGAATATATTGCGTGAGTTCACGTTCATCTCAACTGTATTGACAATTATGTCGAAGTTAATATTGGGTGGAAATGTATACGTGCGCATATGCTATGGTAATTACACGGTAATTACTCGTGTGCAGTGACTGAGTAATTACAGTAATCGGGCAAGTGGGATACTGAGGGACCGAGATGGGATGCACGACAGAGAGCGAGAGAAACACACACACACACACACAGAGGAAGAGAGAGAGAGTGAGTGAGACGGGGTGGGGCCGGTATAGGGGTGGCAAATGAGAGAACGGCATCCAGCGATATGCGCGTACGGTGATTACCTATCGGTTTTCAATTTTCGCTCGCTGGCGTAAAATACCTCTCCTCTCTCATTTTGATTACTCCGTAATTCAATAAATCACCGATATTTGCATCATCGGCTCGATCATCATCGCCCCAAACATTTTTTAAAAATCCCTATTATAATTATTTTTTCACCTTTTAATCAACAAGCCTAAATAAAGCCCGCCGGCACATTACAAAATAATAGATCTCGTTGTTGATCCAATCAAAAAATTTAATCGCTGTGATAAGATTGAACATAGAACTCTTGTGTCTATACATACCTATAAGTGGAATAGAATCGAGGTCATCTACGTATACAGGACACGAAATCTAGCCCGAACGCTGTTCACACGCAGTCGTGTACCTATACATATATACGAGTATATGCGTAAAACGGATGAAATTCAATTCAATTCATTCATTTTTTATGGAGATCATCTCGGATTTTATTTAAATTCCAGTATGTTGTACAAATTGTAATTACAATTTTTTTAAGCACTTCAGAAACATCCGAAATGTTTTTCAAATATATGCCGGTGAAAAGGGTAAAAAAAGTGAAAATTAACTTTTCATTAATCTTCGAAACATCGAAAAAGCAAATATTGTTTTTCGTCCTAAAAGACTTTGCAGCGAAATTGCGAAATCACGAATTTCTCGTAAAACAAAAATATCACATTATTATTCTTGGTTTGTCGCAATTTATCGATAAAACAGGGAAAAGTCATGAAGAATCACCTTTTCCAGCTTTTGAGCCGACAAATGGCGACTAATCGCGAATAAGTATATGTGAGAAACCCGTTGTAATCTCGATGTTGTTTTTTTTTTAAGGACTCTCTCGGTACCTCAAAATGACTTTAATATCACTCATCACAAACTTCGCAATATATTCGAATTTGAACTAAATCCGAGATGATCGTCGAAAAACGTTTCAATTTCACTCTTTTTTACTCATGTACATATACAATATACATAGTCGTGAGTACGTGTACGTGTGTATTTGGCTCCAGACTCTCGGACCGCCGGGAGCAGTGGGCGGTACGTGCGGCGATCGCTTAGAGAGGCCAAAGGACGATTCAATTAGGATCGACCGGAGTAATCCTCCTGCGCTACTACGAGCCGTTTCCGCGACGGTGCTATATGTATGCTCTTCTGTCGCATCCTTTCGAGGCCCTCAAACTCCCCAGGCTATGTTCAATCTATACACACACGCAAACATATATATATATGTACATAGCCAACCGGGAGTCGATGTCCTAGATATATTGTGTATATCTGTGTCCCAAAGCCTCCCATGCTATGCTTTGATTCAATCAATCTACTATACGTATATATATACATATATTTGTGTACAGTCCATCGAGTATACTTACAAAACCCTCTATCATAGGAATTAGGAGAATACGACAATTTCATTCATATATATATATATATATACGGTAGGCACAATTCCAAGCCAAATATTCATCGGGTTTGTCCGATTCCAAATTGACTCCACCCTCTCATTCCTCTCCCCGTTCGAGTCCCTAAAAAACAGAGTCGAGGGAAGCGACAAGAGCTAAATATGGAATAAGGGGTGATCGGATGGTTCGAGAAAAATAGAAAAACCGATCGCTATAATAATAGTAACGCGGTCCGTATAGTCTCTTATAGTAATAGAAACGCCCGTTACCGCGCCCTGGCATGCCGATCACTCTTTCCACCCCTGTGGTGGACCCTCTCTGCGTCTCATGGCCAGCGTGAGCATACACGCACGAGAACTAGACGAGAGAATGAGAGGGAGAGGCAGAGTCGTTGTGCCGTTGCTCCACCGTCGAGGCCAGGGTGACATCTCATTAGTGAGACAAATTGCTTCACCTCTCCGCGTCCCTTCCTCCCCTCCGCCCCTACGGCTCGTTCTCGTAGTTCTTTCCACGTGCGCGTAGTGACTCGGACACCAAAACACGCTTATGTTCACCGTCATACGTATAAACATATTTCCGTATATATATTATATATACACATACATATATATATAGCACCTATGAGACAAGTTAATAATGCGAGAGGAAATGAGAGCGGAAAAAAATTGAATCTATAGATAGACATGCCCACAGGATTGACATAAGGGGGTGCGAGGGTGAAAGTAGGGAGTCGGTAAAGAGCGAGAAAGCGCGTGTTAAGGTCGTTAAGCGGCCAAAAATCTCGCTTTTACGTATATGTAACCCGAAGATAGAGAGAGGAAGAGAGTGAAAGAGACGACGATCCCGGCGATCGTTCTCGTAGCCTGAACACAAATTGCGACTATACACGCAACGAGACTACCGACGATAAAACGAAAAGCTACCCCGTGTGTGTTACGAGTACACTATGTTATAGAGGGGAAGGAAGAGTAAGGAAGAAAGGGTAGAATCGTATATCCCTATGCTGAATACATTTGCAAATAGATCGTCGTATACAAGGAGAATTTAAGCTTCGCTCGAGTATACGTGGTACATAAAGCTCCGGCAGATGTAGCGAGCATAGGAGGACATACTCGTAGATGTGGTGGTTCGACCGCGTACACGCGCTTATAAAGCCTAATATCGCACTCTCGTTGCACGTCGTTGAGCTGCAACGCGACAGGGAGACTATGTATACATATACGTGTGTGTGTGTGTGTGTGTGTGTGTATGTACTTGCGTGGATGCGTGTATGCGTGTGCCAACGGCGACACGGCGACGATGCGGTGTACAGGAGTGAGACCAGTGAGCGGGAGGGGGTGAAATGTATTAGGGGCTCGCATAGCTAAACTAATTGGTTAAATCTGTTGGGCCGCATAACTGGGAGGCTAATTGGGTGATTTCCTGACAAATTATATCCACCCCGACGACTACGCCCACTCGGTAGCGGGACCGTTTGTCACTTGACACTTTGAAGAGACCTCTCTCTCTCTCTCTCTCTCTCTCTCTCTCTCTCTCTATCTATCTCTCTCTCTCTCAGTCCCTCTTTCTGGCTCTCTTTCTCTCGGTATGTCTCGTGCATGCATATACACGATACGAAAGCTCGGAACGAGAGTCAAAAGAGAGATGTTAAAGCGAGAAAGAGTTTGCCCGTGTGTGCACGCAGAATCTCGCGGTCCCGAGTGTTTCGAGACTTTGCGAAGCAAGATTTGCGCTGAGTATTCTCGTATATACACACACACATATATATATATATTTATATATATGTGTGTGTGTAAGACTTTTCAGTCTCGTTCCGCCGCGTGTTTCTTCTCGCGCTCTCCTCTGACGTTGTTACCCTCCTCTGGCAAACGAGAGGGAAACGACGAAGACGAGCACCAAGAGCGAGAAAGTTATAGACTCGTTAGTTTAAGTTGCTCTCGCATCTTCCGCTCGGCCTCTTCACCATCCTATCACCCCTCGTCGTTGCAAGCGAAAACCACGCGTGCAAGATCTCGACAGGACGATTATATATATCGCCCGGTCGTGCGAGCCGCAGTATTTACGCACTTCTGATATACGCGTCCTCGAGCGAGTATACGCGTGCGCACGAGACAATTTTACGTCGCGAAGAGAGATCTCGCGCGCGTATGCGTTTTGTCTCCTCGTTCGTTTAACTCGCATCATATATGAGACGCAGGGAGAGAGACGGAGAGCAACACGCGCGTTTCACGAGACTCTTTGTGAAGGGAGTTGGATGAGACACCTCTGATGAGTACAAAGTACCCGGGGGCTTTAACATTTTGTTTTTATCACTCTTTTATGGATTTTTCTTTGTTTTTTTTCGGGGTTGTTTTTCGTACGCGATTATTAGTTGATCTCTGTGAGAAAAAGGGGACGAGGGTATTTGGCGGGAGAGGGAGGAGGAGGAGGTAGCGAATAAAATCTATAATTATTCTTGAATGAAGAGTCGCGTCAACTGTATAATATTCGAACTTACGGGAGGCTGAATGAGAACAAGGTTCGTTTTTTTCCTCTTCTTCATCTCAAATTTATCGAAGTCTCGATAAAGTAGCAAATTTCAAAGAGGCGAGTTTGGTAAAAATGTTCACCGCGAGTCGAGCGTAATTTTTCTTTATTTTTTCAATTTTGATTTAATTTTGATCTAAATCAATCATATTAAAATTAAAATATTTTAATTTGGGAAAGATATCGTGTCGATTAATTAAAATGCATTCTCGCAAAGTTGCAAATCTTGTAATTAACGATATTTAAAAAAAACGAAAAAAAGAAAACCCGTCGCCAATAAGAATGCTTGAAAGCGGTCATTAGGAATGAATTAGAGAAAAAGGCGGCGGTCGAAATGAGAAGACGGTGAGAGTAAAACCGAGAGAGAAAGAGAGCAAAGCGAAGAACGATATCGAGCAATACGAGAGACCTCCGAGTAGGACCACGCGATTTGGCTGACTAACATTCACGTGTTCTCCATCTGCCGCTATTTGGCTGCTCCTCTCACTCCCTCTCATATTTGACGCGATGAAACCAAGCCGCGCGACAAGTCGTCTCTCCAAATCGTTTTCGAGCGGAACGCGTTCTCGCGAGACATCACGCGACTATTATTATTACCGGCTATTTTATTTTCGCGAATGTGTCCGTCGCTCGCATCCTCCGACTCGAATAATCTCGTAAATATATGCGCGGGGAGGACGAGAGCGATTTGAATATCCGAAGTGAAATAATCGAGGGAATTCTCGTGTGAATGTGACCGGATTAGAGCGTACCTATCCTCTTCCGCCCTCTCACCCTCGCGCAAAAAAGCTTCGACTCAATTTATATACATACATAGTAATATTAGACAAACCGAGAACGCAAAGCTTTGTGCGTAGGGTGTAGAATATATTATAAACATATATATATTGGTTGGGAGTCAGGCAGCCCAAACAAAAGTAAAACACAGGGAGAGAACAGTATGGCGCGGATGACGATAAACGCGCAGTGCAGGTTAACTCGCGAACCCCCGCACCCCCAAAAATTCTCATTTCGTGTAACTGAAAAATTCATTCCACCATTCCGACATTCACGTTGCCGGCTCCAACGTTGCGTTACTATACGTTTTACCGTACACGGTGTGTAACTCTCATCGGAGTTCGCAAGGGCCGTGCATATAATACGAGTCTGCGAACACATTTGACCTCTGTACGCGAACCGGCGTTATCGGGTTGTACGTTACATCGATAGGACGCGAGAAAATTGCACCGCACGGGTGAAACCTGATTTTTTGAGATAAATTAATCGAGCTCCTCGTCGATGCGTATACGTTTCCGTAACTTCGCGTTAACCTGGTGAAATCGATTCTTACAAATTTGCGCCTCAGGGTGAAACTAGACTTTTTTTTACTTTTAGTCAAGAAAATCGGTTTTTTAGCATTTGAAACGATCGTTTTTTTTATTCTCCAGCTAATACCAGCGCGCGCTTACTTCGTTGGATATCTCAGTCGAGGTCGATTCGGGATCTGATAAAAAAAACTGTTTCACGGTATATTTGAATCGTACACAGGGGAGTTTGAAAACTGATGCTGAAACCGGATGCGAAAATTCGTGGTCACCGTCATACTCTTTTTCTACTGATAGATGTGCAGATACATATATATATGTATGCATATATACAGTCGAGGTCCCCTCGTTAATCCGTGGACAGTCATGAATTTACGGCTGACCTGGTGATGCTTTAGCTACTGTATACGTATATATATATATACATGTATAGATCGAATTTATTATCGATATCCTGACGACGACTCCAGTTAGACGCGTCATTGAGCTGCAATCGGAAACGCCGATTGCAGTCACGAAAACGTTCAATCTCCAATGGATCGATCGGATCGCACGCGGGACAAAAACTTATTCGAAACGAGTCCGTTAAAATATTTACGGCGAAAAAAAAACCAGTGTGGAAAATATACGGATATTGATGAAATATCGGTATACACGGTATATATCGATGAAATAAAACATTTATATTTCAATCGTACAATTTTTTGGGTGTTTCATAGATTTTTCGTCCGCGCATTTTTCCACGTCAGATGGTCAAATAAAAATTCAGCGACGATTAGGTACGTTCGTCTTAAAATTACGAGCCTCGTACTCGATCGATTACATTTTGCTCGAACAATTCCGGGTTTAATAGACTCGATTCGTATAAATATATTTTCTGCAATTTCGTTCGAGAGTCCGTTACGTATCGAATAAAAAAATCATGACACAAACGAACATTCGTTAAAATGTCACATCTGTCGACCACCCTTTCCGCAGTCAATCGGCGTTATTTATCTTCGCGATAAAATATTAAGCGAATCTAGTAGTCGGCGTAAAATATATATATCGACTAATCTTTAAATCCCCCGCTCGTTAATTCCCGAACATACTCGTGTTACATCGACTGCGAGACTTTCGTGCAACGAAATCCTAATCCTCTCGAGGATATTACCCATGCTGGATCTCGATACAATTAGACGCGTCATTAGATCGAAATCTAAACTTGGCTCGATCGCGACCAGCCAAATGCTCGCCCTCGTGCCTTAACGTCCGGCAGGGTTACTACTCCTCCGTACCAATGAAAAACACTACTAGAGTTCGTTCTTTACGAAGAGAGGAAGAGCGATCACCGTTACGCGATACGAGATATACGATTGCCGAGGCAGCATGCTCTTTGGTGCAAGGATACGGGTATCATTGCCGACACCCTCGTATTAAGGGAGAAGCCACGTTTTAACCCCGGTGTATGACCATCGTCGTAGTCGTCGTCGTCGTATGCCACACCCTCGTCCACTACCCCTTGGGCTTTCCATCCTCCTTCCCTCTCTCTCTCTCTCTCTCTCAAACATCGCGTTCAGTGTACGAGCAGCATGGATCAGATCGCAGTTAGGGAAAATCCCAAGAAGGGAATCTTTTAATTTGACGCACCATAAAGCACGCCTAGCCGCTTCACGATTCAAGCCTCGTCTTTCTCACTCTTTCTCTCTCTCTCTCTCTGTCTCTCTCTAACTCTCCCGCTTGCCAATAGGCCGTGACAGTTGGTAGCTACATTCTACCACATACGTCCATACACAGAGAAATACATATATACACACACACACATATATATATATCCATATGATATCGTTGCAAAAGGGTCGGGGCAAACCCCCATGGGAGCAGGTCACGGCTGACACCACGGCGTGTCGTATCGCTGCAATAATAACGCGTAAGCGATACCCGCGCCACCGTCACCTCTCCACGCTACCGAGAGTATCGCCCCAATGTGTCTCGTTACATTATATCATATCCAGGGGCTAATGGCATATATATATATATATACAGAGAGAGAGAGAGAGAGAGAGAGAGAGAGAATTAGATGATACACCCCATACTTTACTGGTATGCGCGCGTTTGACGCTCGTTCCGCTCGTGCATCAGTTAGTACACGCTATATGGTATTGCACGCGTTTAGATGCCTACTTACACGATATATCGTAATGTACAGGATACACCGACGTACATCTATACGACAAACTGTAGGTTGGGTCGTACGTGTCGTACATTACGAAATAATGTGTAAGTAGGTACGTAAGCGTGTAAACGTGTGTTAGGAAGAAACGTTCGTGCGACCGCGTTGGAGCGAACAGCACGGGCGTTATAATCACCTCCTTGGGGCCCCATTCGCTCTTTCGCACGGGGCTATATACGAGCGGGATAGAAATACCACGCTCCGCCTGTATCACGACACCGAGTCCTCGAGTCGCGTAATGTAACCTCGTCCTGGTCTACGTGTATACGACCACCACCGATCTATTTAATCGCGTGTCGCGCATCCTACTCATCCATGGACGATGATATCACGCCAGCCCTTATTACATACGGGAGAACTCGTATATAACCGGGTGCTATCAAAATCGTTTTCTATTAATGATCACTGCGCCGTCGAGAGTTTTGACTGTTTCATGGGTATTTCGACGTTATTGACTACACGAAGAGCGCATGAACTGTGCCAGGAAGTTTCTGTCGTTTGCCTACTCTATTTCCCTCTCTCTCTCTCTCTCTCTCTCTTTCTCTATCTTTCTCTGTCTCTCTCGTTTAGTTGAGCTCAACTGGGTGGAATGTAGCGGAACATCGAGTTCAAATCGTTTTTCTATTTATAACCGGGTATATATATGTATTTATGTCTGTATGAGTGCATGTATGTGGAGGTCGCGAGAGATTGACTGCGTTCGGGAACTGTTGGCGGGAGTAGGCAGGGCAAACATATTTTGTCGTTATTGGGTATCGAAAGAAAGAGAGAGAGAGTGGGAGGAGAGAGAGAGAGAGAAGATAATCCGATGCACTCTATATATACGTATGTGCGGGGATGTATGTGTTCATATAGGCACGTTATATAAGCGTATGTATAGTCGATCAAAGCATCATAAAGCATGATCGACCAATTGCTAGATGAAATGTAGCGGAACATGGAAAAGCACGCGTAGGGTAGTTTTTTTTTCGTCGAAATATTTTCGCCCCGGCTGACTTGTTCATAAATACGACTCGTGTTATTCCACCACGATATTTTTTCGCGTCTGGCTAATTCGTTTTGGGGGAAAAAAAATTGTGACGTAACGAGCGAGATCGTCAGAAACGTGATGAAAATTTTTGTGAAATTGGAAAATGAGTTTTTGCCATTATTTTTAACCGAGGGATATTTCTTTCTCGTACTATTCCATTTTTATCACGACGAACGACTCTTTATTCGTAGATTCTGGGAGTAGTCGACGCGTGTTTCTGTAAAACGTGAGACAGGACATATTTTTGCATTATTAGCCGGGACTAAACCAAATTGAATATTAGAAGCACGACGTTGATGCACCCTCGGCTCGACTCTTGTCGCTCGGGTCCTCGACAAGATGTGCCGAGAGTGATGGCAGAGTTTACGACGACGAGATTAACGTCTTCGGTTTAACACGCCATATGCGCGCACGCAGCCCACACGTTGACGAACTCAATTTCCTCCGGTCACGCCTAGTTAATACCAATTTTTAGAAAAAGAAAAAAAAAGCAAAAATCTTTCACGTCTCAACTTTTTTTCACCCGGGACACGCACGCTAACTCCAATTCTTCGCGACATTAACCGTCGAGAATCTCAAGACCGTTCGCGCGAAGACACCGCTACTTAATTTCTATTGCGGTGAACGCCTACACCCGGTTCGCACGCACCCCTAATTTTTTACTTTCTCAATTTTTTCGTTGAAATAATTTTTACGATCGTAACAAGAAATTATTCGATTCGATCAAGATGACCTGCGAATATTGCGAAAATTTTGTAGTTTTTAGAAAAACTTTTTTTTTTTAATTTGCTATTTTTCAAAAAAAACGATAAGTCGAATAATAACAGAAATAATATTGAAAATTTCGCGGGATGATAATTATCTCGAGGATCGCACAATGGAGAACGCGATAATTGTGCACGGAATAATTACGGCGAGATTCTCGTGTCGTAGATTTCGATTCACGGAA
This sequence comes from Netelia inedita, assembly GCA_964017225.1. Classification (NCBI taxonomy): domain Eukaryota; kingdom Metazoa; phylum Arthropoda; class Insecta; order Hymenoptera; family Ichneumonidae; genus Netelia; species Netelia inedita. The sequence goes on along the minus strand of OZ024922.1, from coordinate 31,921,334 downwards.
ATACGAATCGATACGGACATGTATTATACGATGATATATAGATCTATCTACAAACTATACGCGATGTACGTATATATAACGTCGATCCCAATTTATAGAATTCCATGAAGCCGCGTAATCGGAATAGTCAATTCACGAACTACTATATATGCCCGTAGCAGGAGATAGGGTGAGAGGGGGATGGGAAGAGAAAGAGATCGAGAGGGGAACGAGAGAGGAATATCGGGGTATAGAAGAGAAGAAGAGAAAGAGAGGGAGAAGGGTGAGATTCGGCCAATTTCTCATCCCCCAAACACCGAGCACAAAATGCGAGCGAGAGTATATATAGTATGCAACTCCCTGCGTCGGTTGGTGAGCAGCCACGGCGCCACAGCAACTCCGCCGTGGCGTACCGAACCCCTGGCTATCGCGATATGACGATAATAGGTGTATATAGCAAGAGTTGTCTACATCGAAGTGAGACCAAGTTATACATATATACATATACGTGTATACACGTGGAGTCCGAACGAAAGAGGAATGGACGGAGAGAGAGAGAGAGAGAGAGAGAGAGAGAGACAGAGTATAGCGTATCGTCGCGCAAAAGTACGCGGGCGAACCGCTGCGCTGGCGATATCGTATAATTATCGGATGGCAGGTAACTCGAGCGAGTCCTCGGTTTTCTCTCACTCTTGCGTACTCTCGCCCGCAATATCATCCCCCTCGGCGACCCGCGAGCGTTTTAATTGGCCAATTATCGTGGGCACCGAATAGGTGTGCCGGTCCATATAGGCGTGAAACTTCGGGGGATGATATCCTGCCCGGATGGCTGGATGGCTTGCCCCCTCCCCTCACCCCATCCCCGATGCCGCCACCTCGCTGGTCGCTGCTGGTCTTTCCGATGCCCGAAGTCGTAGATATACACGCGGTATAGACATACGGGCTATGTAACATTTACGTACCTCCCCGAGAAACTGACGGGTAGAACGTACACAATGCTCGACTTTCGTTGCTTCCACCGGTGTTCATACGCTCGGTGAGAAATTGCATTCGGTTCGACGAAGAGAAAGATAACGGCGAGACGTTTTATGATTAACCATTCCTCGTATCGATACTTCCCCCTTGTTCACCGCGGGAGGGATTGTCCATTGTGTCGTTCGGGGATAAAAATTTGTTCAACCCGAGCGTAGATTAAAATGGGATTAATACGGAAAATTGGTTATTATTTTCTGATTTTATTTTACAATATTTATTTGGATATGTATTTTTTGAAGCGTGTCTGAACATCGATTACAGCCGATATTCTGTCAATTTAAAGAAGAATTGACGTAAATTCTACTTGTACCGTGATATTATGATGACAATGACATTTGATTTGACTTTATTTTATTATCATTGATTTTCGTATTGATTATATATTATAATTCACTACTTTTTTCTATTTTTTCTATATTATTTATTAAGTATTGTCAACGTTCCTGTGTCTCATTCGCAGAATGTCGGGCTTCGCCGAATGGTTTTACAAAATGTCAAACTATACCCTACTAGTTAGGGCTGGGTTATATTATACCGAGAATCTATAGCCAGACTATAGAGCAGCGTATAGTTGAACGTACAGAATAGGAAAGCTCCGGAGCGAGAGCGCACGAACGGGCGCAAATTGGTCACGGCTGGTCCGTCGTCGTCGTCGTCGTCGGCCTTGCACTCTCTCTCTCTCTATCCCCCTATCCCCCTTTCGCCCTAAACGGGGCTCGTAATGCATCGGGCGCGAACTATTAGGGCGCACCACCCCCTAGCCTACCAACTCTCGACAAACCCCGTCCGTTCGCTCACTATGCGGTCCATGGAGCGTGCAAGTGTGCATTTGTGTGTTTGTGTGTCGACCAGCGACATCAGCCTGCTGGCAGGTAGATAATCCACTCGAGCAAGACTCAGCACCTGCGTGCACGTGAGTTGAGAGTCGACCTCGGCTATATATATATATATACAACATTGCATGCACACTTGCTTTCAGAAGGGTGGATAATTGTTTACACTGGGGATTGATTCGGGTGGCTCTTTTTCAAATCACCCACGACAACTTTTTTCGACGGTTCTATTGTAACCTTAAAATAATTGGGGTTTTATTGACATCGAATGGCTATGTAAAAATAAAAAGACTAAAATGTGTAGTCGCTGTGACGTCATTCAAAGGGGGAATAAATAAGTCGACTTAAGAACGTACAAAAATTAATTACCCTCTTCGCTCTTCATTCAATAAATAAATATAATAAACCACACAAACATCTTAAAAAATATACGATCGATCGCTGAATACGAAAAAGAATGAATATATTTTTTCATTTAATTATACATCGGAAACATATGTCTCCGATAAAATTTTCCCACAGATGCAGAGGGTGAAAGAGAGAGAGAGAGAGAGAGAGAAAGATGAGGGAAAGAGAAAGATACGAGCAGAGTTCGTGGCAAAAGTGGAAATCCCAAAAGAGGCATTTGCTAGTTTCCTACAGTAGAGGAGCGGCGTAATGACGCGCGGAGTGGAATGCACGAGAACGAGAGAGGTAACGAAGGTGAGGACGAAACGAGAAGAGCAGTAGGTAGGTGAGCAACGTGAGAGTATAAGAGGAAAAAGGGAGAGGACGATGGGGAGTGAAAGAGAGAGAGAGAGAGTGGGAGAGATAGAGAGAGAGAAAACGACGGTGATTTTCCAAGCGGCTCCCCAAGCTTCGTCGTCCGTACCGGCGGTTATTACATAATTACCTCATTAGGAAGCAGCTCGAGCGCGGCATAATACCTTGCACTTCATCCATACACTATATATATTCGACCTACTACATATACATCTATGTATAAGTACTTCAACGTTATATGCATACAAGTATACATAATATATTATATCCGTCCATTTCTCACTCACGCATATATCCATTCGCTTAATTCCCGTGCACATACTCTCGACGAACAGCTAATACATGTAACGCGTAGGACCTTTGAGCCAGAATTGCTCGGCAAACCGAATTTCGCAGTCTCCCCACACTTTCCCGTATCTGCTCAACGTTATCAAAATCACAATGCAATCCTAATTATCCTCGACCAAGATTTTACTCGCTACTTCAGAAAATTTGAACCTCCGGAAGTATCATCGGAAAGTACATGTTTCTCATCTACGCTATTTAATTACACGCTATATTAAGTCATTATTAATTATTTTTAAAAATGTACGAGGTAATTTAGAGCTGGACTTAACCGTTGGAAAAATGATGTAACGAATTAGTCGCTCCGTTTATTATTATCGTTAATAAGTAAAACGTAAAACGATTGTAATTTCCAGTTAACGAAGAGCGACGTTTATTTATTTCACATTTTCGAGTGTTTCATTCTCAGACCCGACGAGCTTCTCGGAAACTCGACCGAATCAGTCGAGCTTGAACGACTCTCGTTCGCGGGATCGAACGCAGCAGTTAGGATATACCGGCTCGAGGATCAGTGTCGTCGGCTGATCGAGCGGGTAGTTATACGTTCGATTAACGAGAGAGGGAGAGAGGGAGAGAGAGAGAGAGAGAGAGAGAGAGAGAGAGAGAGAGAGAGAGAGAGAGAGAGACCAGAATCGTGGAAGCGGAGCAGGAGCGAATTGTGCAAAGCGGTAAGTGAGAGCGAGAGAGGGGCTAGATATAGAGACAAGGCACGGCTAGCCCGTTGAGTCGGGGCGGTTGCCCAGCAATTACCTAAATGGTCGGGTAAACAATATCCCCGTGCGCCGGAGTTAAGAGCATGCTGCCGCCGGTAGCTGCTGGTCCTCCGCTCCTGGCTGCTGTACGCTGTGTTCGCCGTTTCCAAGGCCCGCGCGCTCCTCGCCCGTCCCGGTATTGGACGCTCGACGTTATAACCAACCCCCTCCTTCCCTACCAGCAACCCCCGTTCCTCCTCAACCTATACACTTTCCACCCTTACAGCGCCAGCGCTGCGCCAAGAGACATATATAGATGCGTACATACCGAGCCGAGGATAATACGGGGGTGTGTATGTTCCTGTGAAACGCATATATAACAGCCCACCTAGCTACCCGACTGTTTTCCTATCGCAGATTAGTATTTCGGCTTGATTGCCGCAAGTAAGATTACCATACGACCGGATCACATAACGCTCGAGTAAGTATCAAAAAACAAAAAATGAGTACCACAATATCGATATTTATTTTATTTTATCGTAATAGCGATACGAACGTATAGAGAGTTGTTTTGAAAAAAGGCTAACTTCTATGATTATTGGCTGTCCTGGAAAAACCGCATCTTTTCCCACTCTCTAAGAACTAAAGTATGTATTCTATCGCCAACGAACGGAGAATAATTTTTAACGAAGCGAGGTCACCTCGCGAATTCATTCTTCGTTATCATTAACAGCGAATCTCGCCCTATCGATAAAGGTCTCCCTGGAGGGCAAGTACGGAAGGAGCCCAATTGGAAATACGTAGCTTAAACTTATGTATCGTTGACCACCTATAACGCGTACCATCCCTCGTATTTCGCCCTTCAAAGAACGACGAGGGATGGAAAAGGCGGAAACCGTCGCGGGGTGGGGAAGGGGAAATCCGATGGTGGCTAAATCAAAGACAGACCACTTTACCCAGTCGGATCGCAAGCTCTGTGGGGTAGTTTCCCTACTACCTGTGTGTACACAGCCGTAAGAGTATCGGTGAGAAGCGCGCATGTAGATAGCGTCGCTTACCCCCCGAATACGTACAAAGGACAGTCGAGAGATCGGGAAAAGCGGTCGGTATCGCGAAGATCTCGAAAGAGTCGAAACCCGTTATTATACACACTGGTTTTTCCCTCCACAAGTCATGTCTCTCTATCTCTCGCCTATGGTAATGGCGACTTATTTCGCATCCTCTTTTCCGGCTTACCTATTTCGTTATACGCTGGTACAGGGGGAGGTTGTAACCAACACCCTTGCTAAATAACGTTCGTACTCGTATCGTCATCGCTATATAACCAACACGAGGTGGAGCATCGGCTCTTCCGCGTGCAAATTTAACACGCACATGTGTAAACGCGTGCGAAGTCGGTGAAAGTCGACCGCGCACATAGACGCTCGAGACACCCGGCGCGTCGGTCCAACGGCATCAGTATGTGATGCAGCAGCGAAGGCGCTGCTTGCAAGCACTCGTACCGATTCCGTAGTGAGGGTTAGGAGTAGTAGTAGTAACGGAGGTTGGTGGTCGTAGTGTCAGGGAGGCTAGTAGTGGTGGGCGACGTGTGCCACGGGTGGTAGCGCGGGGACGAAGCCACGCAAGCAACCCTCTTTCGAGTACCACCAGCGGCAGGGTGTGCTCCCTGACGACTCGAGCGCCGTTTCCTGATTGGCCCGATACTCGTGCTTTTCGTTAACCAGCGGGCGGGGGAGAGAGGAAGGCGGACAGGGCCGGGGGGAGGGGGAACCGTTGGACTCCGCCTACCCGAGGCGGAACAACCCCTCGGTACGTAACACACCGAAAATCCGCGCACACGCTTCTCACTCCCCCACGACCGTTCACCGCTGTCTCGCTTCGACTTTTGCGTATCTCACGGCCTAATAATACCGCTCTATATAACGTATATTCCACGCCACCATGGGCACTATAGTGAAACGCGGGCAGCTACTACACGCGTATACGTGAAAGCCGCGCAACGAGGTTACCGCCTCGCCGAAGCCGCTACGACGCCGACGATTACTACGACCACGACGACGAACGACGACCACGACGACGACGACGACGACGACGACGACGACGGCGACGACGACGACGACGACGACGACGGTGACGGTGACGACGACGACGACCACGACGACGACGACTACGACGACTACGACGACGAGATACCGAAACGCTTTTGCGACGCGAGAACGATTCGAGAGACGCACGCGATATAACACGCGAGACGATTCCCGCTTACGAACGAGTCATCCGAAAGAGGATAATAAGGGGGCGTTTATTTTGCAATGATTTATCAGTGAATGGAGAACTTACTTCGTGGATCGTTGAGACAGTGATTCGGGGTGATTATTCGTGAAAGAAACGATAACGCTGATAAGATAAACTATTCGGCTTTGCGGTTAGGGGTGATCGTGACACGGCGTTTACGCTGCTACTGTGGAAGCTGTCGATTGGTGACATTGAGAAAAACTTGTTCGCAGATTTGGAAATTAGACAGTTGGGTCGTTGACAGTTTGTACTCGTCGAGTGTCAAGTGTCGTTCGGATCTCGAACCTTCATTCGGGTCTGATTAAGTGCTACTCGATAGAGCGAGGATCAAGGGTTGTTTCGACGACGGACGGCCGCTTGCCGTCGCATCACTCGTTTCGTCTCATGTCTCGCCAATTTACACCCTCCAACTCTTCGGTCTCCTACATTCCGTCGAGAAATCTCGATTAAAGTCCTCGAGGAATCGATGATTCGATCGTACAGATCGGAAAATCCCAGCGGGCTCCATCATCGTGAACAACGCGTGTTCGACGAGACGCGTCGAGCGAACGATAACACGATCGGCGGAAAAATGTCAGTGACGATGCAACGATCCTCGTGAGCGATCGTAACGATCGAGTCGCGCGATCGGTGCGCCGTTTTAGTTTTTCATCGTTTTTTGTTTTCGTCGGTGTGAAAAAGTGGTGCGCGTCGAGTGGTGCGAGTGAAAGAGCACCGAGAGGGTGCGATTCGCGATGTGGAGGATGCAAGAGGGAAGGACTTTGTCACCGTTGGCGGAGATCGGACCGGTCTCGTGTTTATCGGGTAGCGTTGGCGATGAGGCGAATCTTCGCGCGCTCGTCCCTCATCAAGAGAGGCGAAGAGTGCTCCTGCACGTGCGAACGGGAGATCCGTTCGTGGGATTTCACGAGCATCATCACGCGAGACAGCAAACCGCCAGTACGACCCCGTCACCGATATCCGAGAGTATCAATCTCATGGAGTCGGAAGAACCGGAAGAGCCGATGCAAATTTGCAATAGAAATCAAACGGCGTTGCATCAACATCGAGAACAACCCAAAGAGGGACACGAGGAGGACGCGGTTCATGACCGTATGACGCCGGAAGAGCGCGAAGATCCTGAGGAGGACGTCGACGAGGAGGAGGAAGAGATAGAGACGAACGAGTATCGGAAGAAAGATATTGCCAGGAGAACGAGTTTGAGAAGAAATCGTGCGGACGACGAGGAGGACGACGAGGAACTCGACGAGGACGAGAATGTCAATATCACGATGAGCAACCATGACGAGTCGAGAAACGGGAATTATCCCGATGACGAGGACGTCGAGGTTGACGTCTGCCGCGAGGACATCGACGAGAGCAACCCTAGTAGTCCCGTCGATCTCACCGCGTCCTCACGCTGCTCCGGCAACGAACAATTCTTGCATCCGTTCGCGGGTGTCCAAAATCGTGGTATCAGTCATCCCCTAAATTGCCTAGCCGGCGGTATCATCGGTGCCGGTGTCGTCAATTGTGTCAATTCGTCGCCGATCGGTACGACCACGAATGGCACGTATCTGAGCGGTGTCACGATCGGTCATCTTCATCCCGGTACCGCATCGAACAATACTGTCGTCACTACGGTGTGCTCGAACAATGGGACTAACGATTCACAATGTAGAGCCAATAATTCGAGCAACGGTATGACCAACGCCGGTAGCGTACAAACGAACAAAAGGGGCCTCGCATTTTCCGTCGAGAATATTCTCGATCCGAACAAATTTACCGGCGGACGGATTATTCACGAGAGAATATCGCACAGGCGACGCCGACGGACGGGGAGCGTTCACGAAGGTAAATTTTGACACGCGTTCACGATTATTTCCATTCGACGATGAATATTATTAAACTCCTGCGAATTAATTAAATCTTATACGAAGACATCTAATTTTTACAATTATCATCTTCCCTCGAATCTCCACGGCTTGCAATCGTTCGAAGATTTTGTTTATTTCGTTATTTATCTTTGCCGAACCGTTCATTAATTTTTGCCGTCGGGATTCTCTCGCGCGTCAAAGTGTCAAGCGTACCGTTCGCTAATTATTTCGGCGTTCGGCCGTCCGTCCTTTAAGTTTCTTTTTCCGTTTCTTTCCTCCACAATTTCGGTCTTATTAATTTATTTTTGTTCCGGATCGAATACTCGCGGGATTCGCACACACGCACGTTCGCACGAGAGCTCTCTTCGTCGCGGTCCAAATTTAGATACTGCCTGCATGAAAGGGAAGCATTTTTTTTCTCTACGACAGAAGGGGCGACGATGAGAGGAGCGAGGATCCCCGCACGTTTCGTGTGTGTATGCGTGTGTGTATTCGTGTACGTGCGTCTGTTGGCGAGTGATGGGTCTAAGCAGCGTGTAACTATTCGCGTTAACTCCCGAGCCGTGAAAGTGGTGGGGTGTGGATTTTGCGTGTGGGACAACCCCGGCGGAGAACGACAGGGGTGTCATGCGCTTCATTAAAATGCGATAAATCGATCGGAGCGAGGGGGGATTGTGAGAATTTGACAGAACTTCGAGACTGCGGATCTCGTTTTAATCGAATCTTTAATATTATTTTCCGATTTAGCATTAGAAAACATCAGTTTCGTGATAAAAATAAAAACCTTTCAATGTATGATTTTAAATCACAAAAATATAAAAATCTTCCACTCCAAACTTAGATCTCAAGTTGACAATAATTTTTGAACAGTTAATCGTAGTATCGTTATCGCGAAATTATTCGAAAACCGACTATACCATACGATAGATTTTCGAAGGGGTTGCGACAAAGGGGTTGAAGTTTGACAAATAATTGAGAAAAGATTGGCTGGTCTATAAACCCTTTTATATAATCGATTAGAGTCAATCGACTTCCCGACAAATTCATTTCCACCCCCGATCTCGAAAACTCTTGGCAAAATATCCCCTTAATTTTCTTGTATCTCCGGCGGTAGAGAACCAAGCCTCGGAGGGGTGGAGTAGGAGATATAGAGGTGCCGCGGATCGTTGGTTTCAGCAAAGACGGGACTGCCGAGAGCTATACAGCGACAGAGGGTGATGGGTTATACAAAGAGAGAGACAGAGAGAGAGAGAGAGAGAGAGAGATGGGGGTAAACTGTCGAAGCGTGACAAATAGCTCCGCTAATCTGCGTTAACCAGTCTTTGAGCCCCGTCATCATCGGTACGAGATTTGCCCTTCTGCTCGCGTCTTCGACGTTATTCCGCTACGGGACATCGAGAGTACTCGGAATATCATATATAACAGCGAATTAAATTCTTGACCCCCACACCCTACCTCGCTAACGCTCTCTTAAAACTAAACAAAACCACGAAAAAAAAATATCACCCTTTACATCGTTCTAAAAAAAAACGATTCGACAAACAACGACAAATTCTATTTATCCGAATAAAACGGAATTCGCATTATTTCGATGAAAGTCATGCAACAGTGTCGAAAATTTCTGAATTAACCACTCGATAAATTCCAGTCCAGACGATATATTGTTTTGATGGTAGCAACGTATGTCTCGATCTAACTAATCAATTTTCTCCTCGCGTTCGATGCAATCAAATAAATATGAGAACGATGGACGATTCCTTGCAACTATGAAGAAACCGACGATAATGCGAGAACAAATATAAAGTAAGATCGATGATCGTGGTCCATAGAGAATATCGGTATGAGAATTTTCGTCGGTCCGATCGTCCATCAATCTTATCCCGCGGCCGCAGCCTCCTCATTAAAAGTACATCAGGCATCGTGCGTTCGAGTGAAACATCCCTGATTTGGACCACTCTCTATCGCTCTCCTGCCACTACGAGGAAAGCTAGCGAAGGAGGGAGGATAAGTGTGTGTGATCGTCTGCCTGTACTCTCTCTCTCCCTCTCTTTTTCTCGCTCACGATCCTCAACCTCGACGGAATAATATCGTCGGTTGTTATGATAATCGCACAGCGTATCTCTCTCTCTCTCTCTCTGACTCTCTCGTATATCGTGTCGCATCGCCCGCGCCAAGCCGCCCAGAAAATTGGCTCTTCTGCATCACAATGACTTTGGCTCTCGCCCTCTCCCTCGTTCGAGGAGCACGACACCGAGAGAATCGCGACCGGCTTTCGTTCACGCTTTCGTCCTCGTTTCGATTCCCCTTCCTCTATCTCTCTCACACATACACTTTGTCGTTTTGAGCGGAGAGCAGCGGCGGAGAATCCCGCCCTTCCGCGACTGCGACAGATTTGCCGAACGCGCGAAAACCACCCCCGTATCAGCCACGCAGCTTTTCCGTACGTGTACGACTATTACCCTGACTCTACATCCTATATTACTGCTAAAATCATTATTTTTTAATATTTTTATATTTACAAAGATATATTTCTATCGAATACAAATATGGGACTTGGATTCGAGCCAACAAAAGGAGTAAACTTTGAAAATATTTGTATAAATCGAAATAATCATGATGCACAATTTGTGTTCAATTCAACTCGCGGTCGTGTCGTTTCAGTATTAGAATTTCCTATAGGCACTAATTCTGGGTCATGGCGCACTCGGTTCAAGCGTCTCATGAAACGCCACTGCCACCACCCGGCAACCGTACTCTTTGCTATAAAAATCTCTAATTACCGTCGGGATCCCTCGAGCACACCGGAGCACGAGAGCGTAACTCGGGGGACATAACAAAAAAGACGTAGGAAGGAGAGAGAGAGAGAGAGAGAGAGATGAAAAAAATAAACAGCATTGTAGCGCAGAAGTGGCGGACGCGGAGAAGCAATTATTCCGCGCTTTGATAGCAGTTACTATTCAGCAGTCAAAGCCTGTATATTACTTAATCTACTTTGGCTATACCTACACCATGACGAGATTTCAGAAGAAAACAAGAATAAAAAAACGCGATCCTCTTTTTTGTTTAACTTTGATTCCCTTTGTTGTAAAAAGCTTGGCCTCGTTACGTCGAATCACGTTTCGGCCGATCAGAGCGTAAAGGGAGGAGAGAGCGATCAAGTGGAGGCACCTGTCTCACCCGGACGAGAGACAAATCGTTTCTCCGATTCGACCGAACGATCGGTATGGGCGGCGTGCGGGGAAAAAAGGACGATCGACTCTCTTTTTCTCTTTCTCCCTCGATCTCTCACGTTATCTTTTATCCTTTTCGGTCGCTTTCCGAACCTTAAATTTTCGGGAAGGCCGTAAACCGTACGAAGCACGCGCCTGAGTGAATTCTCTCTTCGCCCTCTCATTCTCTCTCGAACGCAACATACAGAGATATTTTTTTATCCATCTCGTTTGGTGCCTCGTTTCCATTGGCCTTTAGGACCATGGCGTTAGCCCCTTTATACCCCGAAGGCTTTGAAATGTCCTCCCGGTTGTCACGCTTATCCACGACACACGCGTGATATTCGCTCGAGAGTGACACCGCCCCTCTCGATTTTCCAGGAATAATTGTGAGAAGGACGCATCGATAACGGGAATAGAAACGATTATCTCGATGAAGAAACGTGTATTTTCGCTGGACGATTGTCGAAGAGGAAACGGCGAAACAAATTGAGAAAAAAGGAAAAAAATCATCCCCTCGACGAAAAAGAAATTGGGTATTACGTAATTCAATTAACGAGGCAATAATGGAGAGAGCGTGATTTCGCGCGGCCTTTCGCAAACGGTTCTCTCTCTCTCTCTCCCGCGCGCATGCGATGACAGAATCAAAGCACGATTGTGCAATAATTTGTCGCTCTCATTAACGAGCGAGAAGATCCATGCTCCGACAAGAGGGTAGCAATATCGAGAATTCTAACGAGCGCGCGGCGTGACCGGAAAATCAATGAGAATAGAAGAGTGAAAACTTTTCAACACAAATGACACAAACCTTCGCACGATTTCATGATTTATCAGCGAAAAATAAGAAATTAATTAATTTCAACTCGACCGGTGGTTTCCATAGCGATCGATTAAGTATCTAATGAATTCCTTGACGCAACCACCACTCGTAAATTACAAAAAAAAAGAGAAAACATTCATCACATTCACCTGCATCCATCGTTAAGAGGAAAATCCCTGTAGTCGTAGGTAGGCGAACGACGAAGAACGATGAGATAGGACACACGTTGGATTAAAGTGAATTAAAAACGAAAAAGAAGACAAGAAGGAACGATACGAATTACGCTATCGAATTACGTGCAATAAATCGCGACCGTCGCGTATACAAACGTGTATATATCTATATGTACGATGCTCTGTAGAATCTGCCACAGAAGCAACCGCACATAGACACAGGCACGCGTAAGCTACGTTACACGTGCTCGTGTGTATACGAGCTCGTAAACGAGAAATGGAGACGAGAGAGAGCGACGTACATAGTCGAAAGAAAAGGACGAAACGGAGTTATCTATATATATATATGTATACATATATAGGTGTATATAGAAATGGAGATAGCACGACAGAGAGATAGAGAGAGGAGAGTCGCTCGGCGGCCTGTACGACGCGGGCCTGCAAGAACGATCGCGCGTTAACGAGATACAAATCCCATTACGGCGTAAACCTTCTCGATCCGTCGCCCCCTACGGACTTCCAACCCCCCTTGGGCTCTCTCTGTCTCTGGCCTGCTCCAGCATCTCTCGCTCTTCTCACAGTGCCAGATCGAGCTACGGGCTATGGGCCATGCGAGAGCCAACGCCAATTCGGATAAAGTCTCTCTCTCTCTCTTTCTCTTTCTCTTTCTCTCTATAATGCTCCCGCTCGCTCGCTCTCGTCTCACTTGCTTTCTGTGACTCTGTTTTTCGCATGTGCGAGTATACGAGAGATAGATACATAGGCACACGTATTTCAGTCGTAGAGTGTCAGAGAGAGAGAGAGAGAGAGAGAGAGAGAAACACGAGAGTCGACCCACAGAGTCCCGGGAACGCGGCACTCTCCCGCGCGCGACCGAGAGCATCGGCAACCCCCAAACAGAGCTGGAGTGAGCGAGAGCCAGGGAATATCTATCCCCGGGACATCTGCGCGCTGATTGAATCTCCAATCTCCTCTAGCTCTCTCATTGAGCGAACGATTGGCTGAACGACCGAGGGAGACAGTGAGAGAGAGTGAGAGAAGAAGAGAGTGAGCAACGGCTCTCTCGATGATCGGACTCTCTGGCCTGATGCCGCAGCCAACGGGCCGCAAAACGTTCTCGCGTGTGCCAGCGACCAAACTGGCAAAAAAAAAGAAAGAAAATCTTTTCTCGAAAATACAAAAATATGACCAACCGCGAATATACAGTTTTCATTTGTCTTTTGTGTTTTGTTTTCATTTTGACCTATCTCACTCGAACATCTCGTAAAGTTTTTGTATGATTGAAAAATGGCGACGGCATTGGTATACAAAAAAGATATTCGCGAAGCTTTTCATTTTATGAGAGAAATTGAAGAGGAAAATGCTGAAACGAACTCCCAGAGCTGATTGATTGAAAAAGAGATCGCGATTTGTTGTTGTTTTTCTTTTTCGTTCGTGAAACAATTTTTTCATCTCGACAATTTTGTATTTTTCAGACGGTGATTCCCGGGGCGAGTTCGCCGGTAGCAGCGGTCAAGAGGATGAGGGTGCCACCGAAACGATGGAGGACATGGACGAGGATGCGGACGAGGATGACGAGGACGAGGACGTGGACATGCAGAGCGCGGAGCGAGATCGAGAAACGCCGAGCGTGCAGAGGGACACCGCGTCGACGGGTTCGTCGAGCTCGAAAAAACGTCAGTCCTCATCGTCCTCGTCCTCGTCGAACGGTCAGACTACGGGCCAAGGTCAGGGTCAGGGTCACTCAGGACAAAACGGTGGTACGGGAAGTTCCGGTAGCGGCGGCGGCGGTGGCGGCGGTGGTGGTGGTAGCGGTGGAACCGGCGGTAAGCCGCGAAGAGCGAGAACCGCCTTCACCTACGAGCAACTCGTCGCCCTCGAGAACAAATTCAAGACGACGAGATATCTCTCGGTTTGCGAGAGACTCAATCTCGCACTTTCACTGTCGCTGACGGAGACCCAGGTGAAGATCTGGTTTCAGAATCGACGAACGAAATGGAAGAAGCAGAATCCCGGCCTCGACGTCAACAGTCCGACCGTACCGACCACCCCTCCGCATCCCTCCCCCTACGCACCAGCGTTTCTCTTCGCCGCACATCCTCACAGTCATCCACATCCTCACTCGCATCCTCATCAACATCCTCACAGTCACGTTCATCATCCACCACCTCCACCCCCGCCACCCCCTGGTTATTATCATCACGCGGCCCCACCGTATCCACCAACGGGACCGAGCTTCTTCGGTCATCATCTCGCGACGACCCCTGTGAGCGCGCCCACCCCCGTCTCATCGTCGACACCAACCTCCGCCGGTCTCACGCTCTCGTCGCATCCGCATTCTCACACGCACACGCATCCGCACGCGTAGCGTTCCACCCTCGACACGGGGATGTTCATAATCGCGTCGACAAACGAGAATCCCGGTGGTGCTAGTGACGCGGATTCTAAACGCTCGTATGCCGGTGGAAGTATGTCACGATGACGATAAAAATTGTTCACGACATTTATCCTTTTTCTATCATTTTTGTTCTTTTTGGGGATTTTGATTTGAGGTAAATTGCGGCTTTCGAAGCTGGTAAGAGAGAGAGAACTGAATGTATTCGAGGAATTTCATTCCGAGCGTAATTGTTGACCTCTGGGAGGTCTGGAAATATTCTCGTTCGAATAAATTTTTGAACCGTATGGAAGAGACGAGCCAATACCGAAGGAAAAATTCGAATTATTTTCGATAGTTCGAAAGGGTTGCTATGATTTTAACATTTTTTATTATGGTCGTTCACGACCGTCTCATAAGTTTAAGGAATAATGATTTTTTGTTCGTGGAATGTAATTAATCAAGGAGACTTTGAATGAGATTTTGAATGAGATTTAGTTCGAACGAGATGGGTGAGTGAAAATTTAGTTCGCGAAAATATTTCCAGACGGTACGACGGAAATTAAGATCGAAATGCATCGATCGATATCACGCGTGTCTACCCGAAGTCGCCGTCCAAATGTCTCTGTAAAAAAATGTGCGAGTCGTGTGCGTCGTCGCGTTCGTATTCAAAGTCGTTCGTCAATTTTTTTGTTCTTTCCAAGGAAATGGAAAACACGTCGAGTCGTCTCGTCGTAGATTTTAACTGTTTCGACAGAAAAATAATTTTAAAAAACCCTCGTAGTCACTGTTAAGAGAGTGAGAGAGAGTGAGAGAGAGAGAGAGAGCTAGAGAGAGAGAGAGAGAGAAGGAGTGAGTGAGTTAAAAAGTAAAATGAGTACAGAGAAAACGAAAGTCTGCGTGTAGATTTGTTGCGTGGGTTATGAATATTCATATGTCACGAATGTAAATGAGAACAGTCGATAATGAATTGTAGGGACAACGTGAAAGAAAATGAAGAAGAAGAAGAAGAAGAAGTGTGATAACAGTAGTCGATTATTATATATGTGAAAGTGAAATATCGAGAGGGCGTGATTCACGAGAAAACAAACCCTCCTCTGTAAAATAAATGCCATACGTTACGCTTGTAAAAAAGATGAAAAAGGAAACAAAAAAAAACGAAACAGATAAGAAAATTAGTCGACATTATTATCAACGATATCGGCGTATCGATACAATTATCGTTATCGATTTATCATCGTCATCGATTAATTATAATTACATTAATCATATTTCTCTTCCACCTAATACGAAGTTTTTTTTTTTAAAATAATCGGTCGATCATCGACGATCGAATTCGCCGGATATGAAAATTATTTCCCGAATTAGCCGTTTCCTCATTAGTGCCAACGTAAAGGAACACCCGAGTAGATTTGTGGCAAAATAAAAATAAAAAACGAAGGAAGAAGTAACAACGAAATAAGAAGAAAGAAGAGTTTGAAGAAGACGAGCACTGTGAGGAGCCATTAGACGACCGGATGGTAAACGAATATATTTTCGCTTTGAAATCTCGTGTTCGCTCGGTTTTGCTCGCACGAAGCGTTGACGGGGTCTTCACGCGTCGTTCCCGCGAAACAGCCAAGTCGCTGTGCCCACTGGGTAGCCAAAGGGGCTCGCTCAAATTGACGGAAAATCGCTTCGCTCCCTATCTCTTTCTCGCCGTTGACGACCAAATTAGATGCCCGCTTGTGTTCTCCGCCGAATCCGCGGAAGAACTTTAAACACTCTTCTGACCCCGTGTCTATATCTCATATTTTTGACAAACGGTGTCTTACGCTCCGATAAAAAAATAAATTCATCGAATATTCGTATTCCATTTATATTAGAAATTCATATAAATAGATCAGAAAAAAATGAATTTTATGGAAATTGGGCAAACTTAATCCGAACGATATTTTAATAATGATATTTAAAAAAATATCGTTCGGATAAAATTTGATAAATTCCGATAAACTCAATATTTACCGGTAAATCGATTTTTCTCGATACGAAGAAGCTC
This sequence comes from Netelia inedita, assembly GCA_964017225.1. Lineage (NCBI taxonomy): Eukaryota > Metazoa > Arthropoda > Insecta > Hymenoptera > Ichneumonidae > Netelia > Netelia inedita. The sequence goes on along the minus strand of OZ024922.1, from coordinate 31,904,923 downwards.
GCGATAATTCGTAAGATTCGAAGAATCAAGTTTCATTTTCAGACGACATACCACCGTGATTACCATTCTCGCTCGACGGCAAAATATTGTAATCCAAAACCAGCCCCACGTCAACATCGAATTAACCGAATATCAATCGCGTCCGTCACGAATCATATCGATTTCACTTCACACGCGATCCCCTGGAAAAAAGTAACTGAATTACAGGGGGAAGGGAAGAAAAAAAGCTCATCGCATTCGATACGTGTACACGGGAAGAGTCGTCGAGAATGAGACGTATCGTTGTTTCTCCATTGCCCGAGGGCTCGCGCGAGGGGTATAACGTCGACACCCTCCGTTCGCTCAATGGCCTCGGGAGCAGTAACCGAGAGGACTCTCTTCTCCGTTGGACTTATACGGGGCCAAAAGATAGAGAGTAAGAAAAAAGGACCACCAAAGAAGAGACGAAAGAGCGAGGATCTTCGCTCTTTACTTTTTTCTTCGTCTCTCTTAGGCCCTGTAGGTACTCTTGCCGCACAGAAGTCGAGGCTACGGTTCAGAAAAAGGAATCTCGCGTCACGGAGATTAGCTCTCTTCTCGTTTTTTATTCTTTCTCTCTTTCTCTCTCTCTCTCTCTCTCTCTCTCCTCCCTTTATCTACAGTCTTCCTGCTATTTCGCCTTGCCCGCAACCCCCTCACATTTTTTTATCCTCTCTTCTCTTTGTCTCTCCTTAGTTTCCGTAATATATAGGACACTGGCGCGGTCTCCTCGGCATCAGACCAACCCGACCGCGTTATCTCACAGCCGGAAGAGTCGCGAAGAAAAGAAGTCGAATCTCTCGACGCGCCGCTGAGCGATTCGGCTATAGTGCGAATAAAGCGAACGGTGAGAGACACAGAAAGAGAGAGAGAGAGAGACAGTAGAAGAACGCGAGAACGAGAAGGAGAATAACGAGAAAAAAGAAATGCGGATAGGTGCTGCCTGTCGGTCGGCCAACGGACCGATTCTCTCGAATTAATTCTTAAGGGGGCGAGTGACAGAGAGAAAGAGAGAGAGAGAGAGAGAAGGGTGGATTTGGAAAGGGACCGCTGTGCCACTACCGCGGGATTCGAAGCCAGCGTCGCCTGTGGCAAGAGGGGTGTGAGTGGAGCGAGTGGACCGTGAAATAACCAACCCCCGCGGCACTCGCACCCACCGCTCGCAACCCCCGCACCCTTCTCTCTGCGCGGGTACCACAGCAGCACGCTATTCGAATCTCGACAGTGCCGTAACCTCCGGGTCGACGGTGACATCGAGGAATATTCTCCGCCTCGGGAGTGGGGGAGGGTTGCTCAAATTTTTTTCTTCATCAACTTAATTCAGCTATAATATCATTTTGCAACCCTCCGTGAACTTTTTTTTATCATGATATACTTTAACAAAAATATGTACAAATGTATATCTGGATATTAAGTAGCTATTTAATATTTTTAACAAAGTCTCGAGCGAAGCATGAAATATGTCTGTTTATCGAGTACCTACGCAAAAACGAACTATCGAATACCTTGTATATATAGTTCTCTTTTTATCTTAGGGGTGGATCAACCTATAAACAGAACTTCATCCAGAAAAAAAGACCGCTCTAGGATTTGCCAATACTCGAATCTCTCCCTCCATCTTAGAAAGGGCTCTATTCACGACTCAATTTGCTCCCAAGGATTTCGGTCACAGTTTAGAACACCGGGCGTCACGCTCTCGCTGCAGGGGTAACCAAGCTCGTCGAGATATATAGCGCACGGTTTAATAGTGGCGAGAGAGAGAGAGAGAGAGAGAGAAGAGTACATTGTGCCCGAGTCTTGCGCGTGCTGCGCCTGGGACTTTATAAGCGAATCTCTCGGCTATAATCGAGGGAGCGGAGAAGGTGTAGGGCTGGGGGGTTAACGGCGATTCGCGAGGGCAAACTCATCCCTGTCGCTATACTTCTCCGTCGGATAATACCGCGCGATGCCTCTGGCTGCAGTCACGGGCATCCCGGAGCAGGGAGCGCCACTTAAGCGTGTAATAGAGCTCAATAGCTGTCGTGCTCTCTTGTCCGTCTCGCATGTGTATCGATGGCGGGGGGGGGGGGGGTAGAGAGAGAGAGAGAGAGAGACAAAGACACAAGGGCCCGTAAAGGGGGATGATCGCTTATTCAACTATCAATAAGACGATTTTTAAATCACGCTTGCTACGAACGGAAACAAAATAGCAATATTTATTATTCCTTCGTCATCAATTGTTATATTCTTCATTGCTTTTATCAGTTTATGCGCCTCCAGCCACACATAAACATACCCTGATTCCAGGAATCGACTAACTGTCGTGAATCTTTTTGACCACGGTGACTGGAAAATTGCTCGACGTTATCATCCCTTCTTGTCCGTCGCGTAGACTTTAATAAGGAGAATCGGTGAAACGAGCGAAAGGGTGGGAGGGTTTTCTCATGGAGAACGCGGCGAGGAAGGGAAGAGGAAGCCGAACGTAAAGTGTCGCGAGAGGCGGCCAACCACACGGCATCTCCCGGTATTCAGGGGGTCTCTGTAGTTAAATCGGATAGGACCGGAGCTCTCTCGCATTTCGGGATACGATATAGCTCAGCGAGGAAACCGTGGAAGGGAGAGAGAGAGAGAGAGAGAGCGGGAGAAAGAGAGAGAGAGAAAGAGAAAGAGACGAACAAAAGGCGTTGGAACCCCGGCGGATCGATCGATCGGGCCCGCGAGGCGTTATCTTTCGCGTCCGTACTTCTCTAGCTCATGCTATTCCTCTCTCTCTCCGTCTCTTTCATTCGCGCTATCTCTTTTTCGATGTAGCTATACACGTCGATGTGGACCCAGAGAAAGAGACGAATATCGTGCACGCTCTGACGTTTCTCCTCGCGAATGTATATATATATATATATATATATATATATACATATATGTATGTTATATATATAGTATAAACGCGATTTGCACGACGAGCGCGCCAATAGCCCCGACTCTCCCATTATTATCAAACGCAGAAGTTCCCTAATCCGTGGTACGATAATTAATCCGAAAATTCGCGCGGGGTGGCAGACGGCAGAGCGCGGGGTGAAGGGAAAATCCTTGAAAGAACTTCACACCCCAATTTAACACCGATATCGTTCGGCAGTAACAATAGAACAGGCCTGTGTATATATATATATATGTATGTATGTATGTATACAGGCCTGTTTTTCTGCCGATTTTCGATATGTGGCATATGGAAAAATCAGCACGTACTTTCCGAATAATCCAATATATCCACACAATTTTATATAGAAAGAGCCGTGCAAATCAATGCATCAGGTAATTACAAACAAACGGAATAATTCCCGATTACGAAACGTCCATATCTTCGTATATATATATAGAGAGAGGGAGAGAGAAAGAAAGAGAGAGATGACAGAATCAAAATACGCGTAATTTCGCACCTCGACAATTAGCCAACCATGCTCCCGGCGTTTCAACAAGAAATCTCATCTATATATTCATCAAATTTATTTCTCCATCCGTTCGAAATTCATCCTATCGCCAAATCGTTAATTCCCCATCACAAATATATTTTCATTTACGCAATTGATGTATTTCAAAAAACGTAAATCTCTTTCGTTCAACGAAATGTAAAAAAAAAGAAAAAAAGAAAAATAATCCATTGAATTTCGATGAATCCTTTTATCGCGTTCGACAAATTGCATTAGCGAGCTGTTAATCGGGTCTCTTATACCACCGATGTCCGTAACAATCGTTCGAAAGGGATAACAAAAAAGCAGCAAAAAAACAAGGACAGGAGACGAGAGAGGGGCGGAAGCTTCTCCATGGTCCGGCTACATCAACCCTTGGGTATATCATTCCCTGGAGAGAAACACACGAACGCACACGTCCGCGGTGGGCCACGTGCGAGAGAGCCTACTCCGTTGGCCATTCCCTATACATATATATGAACATCGATATATATATAAAGCCCCGTTGCACGTTCACCGATACGCCAGCAGGCAGAGCCAGAGTTCCCCAGGCAGGAACCGGAATTCGGTTCAACCTCAACAGTGCAAACAGAGGCATTGATTTCACCGCTTTCAAACACACACACCCTCCCTCTTCCTCCGCCACCCTCTCCCCCCACTCCCTCCACCTCTCTCCAGCGCGCCACTTTCTCTCTGCCTATCGTTCCACTCTCTCTCTCTCTCTCTCTCTCTCTCTCTCTCCAGCGGCTCAACCGCTAACGGGCCGAATCTCTCGCTCACTCTTATGCATATTCCCCAGACATGCAAAGCGCGTCAGTCGCTTGGTTGCGGGGGTGTATGTACGCGCAACCTATATACGTATATCATGCATAGTGCATGTCCCGACGTTTACCTACACACACACTTATACACACAGACGTATACACAAAGATATCAGCGATGTATGTGCTAACAGACAGGTCGTGCCCGTGACTGTAAGTCTGGCACTACGTGCATGTATTAGCCCTAATGTATGCGTACATATGTGCGCACAGGTGGAGATGTATACGCGTATGCAACATGGGAAAGAAAGAAAGCGGATCGCTCGTAAAGGTGCAAATGACACGAAGGCGTATTGGTACGCACGTGTGCGTGTATGTGTGTGTGGGTGGGGGTGTGTGCGAGAGAGAGAGAGAGAGAGAGGGAATGGCAGGGTGTCACGAGACCTGCGCTGTCGTGTTATTGAGTTCGAGGCCTGCGTGAAAGGACCGCAACGGCAGCCGACGACGGAATCACGTGTACGGGGTTGTCGATGATGATAACGGCGATGAGACCTCTCGCGCTATCGCTCGAGGTTGGGAGTCGTTGGCGTCGCGGTAAGTGTGTGGATACCGCGCACTCGGCCCTATTAATAATAATGCTAATCGGCGTTGGCAACCGCGGCGATGGGCAAGGGTTGCTCTTCTCTGGCGCGGATGATTGCTCTTTGGCCATTCGCACGGCCACCGAAACGATCTGGAAAATATCACGTACACGATCGTTGATTGCGTTAATCCTCCTGTTTTGGATTGTTCTAGCTCGAGATAGAACGCTGAACGCGGAAATAAAAATATCGTTTACTTTAAATAAAGTTTGGATCAATCTTGCGACAAAAACTTAATTTTTCTTTTTCAACGAGTAACGATAAAAATTGGATTCGAATCACGCATAAATGAAACTCGATCGAGAATCGAAGGTCGATGATTTTTGAAAACGACAAATACAAAGGGTTGAAAGAAAGGGAGATACGAATAAAAAAAATGTCAAAACGACAAAAAAATGCTTCTACTTGGTATAGAATTGTTCGTTATATTGTTTTGCCGTTCTAAAAGACAAAGCAATCGTTGTTTTCTTTTCAATGTTTTTCTCGTACCAAATATTTCTCGTCTCTCTCGTGCTTGTCACCCCCCAACACCATTCCCGTCGACTTTTCTCATCCCTCGTTCGCCTCGCCAGTTCGGTACCGAAAAGAGCATTTGCTCCGGAACAAAGAGAATCGAGGGAAAAAAATCCGCAAAACGGATCGTACGAACGGTGTGGGTAGCGCGGGGTAGAACGATATAAAATGTACATGAATCGAAAACTCGATTCCCGCACAAGTGCGAGAGGCGAAGTGGGAGAAGGACAGTATATAGGGAGGAGGTAGAGAAATGAAGAGGAGAGAAATAGAATGTGCGGCTCTCCGGCATGGCGGAGCAGGAAGGAAGAGAGAGGGCAACTTTGGCGTTATCGATAATCCGGATAATCTCGGTTTGGGATGAAACAATGGAACGTGGCAGCGAGAAACGGCCACGAGTGAGACACCGGAGTTAGGTAAGGCAGGAAGAGAGAGAGGAAGAGAGAAAGAGAGAAAGAGAAGCAGAAAAATCGCACGTTCTTTCGATCTCATCTTCCATGTACCCATATATATGTATATATCTATATATCTACGAAATTCCATACTTCTTACGCATACGTGCGTATCACCAAGCAGGTAAAATGTTTCGCGAAGAAAAGAGCAGCCTCCCCTTAAATTGCGTGTGTGGCAGAGAGAGAGAGAGAGAGAGAGAGAGAGAGAAAGAGAGAGAGATAGAGGGAGCAGCAAGGGGTGGAAGGAGGAAGTCTCGACCCCACTCACAGGGGGTGAAAAGTGAGCGACTCTCCCGGGTTTCATGCCGCTCTGGGCAACGAAACGAGCATAGCGAAACACCAACGGAGTGTATATAAAAAAAAATGAACAAGCAGAAAAAAGAAAAAGAGACAAGAAAAGTAGTAACGGAGGCGAGTGACGCAGATAGTGGGTATTACCCACTACTGCTACTAGGTTGAAAGTAGTAGCGGCCGGTGGAGAAAGCGAGGAGGAGAGATATCGTTGGAGATGGGAGCACGGTGGTTGTCGTCGTCGTCGTCGTCGTTGTCGTTGTTGGAGAGCGAGGTAGCGAGGCGGCGGAGCGAACGTTTAATAAAAGATGCGCAGAGATAGCGCCATTACCCCGGTCTGCATTATTTACCGAGGCAAGCGCAAGTCTTTCTCTCTCGCTCTCTATCTTTCTCTCTCTCTCTCTACCTCTCTCCCTCTCTCACTCCCTCTTTGGCCGCTACGCTTTCGCGTTCCGCCGCAGTCGCGTTAGGTAGGCGTGTCATCCACCTCTCCCTCAACGTCTGCCACCCCCTCGATCGTTCATATACATATACATATATATTCATGTATATATACATATATGTATATGTATGTAAGTATGTATATGAACGCGAGGCGATGGTCTTCTTGCCAAGAGAGAGAGATGGAGTCTGATCCATCCAAGGATCTTCTCGTACCTCGCTTCTTAGTTCATCCTGTATTGGATATATAAGGTATACGGGACGTTTCGCGTCAACGCGACCAATAGTTAATCACAATTATCTAAAATCCAATGCTTTACCTCGCTTACCGTAATTTCCCGAACGAAGAAGAGGCTTTTTTCTGAATTGTTCAGCATATTTGATCGTTTTAATCGCGAATGGACAGAGAGCGGCCATGACTCCGGGTTTTAATTCAATAAAGCTAACTTCCGGCTGTTATTACTCTTGAAGTATGCAGAGAAAATTCAGGGAAAAAATGGAAGATGCGATTTCGAAAATTAGTTTGTTGTACTGACGATGGTAGATTCAACGTGGAACGCACCATGGGTATGTATCTACCTGTTCTATATGTACGTATATACATTATTTCCCTTGCAGACTTACAAGACAGAGGAACGACGAGATGGAAAGAGAACGAACGGGAGCGAGATGATTGGGGTTTGAGGGGGGGGGTGGGCATCCCCTTAAGGTCTTTCGACGCTCCGTGCGAACCGCCTGCGCGAATAATTTCCGCGGAGAGTGATGCTAATTCGGGCGCACGCGACTCACTCTGTAATACCGCCCCGAGGTGAATTTATTGACGCATCCCGTTGATGTGTATAACTCAAGAAAGAAGATTTTTTTCATTCTCTCTCTCTCAGTCTCGTTATTCGTTTTTACGATATCGTGAAAATACGGGGGATATTGAATGCCACGATTTTCGAGGATTCACGATTTGATTGACACGACTTCGATAAGAAACAATTCAAGAAATATCCGAGTCAATTTAGAGACTGAAAACGATTTACGTAGAACACGATTTCGGACAGTCAGAACAAAATGACGATTTAACGTCGATCGTCCGAGATTCGATCGTTGGGATATACGTTACGAGAAAATAGTCTACTCTCTATGTACTCGATCTACTCGGCACGATACAATATGGATGCAAAGATGGTCCCCGAAGTTTGCCAACCCTCGACTTGACCCTCGCGAAGGAACGTAAGGGAGCCGGAGCAACACCGATGAATTAATCGTGGCTTGTTCAGGTAGGGTACGGCCAATGTAGTCTCCGCATGCTTTCCAGGAACTACCGGAGTTTCTCTCTCCTTCTCTCTCTCTCTCTATCTCTATCTCTCTCCCCACGGAGGTAACGAGGAAGAGGTCGATCCTTCGTTCTCAAGGACGGACGCTTTTCCTCCTCCTCACGAGGGGTGCGAGAAAGAGCGAAGAGAAGGGAGACTTTGGTCTACGAGCACGAGGAACCTTCTTAACGAGGAGCATCACTCCGGGGTTGGAAAACGCCGTTAATTACCCACGGGGAGTAATTCGTTATCCCCCGGACCTTACGCTCGCCTGGATCGGACTAAGAACGGTACAAAACGCACCGCACTTCTGCGCGTTCTGCAAGACCGACGGAAATTAGTGCTGGCTCGAATCACCTTCTTCACTTCCTCTTAATTGCTAAGATATCGCGCCGATAAGTTTAACGAGTCTGTCCGACACGTATCTATTCTTGTCTGGTATATCAATTACCACCCTAAAAAATATAATAACATCCTCATCACGGTGTTCCTAGACCCTGGAAAAACTGGATGTATTTCGAATTCAAGAAATAAATCCAATTTTCCCAATTCTAATCTCTTTACCGATATAAAGAAAAAATGTTTACAGTATTTTTATTGTTTTCATCTATTTGTGGATGGTTATAAAACTATCGAGGCAATCTAGCCCAAGGGGTAGGTTTTTTTCTATTATTGTTATCTTAACCGTTGCCACTGATTAGCTTAAAAAAGCGTCGTTTGAAGAATGCTTTATTGTCCTAACGTCTTTCGTATAGCCTTCGTGTTCTCCGATCGTCGATACTTTGTTTGTTGTTGCACGAGCGAACGAGGGGTAGGATCGGCAGAGTACACCCTGAACAGCAGCAGGACTTAACAATAATGGAAGTGAAAGTGAGTGGTGCGGTTGAAACGTCTGAAAGAGACGAAGAAGAGGGATAAAGGACTCTCGAGAATCTTCATCTCGTCGAGGGCTCCGCAGAAAATACATGCATATGTATATATATAGAGAGAGAGAGCTGAAGAGGGTGAGTCTCCAGACGTTCCGCTCAAAACCCAACCGAGAAGCAAGACGAAGGACTCTTCTACTATTCGTGAGCGGGCGGAGAAAGCTCGAAAGGCGAACTTGACATTTATATCGGGATTCTCGGCTTTACACTCCTCGTTGCGGGCACGACGAGGAACCCTTTCGAGCACCCCACGCTATATGCCAACCGACGGGGAGAGTTGCCAGGAGTTTGACGATTTTCGGGGCCGGGGAAAACGCAAAGGGACGTCTACATATATCGTTTGCGGTTTCTTCGTAAAGCCCCTTCGATCTCTCCCTGGATTTTCGTCGACAAACTCGATGACGACGAAGGGGCTCGAGACAAGACGAAGAAAAAACGTACCCGGGTCATACGACGATTTTACATAAAACATTCGCGCAAAGTCAATTGCCAATAAGTAATTAATCGTCAAATATATCGAATGCGAATAATCAATGATATTCTCTTGTTTTAAAAAAAGACAATAAATTATTTCTATCAAACGATACAATAGCTTGTTATTAATAAAAACGATATATTTTGTAGATTGTTTTATTTAAAAATTAATTATCGGAGAAGGATAATGGTGTTCTCGCTCGTGAGACTTCGTAAAACAGGGGTTGCTATCTTCCATGATTTGTACTACTGGTCAAGGATAAGGGTGGAAATGCGAAGGGATGACGGTCCTTATCAGAAGAGTCAGACTTATCCGACCCTGTGTTATGACGCAAGAAATCTTTCTTACCGGCCAAAATTTTTTAGACGACCGATGCACCCTCTGTCGAACGGTGTTTGTACTTATCATCCCCTAATAAGAGCGAGCTCCACACGAAACTCATCGTATTAAATCCCAAACAATTTCTACCTTATTGACCCTCCATGAAACATTTTTTCAAACAGGCGCGCAGCCGAATTGCACGTGGTACAAAATATTCTACCCTGTCTGAGGGTGGTAGAAGCTTTCATCTCTCTTATCGACTGAAAATTGTGCAATTCTGAAACCGATCGTTGGATGAATATTCATCGCTGATTCGGAAGATCTAGAACCAAAGGATTCCCACAGAAGGCAAAAAAACCTCAAAGATGGCGCTCGCGTCGGATAAATCACGAATGTTTGTCGTGATGCTGCGGTATAATGAACGATAGGCTAGACAATTCGCAGAATATCCATAGTCACTTACATCAGATTATAGATCTTCCAGAAAAAATTATTATTATCGATCTACGGATAAAATCAGATAATTAAAAGAAATAATTACAATAATAAGAAAAAAATCAATGTATCACGAATATTAGCTATCGACGCATTTCGAACTGTCGGTTCAACCCAAACAAATCCTAAACACTTTATTAGAAAAATCATTTACCTATGATAATTTTTATTTCAATAAAAAATGCCGATTTAACGTATAAAGATTACACAACGAATACTGACCATTTCATTAAAAATGATAACCACGTTATAGTTCGACCGTTTTTACGAGAACCCAATTTCGAATGATTTTTCCGAACGTGGACCCATTCGTCTCTGATTATTCACGGTTCGTCGATCAAAGCGTAAAAAAGAGTTGTATATAGCGGAGTGTTCATACCGCAGTCTCTTACCCCTAACAATACTCAGTCCGCGTACAAAGATATCACGTATATAGTCGCGTATCGACGCGATAGCAGAAGGTGAGCAATAGCCCGCCGCGCTGTTCGATCACAATGGCGGAATCTGCATTTGATTCTAATCCGGGAAAGGGCTCTTTTTGTTACGAATCGATTTTTACAGAGAGCGTTGAGCGTGCAACAAAAAGCCTTTGAAGAAATCGGCAAAGAGGAAGGAGTGACAGACCGATAGAGGGGAGGGGGGGGGCAGAGAGAAAGATAGGAGATCATACGAAGCGACCAAGAGCGTTTTGCCATCCGCATCCGGGCAATCCGAAGTTATATATCGCCGCGGCCGCTGTCTTTGGTTCGCGTGTAACGTCGCGAGTGGAAAAGAGCGCGCGCGGGCCGTTCTATCGATTTCGGGAGCTTCTGCTCGTCGTTCGTCGAACGGGTCATCCCGCTTCTGAAAATTTACAGTCAAAGTCCCGGTCCAGTGTATATTCACTTTGATGAAGAGCTACGACGATATATACAAATCGTCCGGGACCAATGTAGAGATATCTTCGTAATCTTTTTTTTTTCTTTCTTTCTTTCTTTCTTTCTTTTTTTCTCTCTTCGCATCCTTTCCCAATCATTCCTACGAAACGATCTTTCCTCTTCCTTTTCGCGTTTCCTACAACGCCGCCACTCGACATTGACTTTTATCGAATCCTTATCGAGAACAGACGTGATAAAAATGAAAAACAGCCGGGCGGATCGAGAGAAGACGAGATTTAAGAATATTGTCTCTGTTTAAAAAATCGAGTTTGAATTTCAGTACGAAGATTTGTTTCGATGAAACTATAATGTTGTCTGCTGTTAAATTCCGTTCGATTGACCGAACGCGATTTATTCGGAGGGAACTAAATGTATCGATGCTGGATCATCGATCGGAAATTGTTCAATGAGAATGGGAATGATTCCGATTTTATCTCGTCCGATTACACGTCTGTGCAATGGCTCGTGCGTGTGTAATGCGCGTTCATCGTTCATTACCCAGTTTTGTTTCTAAACTCGAAATCGCTGGCTTTTCGTATTTATCAATTTTGACTCATCGGTGATTGGACTGTCATTCGATCCAGACGCCACGAAAAAGCATCGATTGTACGCATGTGAAAGCGAGAGTCGGCGAAAGAGGGAGGATGAGAGCGCGCGCGCGCGCGCGCGAGAGAGAGAGAGAGAGAGAGAGAAAAGTCATTCGAAGCGCGTACTGAAAATTCAACCCAGCCCCCTCGCTCGAACTCCCCATCTAACAAAACCGCGCGTGCACGAACAATTAGAGGATGCACCAGCACTGCTAGCCAAAATCCAACCACCGTCATTTCACGGTATCGAATGCCCATTAAATTTACGATTGTCCGTTTTCACTTCGCCATGACGATAATACTCGAGTGCGTCTCTCGTTTCATTACCTGACTCTTGAGACAGGAACCCACTGTGATAATCAGAAAAATTAGATTTGAATGGAATGAATTGAAAGAGGAATTTTTTTAATTCACTTAATAATTTTTTCGGTTCAATTTTACCTATCCAACTATTATTGCTCGAGTTATCGTCCGCATCAGTTCGAAGAATGTGGTTTCGCGAAAAATTGATTGTATTTCAACTACCGTTTTTTTAAATACAAATTTACCTCAATCTACTTTAATGTATGTGGAATAACATATTTTCAATTGAGCTCAAAAAAACCATTAAGTGCCCAATATCCTTGATACCATTGATTCATCATCGATTTTAATTTTATCGAGCGCAACGTATTCGATAAATTACAAACGAATTCAACTTTCAATCGCGACGATACGCGAAATTTCCGCAGTTTCCACATTTCTGCGTAAACCGCAGCAATACACAGACTCGCATTAACGCACGTAACGTAGGTACACTGTAGAATGTAGGCTCCCTCGGGGCCGAGCCTCGTTCCAAGAGTTCATATATGCTTTTCGACAAAGTCAGACGTTCGTCCACCTCGTTGACGATAAATTTATAACGATTAATGATTTTCATCGGATCAATGACTCGTGCTTATCCGTGCTCGGTGCGGTAAACGCCCATTGATCAAAATAAAATACGAATTTGTTTCGAATAAATACATAATGGTAAACAATTTTTTTAACCAATTTTTTAATTGAAAAAAATACCATTTCCAAAATACAGTAAATTTAACGTATGTATAATTTATCTTTCAATCCATATAATTGTGCGATTCTACTGTCAATTATTCTGCATTCACGAACAAAAAATACCAATTCGATGAAAAATGCAACGATCTCGTTGGGAAAAAGTACGTTATTCGGCAGCGCATAATACACACACACACCCACACATATATATATATATATATATATATATATATATATATATATATATGTAGGGACGTCTGTGGGGAATCCGAACTACGAAAAACCTGCGGAAAATCGAATAAACTCGTTATCCAGTCAGTGGGGAATTTGACACACCCGGTCCATGTGTACATAGCTGTACATCATATACATATTACGTAAAAAAATCTATGTATATATAATATATTGATCATACACGCACATATACGATACGAGTTCAGTCGCAAGACGGGAAAACTTCGTCGTTCTGCGAGATCAGAAACTTTGGTTCTTCTTCAGCGCTGGCGCTACTATAGACTGTTATAACGCCGCAAAGTCACAGTTTTGCCAAGTAAAACGTGGCTGCTCGCTGGCCGTAACGTAGACGAGATTTTGCACAGCGTACAGTTTTACACAGTAAAATGAATAAAAAGAAGGGCGACGAAGTCGAGGTGAAGAGATGTCGTCTTGGTTGGTGCTTTGGGAAATCCACGTGGCTCTAGATACACATAGATGTACATACATATATATATATGCTACAGTAAAGAACGAGAGAGAGTCGAGAAAAGGCCATCGCGTTCTCGAGTACAACGACGATGGTGGTAACCAACAGATTGGAGCTTTCCAACGCCTTAATGCCCCGGGTGACAGGACAAACAAATTTATAGGTCTCTTATCCGAAAGATACACGGGATTATCCCCCGTGCTATCCGGTGTATGGAAAGCCTCGAGATATAGAATAAAAAAAAGTGGGAGGAAAGGGGCGAAAAGAGAAAGCGAAAAACAAGAAGCAGAAGAAGAAGAAGAAGAAGAAGAAACGGTGCGCAAAGTCCCGGCACGGTCACAGGGGACGTTCTCCCCACGGTGAGCTCTCTGATATCCTTTCTCTCTCCTGAGCCACAGCGGATTTCTCTCCTCTACGTATGACTCCGCGTCGAGAGGTCGAAAAATCGTAAAAACTTTATGTAACTTTGCGAGTGTCGAGAGAAGAAGGAGAGATAGGGAGACGGTGAAATTGGTACGAGAAGCATGGAAGATGGAGCATAAAAGCACGAAAAGCCACGATATAGAAAGGGTAGGACTCGTGGAGGAAGGGATAAAAGTAGAGATGGAAACTTAAATCGCGTGGCGCTATTACGAGCCGGAGAAGGAGATCGCGGAGTTTCTCGGTGGCTGAAAGAAAAGAACAGTATCGCGCGAGCACGAGATTCTGTAAAAAAAAACAAAATAAAAACCCTCAAAAAAAGAAACGAACGAAGGGTATGCGATGCATATAGCGTCTATTATATAGATATGCGTATAACTTGGAGAATCGGGGCGTCCAAAGCTTCACGGAAGCCGCTTCGGGGGATGGAATGGCGGCGAACGAGGTTGGAGAACGTAAAATGGAAAAGGATCAGCAGGTTATGTCGGTGGAGATTTTACGTCGTGGATAAGACACGCCGCGACTTTGCCTCTTGCCTCCCGCATTCCCCTGCCACTGATGCTACAAGGGTCGGAAGGGTGTAAAGAAGATTGTCCGAGTGACGAGAACGACGAAGTATACGAGACAGCGAGAGTCCCGCGAAGGACGAGGAGCAGATTTCGGCAGGAGAGTGAGATGTGCGTGTGGCGAAAGATACGAGGCAAAATCCTGTGAGGATCTGTGAGAAAACTGTTCTTTTTTTTGTCACGGAGTGATTCAGCGAGCTTTATATACTTATACCAGGAATGTATGTAGGTTTTTCGCGAAGGAACTCGATTCATTCCAATTCGGCTCCTGAAGGCTACAGGCTTGTCCAACAGCACCGTTGCCCATACGGAATTGAGCTTCCTGTCGAGTTCAATCACGGCCAACGCTATGATAACTATAAAATATTGTTTCCGTCTTTTTCGAATTGTTATTGTTACTTTTTTGATGCGGAAACCGAGAGAGTTTCGACAGTCGAGTGAATTTATATTTTATCATCGAGCCCAAATGCCTTGTCATTTAATCCTTAATTGTACCTACTGCTGATCAATGTTTTAAAAAAAGAATACAAAATTGCAGAATTTTTTCTATTTTGATTTCTATTTTTCTAAATTGACAAATATCGTAATTGCGATATTTCGCTATTTCAGTTTTTAAACCAAACCGATCTTTTTTTCCATCCAGAGCGACGGCAGCGGCCGCTCGTGAAATTCGCAAATTTTTATATTCTACAAATATTTACGGTTCTTAATAATTCAATGATCAAAAGCTAAAAGGAAAACAACGAAACGAAATACCTTCGCATTTCATCGACCACAGTCGACTATTTGGCCCGAAACGTACCTGTCCGGTACACGTCTCTGCTCGAGTTATAATACGAGAGCCTCGCGCAACCTCCAGCCCTTGATGCACGAAACAGCCAACAGTTGCATTTCCCTTCAGCACTTTTCGTGCCCACATATACAATCCACCGGTTAAATATTCTAGAAAATATTTTTCCAGGAGGATAAAGAGCAAATAGCGAGAGAGAGGGACAGAGGGAGAAAAAGAGAATGCACGTGGTCTGTCTCATAATCCCTTTAGGGTGCGAAAACAGAGCGAGTAGAAGGAGAAAGAACGAGAATATTCACCATATCGGGCTAAATTCACTCATACAAAAATCCGTGCTTATAAATAAATATACAGTCTTTACTCATACCACTAGCATTCATGTTCGTACGTAGCGAGTCCCTTTTTGGTGGGCATATGACCTCCAAAAATTTAGTAATTTTTATCCAGTGAAACCAATTTCGTCAGGTACTTATCATATCGCAAATTTCCCGCTGATCACGAATATCGCGGTTGTTTTCTTCTTGCATGAGAATTGATAGGTGGAAAGTCGAAAAAACTTGAAATACCATAGTGTTCTTGATTGTTTTTTATTAATGCCCGAGTATGGGAAGAATATCATTTTTTTTAAGTTGTTAATTTTAGCTGTAATATGTCGCTTAATTCGCCGTGCTACGATAATTTTTTGATTTTCAACAGATTTTGAAATATTTTATGTAAATTCTACTATGGGATAGTCTATATATGTATATTAATGAGATTCTATATAGATATATAAACAACATTGGCCTGCCGCAACACCTAGATGAATATTTATATAAACTGCCGATGCCTCACCGTAGGCCTACCACGATGTACAGGTAGTCAGCGGAGTGGGGGAGGGGGAGTGAGAAACACGGTACCGATACGCTTGAGCGTAGTAGCGCGGTGAGGGTAGTCGCCCGTACGCCCTATTGTCGGTATCTGTTCATTCATGCGTGCTGATAGTTCAAGGCTAGACTCGTTTTTGGACAAATTAAACGTATTGGTTAGCGTTGAACGGTAAAATATTTAACGCTTATTAACGTTGTCAAATGCCTCGTACTCGCGTCCCACCGACGATAATAGGTTCGTACGTTATTTTAAACAAAGTGAACGCCGTCTACGAATGTACTAACCGAGATGATAAAAATTAAATTTTACATTTTAAAATTATGAACATGCAGGTAGCTTGTATCAAAGTAAAATATAATCAATGAGGCGCAGTAATTAATTTTTATAGTTTTTAGGTTTATTTATTAATTCGAATTCATGAATTAACTTGTTTCTCTTCGTTAACGGATAATCGATGAGCCAAGCTGAAACAAATTGATTCAAGTTGAGCTACACCGAGCCGCATAAATAGGTGGGTGAGTAATGGCGCGGTGCTAATCGTGGCTCGAATTAAGGTAAATATTGTATCTAATACCTTATATTTGTTTCCAACGTAAAATTTTTCGTTATCCATACTTCGATATCCGTATTATAGATATTTTGTCATGTTTCAAAAACGAACCTATTTGGCAGAAAAATGTATGAGTAGTTCGGTGATGGATCGGGGCTAATTGTGGCCCGGAATACGAAAATAACTTCATATTGTCCCTCACAACATTTAGTAATTATTCCATAGTTTACATTTTGCCAACATAAAAATCATGGATCAAAATCAAGGAACGATCAAATTCAGCCAGAAAAGTTCGTATGCAGGGCGGTGTCGACGTGAAACTTGACAGCGCATAAGTGTGATAAGGTAAGTCCATGTAAAAGTATTTGGTAGGCAAATCACCAAGCTGGGATAAATTGAGATAGCATGGGATAAGCCGCCATAGCATATAAGTTTTATAACCAAAAATGAAGAGGAACTTCCAATAGTCTCGTTATTTTTTTAATTCATCTAGCCTTCGTGCCGTAAGACGAAAGGTCCGAGGCGGCACGAACATTTGCTGGTTATATTTTTATGTCTCAGGGCACATTGCGCAATGCCCCCCAGTCGACTCGACAGTATCGAGACGTCCATTTACGAATTGATTCACGAGTGGACCTATCGTTCGTAAATCTCTTTATAAAAATAGGGTACGTCGTTATTTCGCGTTTTTTGCGTTTTTCTCCAATAGTTTTTGAGATATCGCGCAAAATAACATTATAATCTTCATCAGCGGGAAATTTCCGATTCCGCAACCTCCAATTGAAGCCTTTTTGGAGGAAAAAAAATTTCGGCCCTAGTCAGGTGCCGATGTCGATATTCGTGATTTACTTTTCTGACTTAGGGGGTCCGGAGGGGTCAAAATTTCTTTTCCACCAAAAACACCTTGTTTGGTCATTTTGGAATCAAATAGGACTATTTTGAATTGTCTGGCGGAAATTTTGTATTGTTCGATCCCATCAAATGGCAAGGTAGTAAATCTTTTATTTGATACATTCTTAGAGCTTATACCCATCGGAAATTGCTCGCTGATTACTAATTCATGGGCGGCCTTACGCACGTACGAAAAATGATAGGTGAAGAGTAAAAAAAAACTAAAATTTCACAGTTTTTTCGGGTTTTTGGCCATAAATTTCGAACTATCGTAAGAATAACCATCATTTTCGCGGCGTGCGAGAAATTTCCGATGAAATTAAGCCTCTTTTAAATCGTTTTTGAAAACAAATTTTGGTTTTTTATGTTTTGAAACCTTGGTGGACCTCGAGAAACGAGGATACGAAAACTGGTGTGGTGGTAACATTTCTCTCGGACGCGCGGCTCTCCCGTTGACAAGTAGCGCCGTAAATACTCCGACTACGACGGATACGTCCCATCTCGTTCGTTTGCTACACCCCGCAATTTCTGCCGCTACCCTTAACCCCCCCCCCCCGCACCTCTCCTCTTTTCGCTACCACCCAACCGAGAGTTTCTCCCCTTTTTCAGCTAGAGGCGCCACGCGTCCCTTTCCCAGTTTCCTCACCGTTTATATCCTCTCTCTCTCTCTCTCTCTCTCTCTCTCTCTCTCTCTCTCTCTCTCTCTCTCTCTGACTCTCTCTCTCTCTCTGACTCTCTCTCTCTCTCTCTCTCTCTCTCTCTCTCTCTCTCTTTCTCTCTCTCTCTCTCTCTCTGTCTCTCTTTCTCTCTCTCGGTCTGCTTTTCCTCGGCGCTTACCACCTCTCGTGTCGTACTACCCCCAACCCCCTCTCGTACAATTCCCGTACAAGCGAGGAACGGCGAAGGGGAAAGACCGACGCCAACGCTATCCGCGGTCGCGCCACGCCGTTCGATCCGCCACGCTCTACTTTATTCCGATTCGTTCCTACGGGCCGCCGGGCTCAACGAGCGAAATCCCTCTCTCTCTCTCCATCTCTCTTTCTTTCTCTTTGCTGTTCACTCTTTTCCTCGCTGCAGGCTTCTCTTTCTCTTCTCTAGCTATAATTTGGTTTTCTGTATCTTTTTTGATGTCTTTTTGGTTTTGCACGTGTACATGTACCTTTCTAGTCTTGCACAATATCCCTCCTTCCCCAACCCGTGCCAAGAATCGCAAAGCCCGGATATCGTTCCGCGTGCATGTCGCGAACGACGAGGTCACGATGACCAACACTCTCGATGGCTAAGCATTTTTTCGTTCTCTGATTCTTCCCATCCTCCCACCCATGCCTCCTACCCGCATACTCTCCGTGCGCATTTGGCAGCCGTGTGTAATAATGATCGCTGGGTACCCATAAAAGTCACCCGTTTATTTGCCTAAAAAGGTAATTTCGCAGGCGAGAAATTTTAGAAGTCTTTTTAACGGCGCGATGCACGGTGATGCGGAGTCATGTACATGTCCTTGTAGTATAGAGGGTGACGGATTTTCGGTTAGGTCATTTAGAAAAATATAATATGCAATATAAATCATATTATATGTATTGATTAAAATGTAATACACCATATAATCGTTGAATTCTGTATTTATTTTTATTATTATAGTGATTGACTCCATTTTTCCATCTCACAAATTATTATACCTTTCAACGAACTCCTTTACAAAAAACGAAATGTTTATTGATAAAATTTAATCGATTATCTTTTCATATAACTGCTATTCATCGTATTTATTGTAGAAACATTCGTCAGATTTTAAAAACATCCAGAAAGAGGGCGGAAATGCAAAAAAATCATATTCAATATATTTGTATATATGAGCTTGGACATATTTAGTCGACGAACGCGTACGCGTTCTCCAATCGTTCAATGGCCTCGTATAACCGGCAAACAAAAAGCTAAACAACAAAAGTCAAAGAGCTCGTCCGCTCGATTGTGGTGTATGATGTACAAGGATATGATATAAATTTGATGCCCTTCATTGGTAGATAAATCGTGATAAAAGCTTCTCCTCGTTTTTTCTCATTCACCGGTTGCGATCATTTTTTGGCTTGGTTTCCCTCCTTTCCCCTCCCTCGAAAAAGTCACCATTGACAGAAGCATCATCATAACCCCATACATTTACCGCTCCTACGCCCCTCACTCTTTACTCCGACAACCTCGTTCGACCTCCACGTCCGGCAGAATCAACTTGAATTGATTGCATAGCAACGGACGCACAGCACCAGAGTGCATCGAAACCGCTTGTATATATATATATATATATATATATATATAGATTTCGATGCGGTCCTTTCATTGCACGAATCGGAGAGTTGGCAATTAGCCACTTGTACTAATTTCGCGACGAACAATCCGAACCCGTCACTATCGAACGCATTAAAACCGCGGCGCTGTGGCTTTTACATCGAACCAGTTAACGATTTTCGTGCTGTGGTATAACCATAGAATTTCCAATCGTTATATAAATATATATTGGTATACATATGATGATGGTGAATATATAAATCGACGAAAATTTCACTGAATTCGCAGAATAACCGCGAATACAAATAATACGTTGCAATTTATTTTTATGGCGGCATCAAAAAATAATATATGAAAAGTTTGGGTGTTCACATTTTTAGCTTTTGGCCGATACATTGCGACAAATCTATCGCTCCTCTGAAGGATTTTTGAATAGAACAAAATATCGATCTCTTTGAGATGAACTTTGGGTCGGATGAAAAATCGAAATTTTCTTTTCCTCCAAAAAAAACTTCATCTTAGGGAGGTTGCGGAATCGATAATTTCCTGTACAAGAATGTTATATTCGTATTGTAGATTAGTCGCAATTTCCCTGTCAACGAAAAAATACGTGAAAATCCACTTGTTTAGCTATCGTTGATGATGAATTATAAGTAATCGTTGAAAACATTATTATCTTGAAACAATCGTCACCTCGAGCGACGTATAACGATGAGATTAATGTGCGATAAATAAAAAACTAGAAACGTCGTCGATCAATTAATGAGAGTTTTAATGACTCATCCATCGACACGTTACTACAAATATTTCTTTATTTATCACGAGACTTTATTCGTAAATCGTTATGACGTTTTTATCATCATTATTTACATCGTTCAATAAAAATAATTCGATATTTAAATAAATACAATTTTTCAAACTATTTCTTGATCCAAATGGTTATCGCACTTTGTACTCGAAGCATTCCCATTTACTTTGTAAAATCTCCCCGAGCTTACACTTTGCAGGGTGACAAAATCGGCCCCCCATTAATAGCCTATAATATACTTGTACGACGGTATAAATACACACCGTACGAGGCTTTTGGCTTTGTACACAGCACTCGAGGCCATATAATCGATGATAAATGCCGACAGATATCCAGAGGCACTCGTTCCCGGTCGTCGAGCCCGCTGGGACACCACTTGCGCTCTCGTTCGGCTCTATTAGGGTTCCTCCACCCATCGCTATATCTATACACCTTCCGCGTGGCAACCTGCTATATATATATTTTTTGGTTCGGTCCGGTCACCATCGTGGTACGGACCATTTGGGGCGGGAGTCGTGTGGTACGTTCTCAACGCGACATGTGGAACCAACGAAGCAGGACCACAGAGATCGAGTCGAAGGGGAAAATGAGAAAAAAACGAAATACTCAAAAGAGCGAGAGAGATGAATCGCAGAAAAGCGCAAGGCAGAGAGTGAGAGATAAGAGAGAGAGTGCGAATGATGACTCGGGGAAACTTATACACGAAAGAGAGAAAGAGACAGACAGAGACTAGATCAGCGTCAGAGCACAAATCCATCCATCCATCCATCCTCCCATCCATACGTCGAGCTCGTCCCTCTCGCTGTCTTTTTTTACCCTTCATACACGTCTATATGTATATATCTTTCTCCGTCTGTCGAGTAGCGCGCGAATACAAGAACACGGGGGCACGAGTAAAGCCCAGGCCGCAACAATATCCCAACTGGGACTCCTTTCGTTCTTTTAATGGGACACCCGGGGGTGTCTTCTCTCTCTCACCCCCGTCGCCATATATAACATACAAAAACCGCATCACCATCAGCACCATCACCCTCTATCACTGCTCTTTGCCAACACGTTTATCTCGTCCTATATACGATGTTTAAGCAATGATCAACAACGGAGGGCGTCATCGAAACAACAGAAGGTGCGAGGCTATCATCCCTGACGCCCCGAAAACTATGCGATCGATCAATTACACAACGTCCTATCTCTCTCCTTTAACGAAAATCCACCGTTGTTCCTACTCTGTGGCCTTATTGTTGCGCTCTGGGATAATCTACCGACTTTTTTCGCCGTACGCACTTGACTAGGCACTATAATTTTTTGTACCCCGATCGAATATTTTACCCTCCAACTGCTAAGCTTCGTCGAGTATAATTTATAGCGTCGATAAAACTTAAACACAATATTCGAGTAAAAATATTATATTGCTGTCACTGTAATTATCAATTTAGAATTCTAAAAAGATACTCGTATAATTAATCCTCGTTACTTTGTTATCCGTTGTAGAACAATTTAATTAATTTTCAGAATCATCTAGCGATTTCAGAGTCACTATCGTTACATAAAAAATAACGTTCTAAACATTTAATAGATTCCTCGATCAATATTATCTCAACGTCCGAAATCCGCATAATCTCAAAAAACTGTAAATTTAATATTAAACACCGACGTCGCGTTCATCTTTCTATCTGATCATCGACAAGTCAAGAAAAACAAATCTCAAAGTTATAAGATATGGTGCAAGTATTGTGATCGAGCAGGGAACAAAAAATTGGCGTTATAGATAAACTCGCGTAACTTCATCCCCCCTCCTCTACCCCGAAGGCTTTTACCAATCTGGTTAGAGAGTTTATGCCGTTGGATATACGCGCGACGGTGTTGATGCTGATGGGCGATGCCTGGTCGTTTCACGGGCAAGTAGCCGGTGGAGTGGATGGATAACTCGGCCATTGTGCGGACGAGCTAGATGGCCTCCAGCGAGAGTAAATGATTGTCGACGTTCTGTGTATTGATATATATATATATATACATATACAGATAGATATACATCACTCTATACAGTATACAGTATGCAAGCAAATAGGCACAAGGGGTGCCAGCGGGGCTTTGTGTTGTTTAGAATAACCGAAGAGCGTATCGAGAGCCCTTACCGGCCTCTACGATCTGTATACGAGTACGCTATCTCGTCCTTTCTCGTTCGGTTCGGCTCCTATACATCTATATATATGTAGGTACATCTCACTCCCTCTGTCCTTTCCACTGATTCTCTCGGTTACACACAACCCCTCTCTCACTTACATACGATAGCTTTAGGTATACATGAATATATGTATATCGTACTGTTTGCCCCGTGCTCATTCCCCATCTCCCTCGCCGCCGACTATTATCGGTAATTAGAGGGACCCTCGTGGCCACGCGACCATTTTCACTCTCGCGAGCATCGGGAGCGTCCGGTTTTATCCACGGTATACTGCTACACCACCCGCGCATATACTACTGACGTTAGTAATCCATGTGTGCTATATAAACATATAGAACATTCTTCGGTAGGTACCCACACATACGTCAATGTATATTTGTATATACGTATACATTAACGTATGTGACGTCGCGTAGCTTAATCCGAGCTTGACATAATTGTAGCCACGTAAACAGAGAGCTTCGTATAGACACGAGCTCGTTTTACCCCCTCTCTGACTGTCTCACTCCCACCAACCCCCTTTCCTACCGCGCTTTCTTTTCGTTCTCTTACTTTTGCCCGTTCCACTCTTGACCGACGCTTTCGTCGATTCTCGAAGACCTGCAAGTTTGAGCATTATAACGGTACGATACTAGTCGTGCGTATCCTGCGCAACTGGGGTTGTTACTTTGACTGATCGTGAGTATAGAGTGTTATTTTTATACGAAACAAAAATATCCCGCACTGCGAAATAAAACGCTCTGTTATTTCGTGAAAATTTTTTAACGAGCGTCTAGAAAATTATATCGGTGCATGACCAAAAGCATACACTAAGGAGGGGGTTGAATAGGCGTGCAAATTAGGTATGTGGATATTCGGATATTCATCAATTATGTCGATACTGTTTTTTCCATGACGAACAATAAAAAATATAATAATATGATGCGGCCAACGAATATATTGATAACTCTTGAAAATATAAATCTTTAAGGAAAAATTAAACATTTCGTATCAACAGAATGAGTGAACATTGAATTAGACGAATACATGAAACGAATGAAAAAAGGGCCAAAGAATGAATTTGTTGGACGTTCGCATAGATCAATGCATGTTCAGGGAAGAGGAAAGTGTTATTGATCAGCAGACAAAGTGGCACGACTCTTTCGCAGGGGACAATGATAAGAGCAAATAGGGAAATTTGGCATCGTCCCACTATGTGTGAAAAAGATACATGGGAAACGTTAGATGGGCGTCTCCCTGTGAATAAAACTTCCAGTGTTAACGGAGCAAATCGGTCTTATCTCATTGGGAGTCGTAACATCTTATCGTAGCTCCGTATATTAATTGCTTTGAAATAGAGTTTTCAGTTTCATTTTAATCCGAAATGTTATAACACAGAATCCGCTATATTATGATATTGTTTGCCAACGAACTGGCGCCTCAACGAGCTCTGTTAATAAAATTCAACGGACTATCTCACAGTGAGTATATTTTTGAACTTCCGAAATCAACCTCGCAATCTCGAAAATATTCTTTCTCCAAATGCATTTATTCGTAAATTAATCCAACTTCTAGATCTTTCTTCATTCAACGAGACGAGCGTGACATCTTATCGTTTTGCGTAAGATGTCACCAATTCAATTCTAAGATCGAAAAAGAGATTTATCACAATCGTAACCTCGGATACGAAACAATCTGACGAATGGATCAAACATTCGACTGCTAATTCGTAAATAAAAGAGAACCAGCTCAAGCACCGACGCTGAATATCGTCAAAAGAAATAATCTCCAATGACACGCCGTACATCTGATTCTCGTATTATCTCAGTTAACCAACGGCGCATAAAGATGCGAGTGAGGAAGCAAGCGAAAAAAGAGAAAAAAAAGAGTTGTACTTTATGATATAAAGTAATCTTTGCACAAGGGTGAGGGAATTTTCGTTCCGCGGTTTGAATACGACTCAAGAGCGAGATGGGCATAATACCCCTCTTCTTTTCTCTCCGTCTCGACCTCCTCATCACGCCTGGTGGTATTCTCTCGTTCGTTCAGCGTAGGCGTCGCTCGCTTCTCCGAGTAAGAAGAATCGAAACCCGAGACTTTGAGTTACAGTCGATAAAGGTATTAGCATTTAGACGAGCTGTCGCCGCTACTGCTGCTGCTTGCTTCCGCGGAGGCTGCTGCCTGCTTTTCTCCACTCTCGCTTTTTTTTCCTCTCCCTTGCTCGCTCTTTCTTCCTCCTCTTTTAACCCTCGTTCCACGATCTCGCGGGGGATCGACCACCCTCCGGTTGCTCGCGGGTGGCTGATGTCGTCTCTTTCTCTCTCTCTCTTTCTCTCTCGGCCTCTCGGTATCGCGACAGCCGCCCCCGCCGATGTTCGTCCAGCCTCCGAACGGTCCACCAATCCCTACCCAGAATCGACCATATAGAGGCTTTCCCTGTCTCTCAAACCCTCGACTGCGAATGCGAGGAGAGCTTTCCCGCTGAAATGCATACCGATGTATCTCCATCCCGTGGATACAACGTTTCACCCACACCTACCTCCACGGAACATATACGTATAGACATATTCCACCTTGTCTTTATCTCCCGTGACGCGAATCGCTCCTACCCTCTCTCGCACACAAACTTCATCCCTTTACTCCCTTTTCTCCTTCTCTCACCTTTTCTCTCCGCCTCACTCTTTCAATCTCGTTTCGAACGTGTTGTAGCTCCGAGTCGCGCTTTCATAGGATATACACGGGGATTGCACGCAACCACCTACGTATAAAATAGGCGAGCGCGCAGACAACGCGCTTCGAACGAGAGAATAGCGTGCACTCACCTATCACAGTCGTACTCCGAATGCTTCGGGTGTAACGCGCGTATATGTACGTGCGTGTATTCTCTCGCCTGACACTACAGGTAAATGCACCAAACGACATGGAGTTTAGAGTGTATGTGTGTACGCATACGGGAGGAATACTATACGCTAGTGCTGTAGGTAAAGTCGGGACGAAACAAGTAGAAAACGTTTTCAAAAGCCGTACTGGCGCACCACACGGTGGCGTTCAGATCGTTCCGATGCGCTGCTAACGCATCTGCGTCAGTCTGTTGTACCTCATCCACACCATTACCATCCCCACCTTCGTCGATTTTTCGTCATGCCCCCTATTTGTACTCTCGCGAACCAGCCACTTCCACAGAGATGTCTCCCTTTCGTGGCAAGGGATGGAGAAAAATGAGCGAAACCCGTCACGATGTGGACACGGACAACGAGGAACGGGAAAAGTTGGTGGGTAAGAAATTTGAATTTCGTTGATTCCAGGGTTGTTGTATTATTCATGCGATGGAGTAACATTATTCATGAGCATGATATACGTCGCATCCAATTTTCCTTGGTATCCGTAGGGCTGGCGTCAAAGGTTGAATATCTCTACAATGTTATTAACCATTTTTAGGTCATCGGGAGAGCGCCGTTCTTGTAGCACCGGGGTTTCGGATGGTACAAGCGGAAAGAAATACGGAAAAAAAAGAAATATCTACAGTTTGTTTTGAATACATTTTTCTCCAATTATTTTCCATATTTTTCATATATTTTTTCGAACGATGATAAATACTAGGCTTACGACAAAAAAATATGTTTTCTATAAAATCATTGATAATACATGCTCGATAATTTTTAATGATTTCTAGACCGTGTCTTTCAATTTGGTGTAGTCACCTATAAGTCAGCCAAATTCTCTGCACTCGACGCGAAAAGTTCGACAACTTCTACTGTCAGATGACGCATGGCTCAACCTCTTTAGCCGATGAGACTTCGAGTCCTTCTGGATAGTTCGAGGATACATCCATTTGAACGTTATTAATATCGACAAATTTTCTGGACAAATAGACGGGCGTACATAGAGATACGTGGGACACTCGTCGAAAACGTTGGCCAGTGCTGCACACGTGCCGAAACGCGGCAATACAGACGAGAAACGCGTTAATAGAGAGGATTCAGTCCTCCTCAATGTGCCGCATCACTTCTATATAGTTACGCCGCCAAAGATACCTATTAGAGAATCATCCCTCTCACTCTCTGGCATGGCAGACCGAGTGGGAAAGGACAAGATAACTCTCGCTGGTGGCCCTCGCTCGTTGCCTTGGTAACCTCGTATCTCTGCTGCGCCTCCATAGTTTCTCCTACTCCACCTCCTCCTCCCGAACTCATAGCGCGAGCTCCGGTACGGTACGGTACTTGTATTTCTCCGCAGTCCTGCAACCTCACCACCCTTCCATCCTCTCTATCTATCTGACTCTCGCTCTCTCTCTCTCTCTCTCTCTCTCTCTCTCTCTCTCTCTCTGCTACACGTAGAAAACATAGGCTATCCTATATACGTATATACACGATTTCCTACACATACATCGGCGCGGTACAAACGTAAGGGAGGGAACCGTAGTGCAATGCCGTGCCAACAGGGGGCGCGAGTAAAGCGTACGTGGTTGCAGGAGTGGCGCTAGCGGTGTGGCGACGCTGGTATCGAGTAAACGAGACTTTGCGAGCGGAAGGAGCGGGACGGGGTGGCGCGAGAGGAGCGGAGATACAAGCGAGAGTTACCCCGCGTACTCTCATCCCTGTATATATCGAGGGTGGCTTTGCGATTGTGTATACACACGTGGTTCGTTATGCATGTGTGTGTGTACATATAGCTACGTGTTGGTAGCCTGGCGTGTTCGCACACACAGGGTGGAGTGAAACAACCCTCTATAATAGCCGGGGCGGCGCCTACACCCAACCCTAATAGCCCTATCTCACCCTCGTCTCGTCTCTCTCCCTCTTCCGCCCTCCCTCTCTCTCTCTCTCTCTCTCTCTCTCTCTTTCCACCGTTCACGACTCCTCACCCTCTTGCAAATGGTCGCCTCACTCCCTCGCACATACTCTTCGGATATGTGGCTGCCTCTCTCGCAGAATCAGTGGCAACCACCGACTACCCCTCTGTTGCTCGATCTTCTCCCTCTCTCGTCGACTCTCTCACTTCCAATCCTTCCAATCTCTCTCTCTCTCTCTCTCTCTCCCTCTCTCTCTTTTCCCTCTGCTGTCTCGTTCGCGCTTTACGTTTTACTACTTATGCTCTTCTCCGCTCCAACTCTCACACATTCGTAAACCCATCCTCTATCTCTGTCTCGTTCCCTATCCCAGTTCGTTTTATCCCTCGCTCTTTCGTCAACGGCTTACCTATCCTCGTTCTCAACCCAACCAAATGAGAGAACCGCCAGAAAGGAAGAGAGAGATAGGTTATACTACATTCGCATCTTCGCATCTCGCTCCCTCGGTGCTGTTTCTCGCTTCTATGTGTATTCGTGCACACCTACTCCTAACAAACACACATACCCGTAGCTCGTTGTACGCCTAACTGGCAAATACACCG
This sequence comes from Netelia inedita, assembly GCA_964017225.1. NCBI lineage: Eukaryota > Metazoa > Arthropoda > Insecta > Hymenoptera > Ichneumonidae > Netelia > Netelia inedita. The sequence goes on along the minus strand of OZ024922.1, from coordinate 31,876,870 downwards.
ATAGCACACACGAGGCAAACTTCGCCTCCGTCGTATACAACCGTTGAAATCCTACCAAGCACGAATGAACGAGAGAAGCGAGAGAAAGGGAGAGAGAGATAGACCACCCTCTCAATTCCACCTCTATCTCTCGCCACCCGCTGTTTGTTTATTTGATGCCTTTTCACTCTCTATTAGGCTCTCTCCGCGCTCTCTCCCTCCTCTCTCTCTCTCTCCCTCGTTCTCGCTTCGTTCTCCACCCCGCACCACACCAACCACTGGCGTTTTCACCCCCTACGCTTTTCTCGCTCGCCTGGCTCACTCGCTCGCTCCTACATTTTCTGATTAGCCGGATGTCGCGCGAGAGCGAGAACCCGCCACCGTACAAACTCCGCTATACCAAATATATATGTATCTCCCTGTACTCCTGGCTTTAACTCGGAGGCACCCTTTCCTTCCTCGTTGCCCTTCCAGTAGCGCGCATCTCGCCGCCCTTTCCCCGGACGCATAAGCCCCGGCTAAAGCTCGACGAGACGTTGCACATGGGTGTCCGTCTGTGTATGTATGTGTGTATGTCGGTGTGTGCGTCGTGATTATACACCGTTGGAAATAACGAGGAAAATGCGAGTTTTCTCGTCTCCCAACAGTTTTTTTTTCAATGTCGTCGGGCCGGGTAATGCGGCTGGGCCGCGAATGTAAAAAAGTCGCGCATCCAATATCGTTTTACGTGTTAAATGACGCGAAGAAACGCCATTCTTATTTTTAGCTGGCCCACTGTGTGTGTATGTGTGTTTGCGTGGGTGACTATGTGTGCGAGAGCAAATGCGCGCAGGAGAAGTAGAGAGAAAAGTTGCAAAAAGGTCGCGGTAATCATGGATTAAAAAAAATAAATACAGAGCGCACGCGAGAATCATGAGAGGTTGCGACACTGCTGAAGTCGTTGAAGTTGGATCTCTCGGTTTTTCTTTTGTATTTTATTTTTTCTACTTATTTTGTTTGTAGCGAGGCGACACGATCGATCGGCTTCTGTCACCGATTCCCGCGCGGCCTCGTTCGGGCTCTGTGTGCTTTCTGCCTTTTATCACCTCTAATAGTTATATATATGTATATATATATGGTTACATCGCTTATTTTTCGCTACTGTGCGATTGACTATACGCAACGCTATAGAGGGCTCCTCCATATTATTAGCGTTGTCTGGTGACGGTGGTGCTCGTGAAAGAGCCCAGAGTGAGGATAGTCGGGGCGTCGCTGTGGGGCTCACTTCCTTTGTCCACCCCCACAGAAAGACACATATATATACATATACGTGTAGATGTCTATATCGATTGAGAAAATAGCGAATGGGTGAATGAGCTTTTTTGTACCGGCGACAATGCGATCGATCGGGAATCGAGTAAAGATCGGGGCTTATTAGCTCGTTCGGAGAATTTGTCAAAATGGAAGATGATATTTAAAGCGCGGAAAAAGCCCCAGGGAATAACAAGGGATGAAAATATTTATAATAAAAAATTAAAGACGTATGTTATAGAGAATTTAAAGTATTTTCTTGTTCAAACGACGAGCGGTGATTTTTTTTTGGAATTGAATGAAACGAGAGAAGTCAAGTGTGCGTGCGCGGTCGTGATTTTTCGATTCACTATAAGGCTTATCTCGATCGTAATTCTTTCGCGAGAGCGTCATGTCTCGCCGGGTCTGTCACAACAGTGACGAACCCTCTTCAAACGTGTTTCTAAATCATGGTTACGGTATAATAGCTATGTCGGCATACGAGTCGTAAAAAGGGGTAGGTATAAGGATTATACGGAAGGACGAGCGTCACACCACGCGTGAAGAAAAGAAAGTGTCGCGAGGAAGGTTTTATAACGAGAATTATTAATACACTGAGACAAATTTGAACATTGTCGCGTCCGGATAAAAGTCTCGTGTCGATAATTAAATCGAATCTTCAATTTAATCAGTTTAATAATTTTAAATTAAAAAAAAAATAATAAAAAATCTTCAACGTTCGGTTCATTTGTTATTTCCAGCTTCAAATTTATAAACGTTTCATCGAAATTCTTCAAAATTTCTAAAATAAAAAATTCGTACCCCTCGAAATTTATTGAAATATGTATTTTATTATCACGTACCAAATATTAAACTTCGAAACTTTAGCCTCGTATCATATTTGTGAACATATTAGAATATTTTTGTATCAATGGTTGAGCATCGTTCGAACGTGTATAGCAACATTTTATAACATTTCGCGTGTTACCATAATCGACTAATGCCACTATAAACTCAAGGGTCCTTACGATTTACCATAGACACGCGTATCCTATCCTTTCTCGTTTTGATAGCTCAACGAGCCCATGAATAAGCCCCTCGCACAGCCTTTACTGCGGCCAAAGAAGATTTGGCGAGCTCAGTGCTGTGTAAGAGAGAAGCCAAAGAGGATTTTTGATGGCAAACGTGCGAGAGAAAGGGGAGGAGTGTATCGTGATCGAAGAGACGAGAGGTGTCGACGAGAAGGCGATTCTCCCGTTGCTTACGATAGACGTGTTTTCCTTTATACACACACATACACACACAAACATATATATATATATTGCTTTTTCTACTTCTCATTTCTCTGCACTTCTCGGCATTTTCACGTGCGGTTTCATTTCGCTATGGAGGCGAAGGCGAGTCCGTGGGCCGCCGCATTTCCCTCTCGATCTCGCCTAAGATTTCTACCGTCTCGTTTCTACTTCTCTTTGGATTCTTGCACCGAATCTCCAACGGCCTGCGCTTTATCATAGCTGTATATGAACTCGGTACTCCGCTTCTCCTATCTCATCTACTTTCCTACTCCTGTTTATATATGTGTGTGTTTGTATGGCTGTGGGTGTATATTCGCACTTCAGTTTACTCGGCCTCGGTGCTTTTCCACCGTTCTCCTTCTCCTTGGCAAGTAATGACTATGCGGGAATGCGAGTCTCCATTTCCCAGATATTCTCTCGCCTCTTCGTCCGGGCTTCTTTCGCAAAAGGCCACGATACTCGTTCTCGTTACTCGCTCGGTTTCCCAAACACACGCTACTGCGAAGCGAAAGCTTTTCTCGCAACGCGTAATGCCCGCGACTCGACGACAGACACGAATTCACTATCTCCAGAGGTCATGAATTATCATAGCGTGTGTGAAAACGCAGGAAAAAAAGGATAAAAGATAAGATGTTCTTTCCATTCGGTGAATTAACACATAGGGAATAGAGAAAAAAATTGTCTTCGTCCAATCGTAAGATTGAAACTATACGGCGAGAGATTTTTGATCCGATCTTGAGAAGAATTAATTTAGATTTTATTTCAGATAATTAGGACAGTTTCATAATTTTTTATCGAATATGGTATTAAAATTTATTTTAAGTAAAAATTTTATGACAAATTAAAAGAAAAAATTATTCCCGACGTGACGAGAAAGTTTGTTGTTCTAAGGACAACGACCCTTTATCCCGTCTAATGTAAGAAATATAATTCATCTTCGCATTGCCACGATTTAATATTATTTTTTTTCTTCGTATTATCCGCTATAACAAGTGCGAGCGTTTGTAACGAATCAGTCTTCATAAAGCACTCGGAGAGCTTAAGGATAACGGTGTTTTTCTAATTGGAGCGCAATCAAGGAACTCCCGAGCCCTTATGCCGCGCCTTCTGTTAATTCCCGGTAATGGTCCCGATGGCGAAAGGGGATGTGGCGATGTGGCAGGGAGCGAGAAGAAGAGAACGCGAGAGACGCGAGAGAGCGAGACAAAGCGAAAAGAGTTTCAGAGCATTAATTACCCACCCCGCGTCTTTTCTCCTCCCACGGAGCTAAACGAAGAATGACAGAGGTCGTTAACTCGTGCGAGATCGAATTTTTCTCTCATTCGCTCTCTCTCTCTCTCTCTCTCTCTCTCTCTCTTTCTCTCTTATGTTAGTCTCTCTTACTTCCGCTCCGTTTACCGTTCCGCCAACTTGTTCCTTGTCTTATTAAACTCACACACAGATATTATAAAGCACAAGTATTATAGCGCGATATATATTTTCATCCCCTATATATATAGGGGATGAAAAGTATACATTTCCCTTTCGTACAGCACGCAAGAGCCGCGAGGCAAAGGAACGTTATAGCTCAGGATGCTTTATATTCTTTATGTTACAGAGATATACTATAGACGGCTGGGATGAGGAGAGGGAGAGTACGAAGGGAGGAGATGAAGGCGAACATCCCAGCGACAAACTCAGACAGCTCCTTTTAATTCACGCTTAGTCTCAACGGCGCCGAGTAATTAGTCGCTCGCTACGCCGAGCTTATATAATGTAAGGCAGTAAAGCCGGGAGAAATGCCCCTTCTCTTTTCCTTGCTTGCGCGTGCACCAGCTTCTTTACGTATACGTGTATATATATATATGTGTGTGTGTGTGTGGCTCCTCTCATTTGTACCCTCTCTCATAATTTCTTCCTTCTCTTTCTCTCTCTCCATCCCTTCAGTGGCAACCTCTCCTTCCGTTCCTCATCTTCCTCGTTTTCCTGTTCCCTTCTGTCTCAAACTCCCCCCCCCCCCCCCACTCTCTTGGTCCTTCTCTCACGGCCATTGTGCTTTTGCACCCTCTCTACTTTCTCTCTCTCTCTCTCTCTCTGCCTCTCTCGTGTCTACGTAGCCGGCTCTCTCAACAGGGTGCCATACCGTTATGCTGCCGTTAATCGTTTGTTGTCTAAGCATGCCCCGTGCAATCCGTAACCGTCGTTTATCCTTCATCCTCCCTTGTCCGAGTGTAGTACACATCCCTATTATACCTGAGTCGGTAAAGCCGAGACAAGATCAGCGTCGTCTTCGTACCTTGGTAATATTTTCCTCGTTTCTCGTTAACCTCTTTTATCATCGTTCGGGTTTATCGATACACGTATAATAATGTTTGTTATTATATCGTCGGCATTGACACGACGACGAAGCGATGAAGAAACGTCATCGACAAGGTAGGACGAGACTAGAGTGAAGTATTCTCTCTCAGCAAAGCCGCGTCAAGTTTCGCGGGCGATAAATGCAAAACTGGTGAGGGTAAGCTTTTAAAAATTATCGCGAAAAATTATAAGAATAAAATGGAAAAATCAACTATTTTTTTTTTCTTAATAATTTCGAATTATTCGCAAAAATAATTTATAGTTATTTTCTCAATTAACGCGTGGCGAAAGGAAAATAAATGATATTATATATTTTTAACGTCGTTGAATAGATCAATGTTCGCATCGAATCGATGAAAAATTGGATTTATTTACGATTTTACGAATTGATGGAATTTTTTTTCTAACTTTCTTTTTTAATACTTTAAACTCCGTTCCTTGCATCGAACGATCATGCCAATCCTCCCTTAATGATCATTAGCCATTAGCTACGGCCACTTTTTGAATCCAGCACTCGAACGCTTGCGAAATAATTTTAATTGGTTCAATATCGTTTTATAATTATCAACACACTTTTCGTCGTAATTATCATTTTCCATCGTGCCTCTCGTTAATACCGAAAATACCCACAGCCCTTTCGTATACATAGAACACTTAGCCTATCCTATTTCCATGGCTGATCCGCCTCTCTGGCATCATCGCACTCACGGTCTCACGGGTATAACAAGCAAATTGCAAAACCGAAAGCTGCAACATGCGAAGCATCCCTAGTATTCTTCCTTCTCTCCCTCTCTCGCACGTCGGCGCGCATCATTTTCTCTTTTCTCCTTGTTACATCGACGATATGGAGTAAATCGTATACAACCAACAGAGCTCGCTCTCTCTCCCTCTCATACACACACCCCTACCTACACGGGGAAAACAAACAAGAAATATCATTTTTCCTTCTTTTCAAGAATAATTTCTCTTCGTTTCCACGAATAATTCTTCCGGTGCGTGTATAAATATTCAACGAAGATAGAAGAAAAAAAATTCTCGCGTCGATACACGGGCGGCGGTTCTTTTGCTCGACGAGGCAAACGCGTGAGAGAAAAGATCGGTCGAGACGCGGAGACGATCGAGGAAAAATCGATGGAAAAAAGAAGCGATCGTAACGAACAAAAAATAAATAAATCTGCGATGTGTGTGGGCCAAACCAAAAATTCTTACGACTAGAATGTGCATATGCCATATATACATATATATATATATATATATATATATATATATATATATATATGTGTGTGTGTGTGTGTGTGTATGCGACGAGAAAGAAGAAAAATCGTGGTAAGAAGGGGGCGTTTCGCGTGCACGATTTTCGCGCGCGACCGAACAGGGCGCGGGCTGCCCTCGTCCTTTACACGACGTATAATGGGGACCCCCCGCGGTAGCTTTACCTGCATCATCGACTAATCATGTCGGATAATAGCGAACAATGCAACGAGAGGGAAAGAAGAGAGCCCAGTGAGAAGTGAAAAAGCCTATACACACTAAATATATATATTCATCCCCTAGCTCTCTCGACGCCCGTTTCGTCACATCTATATCTCTTCGTCTATCATCGTTCCATCTCCCTCTCCAGGGAGGATAATAATCCTCTTACGCACCGGGCACTAAGTAAAATACTCTCAGCGGCAGTCGAATCCACTCGTCCGTGTATATTACCTACATACACAAATATATACATATATATACATATATTATGGAGAAATTTACGTGAAACTGATCGAGCCAACGAAATGTCGAGCCAACTACAGTGCTGAAAATGCCTGGGCTCGAACAATTCTACCTAGCGACGGTAGAACATCGTACTAGTTTTACGCGCTACCGTGTTTCTCTCTGTCACTACGAAGAATGAGAATTGTGCGGAATACTGCAGAGGCGGAAAATAGACCGAGAGAGAAAAGCTGTCTCTCTCGTGAAAGCATTAAAGGCTAGAGAGAGAGACGGAGAAGGAATGAGGGAAATAAAACGGGTGTGTGTGTGTGTGTGTTTGCAAAAGTAGGAGCAAACACCAACGAGGCGCAAGCCAAGCTGCTGCTGGCAAAACGATCGGTGCAATCTGGACACCGCAGCGCGCAAGCACAGAACAGTGATCTGCACCATTGTGTGCTCTTCCACTGCACTGCATATATATGTGCAGAGGAAAGTTGGGGTAAAATGGCCTGGTTCGTCGAAACGGACCGACACGTTTTTATAGGAACATGTTGCGGGAAAAATTTTAACCTTGTAACGTTTTTCAACGAAATGAAATATTTAATAAATATAAAAACCGAAATAATCGTGCGAACGAAAAAATTCACAATTGTTAAATCTGATTTCTATAATATCTTGGAAATGAAGATAAATTTTAGAAATATTTTTTAAGCAAAAATTAACTTTGTCAATCACGAATATATGTAGAATTTTTCTTGTTCGATGATTTTGTAAACAAGTATGACACGTTTATGAAACATGAAAATATTTTGGTGTTCCATATTGCCCCAATTTTAGGTTGTATAGGTTTCTCGGCGCCTCTAGTTCCTCGGTTTCTGCGCGTGGATATTCTCTCGAGTGTTATTCATCGAGCTTGAAGGTAAAATCTTTTAAGCGGGTGCCAAATTGACCCAAATCTCAACCTATCTCTATCGGTCTCAAGAGCCTCTCTTTCCCTCCCTCAATTTTTCCAATGAGCCGAAGAAACTTAGCGAATTAGCTTTTATCCCGCACACCCTTGAATAATACGACGTACAATGCTGGGATGGAAAAACGCTTCGGCATATTTGCGCCCGCTAAGCGCGCGCTCTATTGCCGAAGAACTTCCACAAGGGGGGATGCGAGTCGACGAATAAAAGGTGAGCGATTCGAGGTCGAGCGAGAACCGAACCATTGGCGCATTAAGCGCAGACATCGCCACTGAACTTTACGATCGAAGAAAGAAAATAAGGAGAATCGAGGGATAGATAAAAAACATTACAAGAATCTCACTTTGACCAAAAAAATTATTTTAAGAGGCGAGATAAAAAGACAACAACGAAAAAAAGCAAACGAGTATTTTAATATCGTGATAATAATTAATCATTGTTACGATTAAATCATAAATATCACAATCACGTGAAGATATTTGTTCGAATAAAAATTTCCAGGGATAACGCCATCCCTGAAGCGAGTGTCCGCGCCTAGTCATTAAAGACCGCGAGCAACCCTCTTGAGACGTACCACCCCGAATCCTCGAAGGTCGAATTCACGCACAAAATAAAATACGCCACAAGAAGTTTCGAAGATAAATAGGAATATAAGAACGAGGGTCGAAAGGCAAAAAAGAAAAATTACTGGCAGCGTTGGCAATAATAAAACTTATAAAGCTTTTAAATTGGCCCCGAGAGTGGACGAAGACGAGATAGACCACGGCCATGTTTTTTCATCCCCCTAAAAAAAATACATCAACCACCACATCGCGTCGTGTCTAATACACGAAAGACTGAGAGTAAACGAGTCACATCTCACCCCACCCTATGTTACACATATATAAATATATATACCCACCCCTACAATCCTATATATATATATATATCGCGAGGGTTGCGCAAAAATCGCGGTAAAAAATCATCGTCGTACCGGGAGTAAAATCCCTCGCGCATTTGCCGCGCAGCCATGAGTGCGCGACGACCATTGAGCGAGAGATAGAACTTGCCCCACACGGCCGCTCAATTCTCGCACGCGCGCAAATATCTACTTAGACCTTCAACTCCACCCACTACTCGCGTCTCCGTAAGCCCCCTCCCGCCCTCCTATGCGGTCTATGATATACCTATATATAGAAGATTGCTCTATGATATTTCTATCTCGCTCTCGCCACAGAGTCGGTAACATTTCAACCCCTATCTCTTCCGTCTCCGGCTCTCTCTCTCTCTCTCCCTCTGTGTGTAGCCTCAATCTCCCCTTCGGCCCTCTTCTTCCTTCCTATATCTATATCCTATATATACGTTTATTCGACGTCGGCGTTGTCGAGCGGTAAGTACGTTGGCTCGGTTGCGGAGTGAACGTGAGTACCGCGGATGTTCTATTCCCCCCCCTCCCTGTATTACCAACAGCCATATACGTATATGTATATATGTATGTATGAAATACTAACACTCTTTACACTCTCGTATACCGCAGTTATAACGTTCTGGCCCCAGGAAAAGAGGAGCCGGTAGATTAGGTAGGTATATCGGCCGTCGGCATATCCGTACATAGAAGCGCAGGCTCGAGAGTCGTTGCCTTGTGCGAGAGAGGGAGTGAGAGAGAGAGAGAAAGAGGGATGTACATATACGTGTATAAAGACGGGCTAGAAACGCGATCACCAATGGGAATGGAAGGGGCTTACATGGATTAGGAAAAGCCCAGTATACACGAGATGGTGTTAGACGAAGAAACGCAGATCGCGATAGCTTGGCGAACGTAGAGAAGGAAGGTGAAAGAGTATCTGTGTGTGTGTGAGAGAGAGAGGAGAAAGAGAGGAGAGATTGAGGGAGATAACGCGGTGGCGCGATAGGTGAGCGGGATTCGGCGAAGAGGGAGGGAAATGGCCGGGTCGTTCCCAGAAACAGAGATAAACGTACGCGTATATACACGTACCTATGTCGCACACAGATCGACCGGGCGAGGGATGCTTGTGTGTTACGGAGGGATGCGGAGGGGTGGAAGACGAGAAGAGAAATAGAGTGAGAGAGAGAGAGGGAAAGTCATCGCAACGAAGGGTGCGACGAGAGAGGGGTGAGCTAGAGCTATAAAGGCTAATTGGTTAAAAGCTCACCGCCGCTCTCTCGCTGCAGGCTTAAATCAAGATCTTGGAGTGTTATAATGGATAAGTAACACGGCGCTGCACGGAGCCCGCAGGGCGAAACCCACCCTCTTTTCCTCTCTCTCTCTCTCACACACACACACATACACAAATACGGGGACGCACTGAAAACACGTATAAATGTCATGGAGAGCACTCGTAAGCAGAAGCACACCGACGGCAATAGCATCGGTGGCTACATCCACCGAGAGAAAAGATATAGGGAGTGTAGAGGAGGGGTTGGTGATCGGTGGTAGTGGATAGAGCAGAGAGCGAGATATTCACGTATGAGCGTTAGAAAGAGAGTGAGGGTGAGACTGCGAGAGAGAGAGGGAAGGAGAAAGCACGCTCGGCGCGGTTGTCCGCGCTACAGAGGCAGTATATCTTTCGAGTTAAGGACTGAAGGCACGCGATTGGTCCGCACTGAAAGCTACCCCCTGAACCGCCGCGAACGTTGCACAGTCCATCGATCGGCGACGCCACCCTATGAGAAATCGAGAGAGCCGTGCCCCCTTTCAGCGGCGAAACTCCGCCCCGCCCAATCTAACCACCCTCTGGCCATCACCCCATGAGCCAACTTTGTGAGCTTAATATATACGGGAAAACCCCCCACCCCATCCCCCCGCCCCACAGGAACACGCGGCATAGCACAGCTCTTTCGCTCCCTCTCTCTCTCTCCCTCATTCCGCACCCTCGTCTCATACCCCGTACCTATATGTCTAAAACACGCGCACACGAACATTCGCCGGGCGTCTCTCACTTAGCCTCTCTCACCGTGCAATCCTATCGCAGCACTTTCTCGTCTCGCTCGCTCGAAATCTCACCCTCTTCGCGAAAACCGGCGGATGGATGGGGGAATGGGGGGGGGGGGTGATTTCTCCCCTCTTTGTGACTACAGCGCGTGTATTGTCTCCTTGTAACCGTAACTCGAAGAACCCTCCCACTCTTAGCTCTCTCTCTCTCTCTCTCTTTCCCTCCCTCTTTCGCTCGCGATCTCTCTCTCTCTCTCTTTCATGCTCTCTTCCACCCTCTCTCTTGCACTTTCACCTCCTGTACTGGACTATGCGGAACGCGCCCGTACAGCAGTACTGGATCGTGCCCGTGTTGCAGAACGCCAGCCTATATACGTGTATTACATGTACGTATACATGCATTATCGTACACAGACACGAGAGCAACAAAACTACCCTTCCCGCTGTTATATCCTCGATGGTTCGTACACACTCCTCTCTGTGCTTTCGCTTCTGCCATACTGCCTCTTGCCGCTACTACCGTTGCCGCTTCAACCCCGCGAAAAATCTACCACCACCACTACCACGTTCGGAACCCACCCCTTTTTCTCTTCTCTCTCGAAGTCACCACCACCACCACACCAACACCACTACCACCGCCATCACCACCTCCACCACTACTTCCAACAACAACAACATTGTCGACGTCGTCGTCGTCGTCGTCGTCGTCGTCGTCGTCGTCGCTTCTTCGTACTCCTCCTACACACTCGGTATACCGTATTTCCAGCCGCTACTGACTCGTCGGGAGTGTTAAAAACGTGTTTGTATTGGTGCACGAGCAGCCAGCCAGCAACCCCCGCGCGCTCTCGGCGTTCATCCCCCACCAACCTCGAGCGCTCTCGTTTACCGGCACTCACTCCATCCGTGTGACCTGCGGTTTCTCCGGTCTCTCTCTCTCTCTCTCTCTCTGTCTCCCTCTCTTTCTCTCTCACTCGGTCTTTCTCGCTCGTTTCCAACCCCCTTAGTAGCACGAGTATAACAGTGGCCATCCGCAGACCGTCACGAGAACCGCGCGCTTAACACTCTCGTTCAGCCCGGTAAACGTTGTCCTCCTCGTCGTCGTCGTCGTCGTCGTCCACTACACGCCGTCCTTTCTCAACAGTGTGACACTACCTCTCTCTCTCCCAATTCCTCTCTCTCTCTCTCTCTCTATTTCTCTCTCTCTCTCTATTTCTCTCTCTCTCTCTTACTCTCTCTTACTCTCTCTCTCTCTTTCTCTCTCTCTCTCTCTCTCTCTCCCTCCCTCTCTCACTCCCTTTCATTCTTGTGTGTGTCAACGCGTCCGTGAGGGGGGTTGGTCTTGAATTACATTGCCGATAAACGCAAACCGCGCATCATTACGCGGTGATCTACGATAGCCACATTTACCGTCCGATCGTGCAATGTGATACAAAGTTTCCGACAGTGACGCGAGTGATTACGAAAAAGCCGACAACGTGCGATTACACGTTCCGACACCGAGTCGCGAAGTAAACGAGGTCGAATCCGAATGGAAACGTCAAGAGATAATAACACGAATGAATCAACGAACCGGCTACCATCGGCCAATCTTCAGTGTAAACGCGTCGTTTTCCATGTGTGAATAGTTGTTGCAGCAAAACCCTTCGAAAAAAACCACCCTCGAACCGCAAGTATTACGTCCATACGTTTTTCGAATGTGCATTTTTCGTTCTCGGTGACATTTGGTCGCGACTTTCGATGGCAAGAAAATCGTGCCGGAAAAGGAAAACATCCGGAGTCTGCGAGAATCCTTATCGTAATCGTTGTATTTCCTTGCTAACGAACATAATGAAAAATCGTGAAATTCGCGCGCGTTCGTAAAATTCTTATCGCGAGATCAAACGAAGGAAGAAGACGAGGATTGGCGCAAGGGGAAGGGTGCAAAGTGGCTTGGGATTAATCGCAGTGAATGGACCAATCGAGCCCAACGACGCCGGAGAAAGGAGAGGCTGTGTGTACGAGAAGATATAGATCTATTCAACGTGAGGCGAGGGTGTGTGTGCTCTCGTGTGTATGTGAGTGTGTGTATGTGTATGTGTGCGCGCGTGTGACACCACCAAGTGAACGTAATTGTCGAGCGTTTTGGTACACGCGCGCGTAGTACAGACACACCGAGGCCGAATTCACGAGAGTGTGTTTAATGCTCGCGCGTACGAGCAGAGAGGGATACGCGAAGAGGGTTGAAAGCTCGAAGAGAGGGAAGGAAACGAGGATATACATATAGAGAACGTGGGTGTGCGCACCCAAAGGAGAGGGGAAACAAGCGAGAGAGGTCCAGAGGCAAAAGGGGTAGGGATTTAGCTTTCTCACTCTCGCGGACTCTCCAAAATCCTCCCCCTCCCCCTCGCTCTCTCTACCCCGACGTGACACCCCCAACTGCCCTTTTCTGCATACAGCGGGTATACACAGTATCCATAGACACTATAGTTCTGAGGTGGAAAGTAAAGAGGGGGTGTAAAGTCGTCGACGTCTCTCTCCCTCGCCCTCTCCCTCTCTCTTTCTCTCTCCGTGGTTCTCTCGAATTTACTATTTCTCTCTCTCTCTCACACACTCTTGCTCGTTTACCTCGCTGGTGGGGTGAATCGTGAGGGGGTGACCGCCTCAAGTGTCTTGTCTCCTATCATCCTCTTGTTCCAAGTATCGCTTACGAATGAACCGCGATCGAGCGATCGTCGACGCTCGTCGCCAATCGACCAGCAACAACAACAACAGCAGCAGCGTCATCGTCGCGACGGCGGCGACTAGATCGGTTCCTATATCCGAAAACGGAACAACGAGAAAGACGACGAAGACGGGAAGAGAGACGCGCTGGAGAGGCGGACGCGATGAACACAGACGGCGATACTTGCCCCGTCTTAACGTTCTTTCATCGTCGTTTCGCGTATCATCGATCGATCAATGAATAAACCGAAAGGATTTAAGCGGACTACCCAACGGCGTCGCGATATCGTGAAGAAATGATTGATGACGACCTACGAGTTTCGTGAAACTGTGAAAACTCGCGCGACCACTCGACGATAGCGAACGATAATCGAGAAGAATATAAACGACATAAGCAACGTGGAAAAGTGATGTTCGCGAGTATGAAAATAATGTGAATGCTTGCAGAGACGCAGATACGCGGATAGTGAGTGTGTGTAAAATTTAGTCAATTTCGATTCAATTCGTATTATTCGTCGTCGTTGTTGTATAAAGTGGGCGATGAATGAGAGGCGCGAAGGCTAGTGAAGGACTCGTTCCAAAGATATTTCAAACGTTTACGCAACCCCTATTCCTATTATCATCCCTCGCGCAAAGCTCAATTTAACTACGCTTTTTCCCTCGTGTGTGTCGGGTAATCTCGCTCGAAGGAGCAAGAAAACACAAACTGTGAAAATAATCTCGATCGAACTGGTCGGGGTGAGAAAAAACGTGGAGCTGCGGGGTGTGGTGGTCTCGGAGGAAGAGGCCGAGGAAGTGGCCGAAGAGGACATGTCGGCCGAGACCGAGATCGAGGTTTCAGTGGTCTCGGAGGAAGACCTCGATCTCGAAGCGTCGAGAAGCACCTCGACACCTACCGACATGTTGTTACAAGAGAAAAGTACGCGGGGCGGTTGCGGTATTGGAAATTCTTTTAGTTTCGACGTTGGCAAAGTCGCGCTCAGGCCAGCCTGCAATCCTCAATACACGTCTTTCAGTATCGAGAGTATCCTCGGCCATCCGGAATCGCCGACGGCCGACGCGACCTCCGCCGTTTCGATCGAGAGACAATCCTCCGATCACGAACGTTCCTCACCACCGTTGCCCGCCGCGGCGAACTCCCAGAAAATTGTTCTTTCCTGCGACTCGTCGCCATCGGACACTTTGTTATCACCGGCTTCCCACAGAGCCGCTACGACTACCACCACCACAAACAACCTTGCGAGAAACTCGACCAACAATCCGACTACGAACAATCATCACTCTCACGACGGCGTCAGAGGGATAAATCCGTCGGGCGGTATCGCGACGAGCGCGACCAGCCCAGCGAGCTACACCTCCGGTGATCCTGCCAATCCATTGATGGGACATCAGGCATCCACGGATTTAGCTATGCTATCGAGGTAAGCGAAGCATGATCATCTTACAATTTCGTCGTTCAGAAAAATTATTGTTGACATTATTATTTGACTGTAATTAGTCTCGTGATGTGGAATCGTTGAACGAATCTGACGCGAGTCGTTCAAAGAGTGAAGTGGATATTTTATTATTAAATTGTGGATATGAACGAACAGAACATTTTTCTTGATACAAAGAGGTTTGCAGTCAGCAGCCTTTGCTTCTTATTGTCCTTTCTCGATACCTCGTTTTTCCCCCTGTACAACAACAACTTACTTTTGCAAATGCCTTGGGAGACAAAGTGAATTCGGCTCATTCTCCTTTACATCCAATATAGTATTGTTGTTGCTTTTACATCTACATTATTTTTGTATGAACGTAAAATATCAACGAGACAGAACGGTGACACCAAATTCCGCCACCATTCCACGACGGAAAACAAAAAAGCAATGAATTTATACTTCGTAAATTACATTTTTTATGTCGCCGATCGTCAAATTTGCAATTTCTCCAAAAATATTTAAACTGTCCGGGTTACATTGTTTTTTTCAAATTTATTTAAAACTCACTTACTTTCCATCCGTCGGCGGGAAAGTAGAAATATCCTAGGTTTGACTTCCAACAGAAATTGACAGTTCGTCATTGACAAAATATTGTTCGTGCTGTTGCTTAAAAATTCATATCGCACCGCGGCTTCTGACCCAGGTATATCATCGTTCGCCGAAATAATTCATCATTTAAAAACTAAATTTTTAAATTTTTTAGCAAATTATCAATTTTGTAATCAATTCTCAAATTCATTCCTCTCGGTCCACCGGCCAAGTCCTATCGTCTCCAGTGCCAAATTTCATCGATAATCCCGACGGACAACCTACCATGGAACAAAAATCATATTTTTCCCGAAATCTTTTAAAAAGTCTATACACCAAAAACACCTTACACCTCTTAAAACTAGAACCGAAGTGTACAATGCTATCAACCGGAGAGAGGGAATTCTTAGGAAAAACATGGAACAGGGCGAAGATAAGATCCGGTAGCTGCTAATGGCGTTCTCCAATTTCACTCGCAAACGAGGGTTGTATTAAGAGCGATTGTCGCTACTCTCTATCGTCGGAGTTTAAGATCCTAAATGCATGCCGTACGTATACGCTAAATCCCACTGATCTACGTATAACAATATACACAAGGAGGACCATAAAAGGGAGAAAGGAGACTCTCGCTTACCGTTTTGATTAGCCGTCCTAGTTTTGTATATGATACACAATGTATGCATTACTATGCCTATGTACCTTTTATATGACACACACGCGCACATATATATAAAATACTTTGTACCGTCTCGACCCGAGAATCGCAGTCTTCAAAAGTCTCGCAAAAACGCGGTGTGAGTCGATGGTACCGATGTGCGAGGCATTCAACGATCGTCCCCGCACACTCGAGACCCTCAAAAGCGTAATAGTTGAATGAGAGACCTCTCTTTCAAAACGAGAGAACGACCCGACGTTCTCGCGTTCCTTTTATACATATAATACACAGACCAACACGCACACATATTTATATATATATAGATATACTCGCTTTGCTCTCTGGTACCAAATTACGAAGAACCGGCCTGACGCATTATAACGCGCACTGTGGCTAAGCGAGAGAGTGAGCTCGTGCTTCAGAGAACGAAAAAAAATGGTCCGATCTCCCTCGCCATCGACGTCCTCTCTCCTTTCACCCTTTGCACAGGGTGGTATACAAAAAAAAGGAGAGGAGAGGCATCAGGCAGCAGTAATCGGAAGACCGTGAGGGTCGTTTTACTGTGTATCTGTATATATATTTAGGTATATATATATGTATATATATATACATATATATATATACGTATATAAAGCGAGCAATGTGAATCTCGTCAACTAATTAGCCAATGATCGTTATAACTGTTATGATTCTTCATTGTCAGACAATTCTTACAATCGCGATTCTTCTTTCCCCTCTGGCTATGATGAATATAACGTCGCTACTTACCTCGTTGGATTTCGAGCGTATTATCGATAGTGAGAGTGGCAAAAGGGGGATGATCGAAATGAGAGAGCGACAGTGAGAGAAAATATAAGATTATTTATATATATATATATATTGGACGATCTGAGAAGAAAATGAAAACTTTTTCATTGCAAACTCCTGGAGTGGATAATACAATATAATTATAGTGAGAGCTCTTGGGGTAGGTGAATAAGAAGAAGAAGAAGAAAAAAGAACGAAGGGGAATAGCAGGGATAAAGTTTGCGGCGCACCGGCGGTTAAAGAAAAACATTATCTCTCGACATAATAGTCCCAATCACTTTGTCGCGCAGCATCTCTTTCTCTCGCATTTTCTTCCTTCTTCGTCGGAGATCTCGTTTCGTTTTTTTTTATTATGTTTTTCTCTACCTTTATGCCCGAGTAATTTTGCTTACGTCGAAACAAAACGCTAGGAATACGCATATCGGGTTTCATCCCTGTGTATAAAACATCTTGTCTTCCCACGAAAGGCCCAAAGCGTGCCATCTTTGATTTTGGTCGAACGTGAATTTATTATTCTAATTCATTTTTCTCGATGCGGCATCCCGAGAATGCCTACAATGTCGAGTGGTCCCTATCGCAAGGGTTGATCGACGTAGGCGTGCCCGTACGCGCATCCACGAATTTAATAGACCCACGCGCCCTATTATAGAAGTTCTGCTCAAGCATAGGGTACGTGCCCGGGATAATATGCCATTTCGTCGCGGTAGATCAACACTATGGATAACCATTCGCGTCAATAAGAGAAAGAGAGGATGCTTCGCGCTACACCACAGGGGGTTATAATATTTTCGCGCCGAAGAACGGCGGGGGTGGCTCGATTCGAAATAGGCCGCGTGCGGTAAGGATTATATTATGGTTGGGATGAATCCGGGTGAGAGCTTTTCGCGGACGCTCGTCGACGAGGCACGACGAGGGGTTGTGGACGCGGTAATGGGCCTATTAGGCTGTCTCATTTAATAACAACCGGAGTAACAACCACCCTCTTACGTTACTTACGTTACTTACCGTGTGCGCTATAATGCGAAAACGACTAAAACTAGGGGGATGAAGGCGAATGGAAGAAAAGGAAAGACAGAGATCATCGAGGGATGAAACTTGTGAATCTTTCGAACTAGACTGAGAACGAGAGAAAGAGAGAGAGAGAGAAGAAGAGAGAAAGTTTGCTATCGGATATATTTATACCAGCAGGGACTCGTAGTAACGCACCCTCTGTAACATCACCGCCTACGCGCTCTCGTGCTCACTCTCTCTCTCTCTCTCTCTCTTTCTCTCGTTGATTCGGCCACGCCAAGGGGGGCTAAACGGCTCGCAGAGCAGAACATCACCGTCTGTGCTCTCTCTGTTTTTCGAACCCTCTGTCTCGGGGGCTCGAGATGATTTTATCAGATTTGAGCTCACCCCCCGTTGCAACACAACAGAAGTATATACTACACTATATATACATAGAAATTTATATATAGTAAAGATTGGGAGAGTACCAAAAGAGAGAACTGCACGCGGGAGAAGCGATGCCTATGGGGCATCGACGACACCCACCCCTTGACACAATGATGATTATGGGTGACGCTTCGACGGTTCGAATTGCTTGTTTTCCACCCGTTTACCGTTTGATTAAGTTGCGGCACCCGACCGAGCGATCTCCTCGATGCATCCATTACTTTCGTCGTATTATGTCGACGGGGACGTACGTTATATCAGGATTTCCAAAAGGGGCCACTCTCACGATTTACTCCAGACGTTTTTTTTTCAAAATTTAATCTACGCCTGATAACACACATATATATCTTTTTGGTGTATATTATTAAGAAAATATTATTATTCCATGAGGTCGGTTACAATTACGTAAAAAATATTGCGACGATATAAAGAACGTGGTTTATTAAAAAATAAAAATAAAAGTACGGTGCATACAGCCGATCGGTTTTCGGCCGATTTGAAAAAACACGGCCAATTAATCGACGGGGCTCGATCTATTTTTCGAAAACGTTGGCAATGCACGAAGTATACACGCTCGAGTCTCCATTGAACAAAGTGCCGGCGCGAGAATGGTCCAAAGACGCCGTTTCACTGCCAAACGCACAAAAATCCCAAGCCCAGGGAGAGCGCTCGTCCTTTGATTTTCCCCCGATTCGGGGGTGGATTGCTCGCGAAACTTTCATCCCTTATACCCCTGTGCTATAGCCGCGTCTACCGCTGGTTGGACGAGAGCGTCCCGTTTCTTTTGTTGCTCGGCGCCGGCCACTCTCGATCTCGCGAGGGTCTGGACGAACGAAAAGAAGAAGAAACGAAAAAAAACAGCCCTCTCGCGTTCAGGAGCAGGCGTCGTATTCTAACGGCTGCCGATGGCACCGAGTGTTGAGGTTTGAGTTTTTGTCAAAAAAAAAACATAGTTCTCAAATATCGAACGTACGTGTTAAATATAAATATCTCTTATTCACGATCATTTTCTTTTATCACGCAATTATCTTTCCCCTACTTTCTTTTTTCACAATGATTATCGATTATCGGACCGATAAACAAAAGAAAAATCGAAATATTTTACGACGATAGTTCGCCTACGATTCTCCTCCTTTTTGACGTATCGCTTACATTCTCGTTCGAAGATTTTTCTTCCATGTTGTTAGTGCGAAGGCGCCTCGTAAAACTTACGGCAGAATCAATTAGAAGGGGATAGTGAATAATATATGAACGCTGCTCGAAGCCCACCTCGCCGTATATACGCGGAGGTTAAGGAGCCCGAAGGTTCCCCCGAAGGAATACGACGAGTAAAACCGTGCTAAAAGGTGGAGGGAGGAGGGGAGGAAACCTGCGCAAGGCGAAAACACGTATAGCACACTAATATCCGTTAGAGGGATGTTTGTACCGTAAGGATCCAGTGGCATCAATCTGGCCATTTGTTTCGGCCCGAGTAGACGGAGTAGATATACGTGTAGAAGAACGAGAGAGACCTGCTTACATAGAACGATGGTGGGGTTAGAGTAGGGGTGAAGTAAAGCGCAAGTTTCCGAACCCGATTTATTATTTAATCGGTCGAAGCACTCAGAGATTGCCGAGTCGAGTGCTCTTCATGGCGTCGCTCCTTCGCTCACTCCTCGATATCTGTATATAGTTATATAGGGTAGTCAGGTAGCATACTTACTCTATCGCCCTTATCGGAGCTTTACCATATACAGCGGTACTTAATTTTCTCGGTATCTATAGTAAATGTGTATGTGAGTCTGTGAGTATGTATACCATACAGCATCACGGAGTGCAGTGCGCTCAAGCATGTCGGAACGGTGAGACCTCCTTGAGGTTGATGTACGTCTCACCGACACTTGAACATTCTTGAGAGGAGAGAGTGAGAGGGTGAGGGGGGGGGGGGGGGGGGGGGGGGGGGGGAGAAGGTCTATTCTTTACCCATTGCTGTATAAGCTCGTCCGCGTGTACGTGTAGTTTAGCACGCGTCTGTGTTAACGTTCAACCCCCGTTCTCTTAGTTCGCCCGTGCCACCAGCAAAGTGCTCTACGCCGAAAGCTCGTACTCGAGCGCACTCGATCCCTCTAGCACCACTTCTTGCGCTTGAGAGAGTGAGAAAGGGACACGCCCGTGAATAAACTCGAGAACCAATGAAAATGACAGAGGTAAATATTTTCATTTAGGTTTTAGGGGCGCGCGTGCTACTTGAGGATAAAAATAAAATTCGAAAAGTTAAATAATCGGTATGTTTTTAATTCGTTAATGAGAGGTTGAAAACTATAAAAATATGTATAAGAAGAAATAAAATGGTAGATAATGGATCGGTTTATTTTTAATTCGTCATAGAAAAAAGAAATTTTCATTTCGATTCACGTTGCGTAGAAAACATTCTTTTGGAAGTAAACGTATCGGTCTAACACAATTTCCCCGTCACCCGACCGAGCGTATAGTCCTTGGCAAAATCCGGGCAGGCCCCAGATAAAGAGACCTCGAAGAGCCAAAGACGGATTATCGAAGGAAGCCCATGGGAGAGACAGAGACTCAGAGAGAGAGAGAGAGAGAAAGAGAGAGGGAGAGAGAGAAAGAGCGTGAGTATTACCAACTACTAGAATCCACGTTCGAGAGCCGCGAATGCTTTCAACGAGGGTCATTAGCGGCCAACCAAAAGCCTTTTCGTTCACAGAGAGAGATAGAGACAGGGCTGAAGAGAGAGCCGACCACGGCTTCGGAAATTCTCATTTCCGTAGACCATTGCACAATCCATCCCCTGTATTCGCTACAAGCGTGTGTAATCGTCAGTCCGGTAACCGCACAGAGAGCGAGAGATGAGCTACGGGAAGTGCATCGGTCTATCACCCAGTGGTCAGCTGCGTCCGCGATGAAAAGGGAGGGAAGCGTGTTTACGTGTGTTCGTGAACACAGGAAGATCGAACCAGCGTACACTTGGCAGACATTCGATAGCAGAGAACCATCGTATGGACCGTGTGTGACAAGATGCGTGATGGTATGGCGTAATTTGCGAACCCCAATGGTGGTTACATTCGCCGGTTTATGATGATGGCTCGCTCTCTCTCTCTCTCCTCTCTCTCCTCTCTCCTCTCTCTCTCTCTCTCTCTCTCTGCCCGCTTTGGATGACCGACAACAGCGGACAATAAGGGATATTCTCAGGCTAATCCGCGGGGATGGTCACGGAGGTTTCTCGTTAATTAAAGCAGGACGGACAACACGACCGAGAGTTAGAGCGTGAGAGAGAGAGATAGAGCAAAGAGATAAAGGTTGGGGGAGAATAGATGAGAGAAAGCAATGAATGATTCGTTAATTAGAGTACGGGAGTATTGGCTATTCGTATTCTAGCATGTACATATCTATACATATATATATATATGTATATATGCATTTGGCGGGAGAGAATCTCTATGACGGGCGCGACTCTGAAAGGAGAGAGCACGATAAAGCCCATTGTGTCTGATCGCTCGTTCGTGGAGTACGACGACGATATGTAAAATATACGTATATTTTGTATGTATAAGGCACATATACATATATAACGAGAAGAAGGTAAAGCATAGGCGGGAGAAGGAAGAGAGTATGTTTCTGGGAGCCGTCGGAGCATATCGAGGAAACCACAACGTGCGGTTGCATCGTCAGCTCTCGACGTTGGTACGCGTGTATCTTTGTAACGCAGTCTGTACAGTATGTACTCGTGTACTATAAGCCGTATATACGCGTATAATACATAGATATCGCACAGTTTCTATCGTCGATGTGCATCACCCGGAATATAGACCTATATCGCCGCTCCTCCGCGGCAAATACCGAAGCATCGGGCTGCTGTGATAAAAGACAAGTCTCGTCGCTTGTTTCAACGCTGTACCTACCCCTAATCGCTGGCTCGCTATGCTCATCACTGTGCGAATCGTGCGAGTCAGGATGTGGTCACATATACAGGGAATAAATGACACGACGATGTAACGAGCATTACGAAATATTCGTAAAAATTGGAGCTTCGCAGGCCATCGCGACGACTGCCGACGGAAGCGGAAACAGTCGCGATCTCGAAAGATTCTCAAAGCGATTCGAGGCTACGGTCGAATCTAGGAGTTTATTCGACGATCAGGAAAAAATGAACATTTTGCGAGTGAAGCTTCGGAAGACGAACTACAAGATTGACGACGTCGATCTGTATCGCCTGAAAAAAAATATGGCGAATATGTAAATATTTCAAATCAAGATTGAAATAGCGAGAGAATCGTTAGCGAGATCGAAAGGTCGTTTGATTTTCTCTCGAATTAACGAAATTAATATGAGTTTATTTTCGTGTGATTTTCGTCGATACAAAATGGACGCGTGTATGTCTAGTTCGATCGTTGAAGCGCGATACGATGTTATTCGACGTCCGATAAACCGCCTACACAGAGAAAGGTTTCTCCTCTCCTCTAAATCTCGATTGATTCGTCGTGTTCGCACGGGGGGTAAAAGCCGTCGTCGCGCGTTCTTAGGTCTCGTGGTGACCGCGTGATCGGGAATCAGTCCTGTCCTCTTCCGCGCCGGAGCGGGGGCCGATGGAGGAACATCGCTCTCGCTCACTCGCTGATTATATAAATCCTCCACTTGGCCCTCAACGAGCCTTCGACGGCTTGGTTTTCCTCTACATAATATACATCGATTTATACATATATGTCTATCAGGGGGTAACGAGGGGTTTGTCGCACGGACACGACATAGCCGTGCAACGAAGAGAGCGAGAAGCCAACCATCGAAGCTTTACACGGAGCACTTTCAAAGCCAATAACTCATTGTTGGGTCATCCTAATGACACTTTATAGGTGAATAGTGCCCGCCTCCAACTCACCAACTCGCTCGGCAAACTAGTCGTCCCTGTTATTTCATATATATATGATATATATACACATATATACAGACAGATATATATTTCTGTCTCTTTGTCCACATCATACTTTACACGATTACGCGAAATACGGGAGTATAGCCGCAGAACCGCGGATCGCCCGACGATATATCCACCGATGTATTTCTCGCGCGTGTACATAGCACACACGAGCAATTAATATGAATTCCTCTCTCGCGGCCTATCAATATCGTTTCACAAAAGCTTCGATTTTTTCTACCTTTCAAAACCCCGCCATTCCTCCTTCCTCGCCGTCCCCGCCCGCCCATTGATAACAATAATAATAAAATATGATACCAAATAAATGTGGCACACGACTCTGTGTGCATATATACCGCGTGCATGGATTCGTGCGCGTAGAGCAATTACACGATCGATCAAAAGTTTCGGGTTTTATATCGTTCGTCGCTGTTCGTATCACTTCGATGACACTTTTTAGTGGTCGATCAGACAAACTCCCGTACCACCCGAAAATCATTCGACCCTCTCTCGCATCGTGGTTATCGCTATAGCGGGAAAATATATATATTTTTTTTCTTTTTCCGATGTATTCTCGGGGTTCGTTAACGATAAAGCGCGACTAATTTTTTTATGGCCATTCCCCACGATTTATTGGTAAAAACGTTTTGCGTATAAATATAAATACGATTTATAAATTGTCGAACTTTTCAACGATAAACTTTAACGTCTTCGCACTTCTGGCGTATATGGCACGAGGGTTTTGGCTACCGATCCATTGCCTCCCTATATTTTATGAATCCCGTCGGCCACACGACACAATCGCTTCTGTACCGAAAGGGTGAGAGAACGAGAGAGAGAGAGAGAGAGAGAGAAAAGTATCACGTTGCGATCGTTAACATACGACGGTGAGCGAAACGGCCGAAATATATAAGCACATAAATTATAGCTCGACCGTGTGTGCGTTAAGGGTGGGGGCGGAGGAGGGGTGGATTCGAGAGTGGAGAAATACGAGGAGATGAAAGTACGAAAGTACGAGGGTGGACAAAATTCAACGACGCTAGATTTGTCGAAAGCTTATTTTTCCCGGCGGATTAAATTTTCTCGAACATTTTAACACGAGATATATCACCGTTGACGAGCAAATGAACATTTTCGGCATAATCTCGGATGCGAATTTAAAAAAAACCGTACGATTATTAGTGATAAAACAACGAAAAAGAAAACAAAAACAAGATAACACTAGATAAATTCCATTATCATGTTTGTAATTCGCAATATTTTTATTCGGGAAAATGTAAAACATATATTATATTTTGTCGTAATCTTTTTTATAATCAGCGCGTGATGCGGAGAGAGCCAAACGAAGGATTATGAAAAATTTAAAAAAAATTTAATAAACAAACCGTATGATAATTATTATTTACATTTTTTACGAATCGCGAGTGGAGATCGTCGTTTTAGTTGACATTTATCAGGATCAACTCATAAGACCCGTAGTACTCGACGTTTTGTTGCCTCTTTTGTTGCAAACGTCGGGAACAGGAACGATTAGAGAATACACAGAGAGAACACTTAAGGCAGAATCGTGAATATATATATATATATATATATATATATATATATGTGTGTGTGTGAGGACAAAACGATGCAAGAGCTTAGAGAGCACGACTGTAAAAATCGGAGGCTTCTGTGTGTTTCACCGTTGCGCCCCGTTTTGAGAAAATGAGAGCGAGCGAACGAAAAAGCGATGCGATGTTCAACGAAGCGTACAGGCACGCGCGAAGTTCCCGTTGGCTCGGCAAATGCTTCTCCCGTCTGTCTATGGTACGATCTTTTTTCGTTTTTTCTTTTCATTTTTTTCTCCATCTCCGTCACGCGGTCCAAAAATGCAGGAGGATGCTAAGTGCACTCCCCACTCTGCAACTACCTTCTCCTGCCCCCTGCGTCGTTCTCTACCTCTAACGCCCTCTCGTGGCTCTCGAGAGGTTTGAAAATTCAACGAGAGGAACTATACGAAATAAAGTCGAGTACTGACAAAAATCGATCGACCGTTTCGTCAGCTGAGACGCTTAAAAAAAATAGAAAAGAAAAAAAAGAAAGTAGAAGCAGCCCTAGAAACGCTCTCTCTTTCTCCATCTCCCTCTCGCGACGGTCTTCGATCGGTCTCGTCGGGAATCCGTGAACCAGACGCTTGTTCCGGACGCTATAGTTCGCTACGTGCGCACTAACGTTGATTCTAGTACAGTTTTCTTTTCAAACGGAAAGGGAAAAGAGAATGAAAAAATTGGTAGAGAAACAAAAAATCACTTCTTTACATTTCTTCCCGATCGAAATAAGAGCGAGGGTGTAGTAAGAGCGAAAGGAAATTGGTGAAAACGAGAAGAAGAAGAGAAAGATTCGTAGGTGAAACCGGTGTGCGGTAGATCAGTCGGGAATTAGGCTGCCAAAAGGGGCACACGAACGCCCTACCTTTCTCTCCATCTTTTTCTCGCACCATGTTGTTTGTGTGTGTTTTCCTCGTACCCGATGCTCTCTCGCTCTTTATACTCCCTTGTCTCCACCTTCTTTTCTTACTGTTTCCCGCGAGAAGATCCTTCTCCGAGAGGCTCTGGGGATGCTTACAAACAGACGCTTGTCAGATTTCCTTTATCTTACCCGAGGCATCTGCAGCAACGCCAAGCACCCAGTGTACCCGTGCACGCTGTGGATTACGATCGCTTTTCTTCTCTCTCTCTCTCTCTCTTCTCTCTTTTTCACGCAAAGCCACCATAGGCAGTATTGCTCGACGAGATCTCCTTTCGCCTAACTAATTATAAATCTACGAGACAGCATTATTACAGCGAACAAAAATAAATTCATTTTTATTCGTACAATGTTTATGTGAATTATTTAAAAAAACAGTATAATAATAAGCATAAAACTGTCAAGAAGATAGATGATTAATTTACAGCAATTAAATTAATTGAAAGCAATGAAATTAATTGTTCATCCGTTAAAGAAATATTTGTAAACTTTTGCAAATATTTCGTACTTTCATGTTTTTCCCTTATTTACTTCATGAGAGGGGATGTAAACCCTCCGGAAGATCCAAGAGTGCCTCGAAAAGCATTCGCTCCGCTATTACTTATATTTCGTTCTCTGGACGTATAAGAAGCTCAGTGAAGGAGCTCTACGTCGACGCCCCTGAAAAATGAACGATATCCTTCCCCCTTACTTCCTAAAGAAAAAGAAAGGAGGTCGCTGGTATAATGCTCTTAATTTGTTTGTACCCGTCTTTGTGCGGTCTCGCAAGTGTGTCGACGTGGCTCAATCTCGAAAAATCCACCAAAGATCTTCACTCTCTCGGCGTCTTTACAATTTTGGGCCCGTCCTTACCTCGAACGACCCTCGAAATCGAGATTAACGAATTTCCAAAGGATTAACGATACTTTCGATCAAGTGGACGCTGACCGAAATAGAGGAGACGCCGAGATTGTGTGAAAGAAGAAGACGAAATTAGCCGTAGAACGATACACGACGCAGTTCGCAGACGAAGATACGTCGGAACATAGCGTGAGCTTCGTGAACGAAGAGGAAACGAGCGTGCCAGAAGCGAAAAAAAACGGGGGATTTTTTGTGGCTTCAAGAAGCCTCGATGTACGTACAGTACGTATACGACTTTGTACCGTTCCGTACGAGCAGGTTGAACGGAAAACACCCCAACGCACGCACACACACATTTGCATAGGCTAGTATGGCTGGTCGAATCGTACGATAAGTACACGATCTACCTACCACCTTACTCAATACTCACGTTTCAACTTCGTACACCGTTCCATTAATCCTCTGATACGTATTTGATCGATCTACCTACATTTACAGCGATAAACCACCCTTCTCGACGCAATTGTCTCTCGTGCTCGAGGAAGTAGGGACGTTCGATCGAATCCACCCTTAAGACCTGGGTTTTAAAGAAACTAAGGCGATACTAATAGATTCGCTCTTGATCGTCTCGAAAACTGGATAATTCCTGTATAACCTTCTGGGACAAATTTCGAACAAATAGATCAACATATGAGTTGCATCTACTTATTTTTCTTACGTTTACAATTTTTTCAGTACGTGACTATGACAATTAAAAAATCCTTGTTTTTTTCTTTATTTCTTGATAAAAGCCATCGACTGTCGTCACCTCGACCCATTGTCCGGTCGGTGTCCAGACCCGAGTCGAACGAGTGACAGCCTCGATCCTCCGTCCACGCCCACGTCATCCTCCCACTCTTTTAAAGTGTCCATCCCCAAGAGAATGTTCCCAACCCTGATTTTTTCCTTTCGATTTATTTTACGAAAGCGAGTGACAACGCAACGAGGATCATTTCGTACCGTTACGAGTGGCTCTCGGGGATCTCGTCAGGTGCTGTGTCTTCGCTCTACTATAACTGTCCGGAAAATTGTCCACTGGAGGGTAAGCCGATTTGGATGGAGAATCTACCTCGAAGTATACGGAGAGCTTGTTATACATATATGTATATATATATATATATATATATATATATATATATTTGTGTGTGTATTCTGAAAGGTATGAACGAGGTAGAGAATTCGTGATGTCGAGAGGTCGAACGTCTGGCTTGTCCAACATCGTAGCTCGCCGGACTCGCGGTGGCAGAGACAAACTGCTCTACGGTGGTTGGTCGCACGAGGGAAACGCTTTTGCAGATAATAGCCTCTCTATAGTCGGGTCAACAACGATACGCGATAGCGTACTCAGGAGTCACTTTCGATCGATCTCGCTTCTCTCTCTCTCTCTCTGTCTCCGTGTTTAATATTGCATGTACCCACAAAGTGTCAGGCACACGCGTATCGAACAAAATCGCTATCGATAATTAACGACCACCAAGGATAAATAGCAAGAGCGAATATCCGATTCGCGAATGCAGAGGTTAGCACAACTGAGACATTGTTCGCGACTCTGAGCACGTGCAAAACCCAGTTACATATTTCGTTTAGATTTTTGTTGACGCTAAGAAAATTTAGATGAAACATTTTTGGAGCTTATTTCAACCTCCAGTTTTCCAACCCTCGACAGTCGACACTCGTACCTTATTCTCTCTATCCTTCGGCTACGATTTGATTAAATTATTCATCGAAACACTTCAGGCACAAGATTCTCACTCGATCTTCAGCCTAACGGTTTAATACCAACTGCGCATTACACCGTTTAATAATTCTCTGTGCTTTGTGCTATGTACGATATGTACCTCGTGTCGTTTCCATACAGCAGACATAGTCGAAACTTGCGAGCTAAATTGGAGCCGTCATCGAGATTAAATTACCGCATCGAGTTACAAGCATGAAACTTGATATTACATTACCGCACGATTCTAATAATTTATACGAATTTAGCGACGGTAAAATTCACCAACGAATACTTGTAATAATTATCGTAAATTGATCGATCAAAATTATTGAATAAAAAGAGAAAATAAAAATTTGTATATTCTTTCTTTGATTTCAGACTAGGTCTCATCCCGTCGTTCCTCACGAACCAATATCCCGTTGGACTGAACGTGGGCGGTGTGTTCTTGCCGGCCTCGCTTCAGCATCAACTTCATCAGTTGCAACATCAGCACCATTCGAGGCTCGCCGCGGCCGCAGCGAGTTCGGCGCTGAGCAACGCGACCCAATCGGATATTGCCGAGGCCGAGGCAGCCGCGATTCGCGGCGTTTTGCCGGGTAACGGGGGTTGGCCTTTTCTATGGAGACCTCCTCATGGTCTCCAAGGCCTCGAACATCCGCCAGCACCGAGCGACATCATAAACTCCCTCAGTCGGGTCAGTCCTGCCTCCGCATCGATTCCTCCACGAGGTTAGTCCACGCGGCTTTCATTATTTCTCTTGCCTCGGGGTTAAAAAGCTCCCCGCTGACTTTGCGGCCTAACCGAGACAATTATAAATTGATTAAAATCTAATTTGCTCGATCCCCTTTGGACACTTTCGTCTGTCTCGTTCTATCGTAAATACATCAAGAAGCATATGGCGTTTGATATATTTATAGAGAAGAGATAGAGAGAAAGACAGAGCGTAAGAGGGGGAGGGCGGGGACAGTTACAGTCACGAAAAATCGCATTGACTCATCTCTCGCTCTTATATATATACATTTTTTTGACCTCCTATCTTAGAATCGTTGTTACGAACTTAACTTTCGTGTAGGCAACGATACGATCGCTCGTTAAATTGACGTTCGTGGTGTTTTCACGAGTGGAGCCGCACCCTGTTCGGAAAGATGGGACCAAAACTATAGGGAATAAATAAGAGGGTTAATATTGATTTTATAAAATAAAAAATGCGGTACTTAGCGCGACAATATTAATTAATTTTTGTTTTAGCGATGATTTTATTTTATTTTTTTCCAAAAGTGTAATACATCTCCTCGCGCATCGTGACGTTCGAAGGAATGATCGACGGACGTATCATTGGAGTTAATTGCCGTAATTGCCGAATAAATCAGCGAACCTTCGGACAGCGAAAAATTCGGTCGTCGATTAATTAAAAATCGTTAATCATTGTAACGAATATATTTTGCACAAAATTACATTTTGATGTCTCGCTTGATAATAAGGACTTTGAATTGGCTTCATTTTCTCGTTCTATGAAAAATAAAAATAATTTTTTTAAAAAGTATAAAGCTTCCAGCAGCGAAGGGTCTTCGTTACGGGAAAAGTATTTCGGTATTCTCCTTGACTCTTTACCCGCGTCGCGTCTCGCTCTCGGTGTCTCACATGTGACTGGTCTCATCGCGGGCTTCACCGAAAAACCAGAAGGACCGAGGGAGGGCGCGATTAAAATTTTGCACCGGGGTGTTTCGAGGGATTTGACGTTTTGTCGGCAGGGCTTTACGTCTGGCCCGCGCGGTTCGTTCGTATATAAACGTAAAATCACGGAAATAAATCGGCAAGCGAGACGGTCGGAACGTTACAAGGGCGAGACGTCGAGCTTCGCGGGAACTAAAGTCGGAGAAAAACGAGATAGGGGCGCGGATAAAAAGCTCGACGCAAAATATCAAACGAGAATAATATATTCCGCGAAATATTCAAATATATCATATATATCGGCCAATTCTGCTCCGCTCCAGAAATTTCGTACGATAAAAAAAAATACTTATACATTACGTATTTTCACCGCTTTTTTATCGAACTTTTATAGTCGAAAAATGTCCAAATTTCCAATGGTCATTGACGCTTTTAAAAAATTGGCGGCGATAATATAAACGAGGATAACCTAAAGTCGTAAGCTCTATAGGAAATCAAAGTTTCTAACTTTTCACTCATAACCAATTAAATTTTCCCAAAAAACTAAATTTTATTTTTGAATTCTTGATCAAAATTTCGATTATTTTCACTTTTTTTATCGAAATTTAGATTTTATTTTCTAATTCTTTTTTCGATATTATTTGCTCAGAATTTCTAGCTTTTAATTGAAGAAAGATAAAGACGTTTCTTGTTCGCAGTCGCGATCGTTGTTTCGGTCTCGCTCTCCCTGCGTACCAGTAAATTACGAGCAAGAGCGAGAGGTTCCCGAATGTAGTAGGGTGTATACGCGCGTGTACGAGTATATCTTTAGTAGGGCTTCCACGGCTTCCGCAACGACAAACCAACGTCGATCGCCTTACCCGTCGATCGTTTTGCTCCTGCCACCTTTCATCTAACAATAAGTACTCGCCCCATTCCGGTTGATGAAGCGTTTTCCCTTGTCTTCGAAGCATCCTCGTTGACGTTGTTTAGCGTTCTATAATTCTCACGGGGTTCTCTTCACCTCGCTGCGCTTTCGAAATATTTGTCCTATCACCGGTTCGCCGATATTATGGATAATGCGCGACAGGACCTTTGACCACGCTCGTTTCTACATACGTTTCCTTGCCACCAGAAAATCTCACCTCCGTTGAAATTGACGTAACAATACGTATACCGCATTGCCGATGGAAGGCTCGGTTGGAAATTCTCCATTACGCAACTGTGCCGAAACACGCGTGATATCACAATTCGCGATCGATATACCTGCAATATCGTATTTCCTGTATCGCCTGACGCGTATCTTGTATTCACAGTTTTTTTCTGATACTGCAAAATAATAAAATAAAATTGAAACGAACGTGGACGCGCTCGTTACTTTTCATCAATAACTATTGTAACAGTCGCCAGTGAAAAATAATCGTATCGATTCAAATTCCTGTTTGCCCGTGAGCAAATGCTTCTCGAAAGCTTATGCAAAAGTAGATTCCACTTTGCAGCTGTAACGTTTGATTTATTTATCAAGGGATTTTGTGCACTACGTTTATTTACTTGTTTTCAATTATCTTTTGTACAAAACGATCGAGAGAAAAAGTAAAAATTATCTCGATTTTTCGATAAAATTGATCTTGAACAACGCATATATGCGATTTATTTGCAGAAGATTTGGACGACGACAATCGTTCGGACAATCGATTGCACCATCGAGGAGGACGTAGTCCAAGCGGCGATGGACAGGACGATCTCGGTGACGGTGACGACGGTGGTGATGGCAGCGACTTGGGTGATTCGGTAGGTGGTGGTGGTCATCAAAATTCGTCCTCGACGGCGAATGGTTCCGGCGGCCAGGGTATACAAGTCGGTGGTGACGGTTGCGATTCCGGCAAGATCAAGAGAAAGAAAAAGACGCGCACGGTATTCTCGAGATCGCAGGTGTTCCAATTGGAGAGTACCTTTGATCGCAAGCGTTATCTCTCGTCGTCGGAACGTGCCGGACTTGCGGCATCGCTCGGTCTAACCGAGACTCAGGTCAAGATATGGTTTCAAAATCGTCGCAACAAGTGGAAGAGACAATTGGCAGCGGATATCGAAGCCGCGAATATACAACACGCCACGCAGAGGCTCGTAAGAATTCCCGTTCTTTATCACGAGCATCGCGACAACGCACCGGCGTCGCTCAGATTACACGAGAGTTCGCCGAGTGCCGGTGGCTCGGTAGTAGCGTCGAGCGTCGCACCGTCCGCGGTCACCGGTGGGATTCCTCATAGCGTCGGTGTTGGCACTTCCGGCTGCGTACCGACCGGTGGACCGGCGATATTTTATTCCCATCATCATCAGCATCATCATCATTCGTCTCACGTACAAGCTCATAGTATGCTCACGCATCAGGTACATCCTCAGCCACCGCCGCCACCACCACCACCCCCGAATCCACAACCAACCCCTCAGTCGTCACAATAACCCTGTCGTGGCTCTTGGCTCAATCCGAACGAGAGTTGCCACGTCGCGATGATGCGACCGTCGGTCGAACGCGAATCGTCCGTGAACGAGGATAATCGACGATGCGACAATCGACAACGGCCTCGATCACGACAAGGTGCAACGGACGTGACAAGGGACGACGTCGCCAGTCGCGTTTGCGAGCGCAAATTCGAGATGCCGGAACACGATTCGTTGACGACGATCCAAGACGATCGACGGATCGAGCCAGACTCGCTCTCGTCGGTCGTGAAGTCATCGACGATAGTCCGCGAGAGCTCGACGACCGATCGTAATCGACCGTTTGTCCTTATAATTAATATCGACGAATAAACGAGAAAAAAAGCAAAATATGGACGATGCCTACGTGTCAATATTAAGAGAAAATTAACTAAAGAAAAGAAAAATAAGAAAATAAGAATTGCGTCAGTATAAAAACATGTGAATTTACGTTTCTTTTCATTCTCACAACTCACGGCATGCCCTGCTTTTATTAATTTAGAAGATGAGTGGAATCTCGAACGGTGATCACATACTGGAAGGGCACCGACGTCGATAATCGTTAATTTTGTTTTTATCGAAATGCCTCGCGTTTATTAACGAGCGTCGATGCAGCTTCGAGAACCGTGAGTGGGCAGTGTGCTATCCGGGTAGATATTTGATCACACTGAAAATTAATCCGGCGTGCTTTATTTAAAATGCGCTGGAAATGCGATGGAACACTATACCAGATTCTGTCATAATCCTGTATCTAATGGGGCCCTAATTTCAGCCGAGTCAGGGCTGGATATGGATTAGATAATTGTGTGGTAATTCACGGGAAAAGGAATTTGAAAAATACGAAAAAAATGACAAAAAAAATGAAAAAATTCGCAATAATCGATAAAAAATTATTGAAAAATCGGAGTTTATCAAACCCAGTGGCATTTTAAAGCTTGAAAGGTTGCGTACGGAATACACGCAGAGCATATTCGTCAGATCAATTTTCAAAAAACTTTCGGACATTCCAATAATAACCATTTTTCGAATACATCGACATTTTTAGATCCCCTGACCACGTAATTTTCATTAATATTTGCAAAAAAAAGCAAATCAACGAGAAAACTATTTTGAACTTTTTTCACCCACTTGGTAATTCCCGAAATTGTAAAAATCACAAAATACGCTAGCACCTTATCCGGCGGAAATCTCGAGCTGGATGATGCTCGCCTTATTTATGCCTGATCCGACCCTCAAACAAGGTCAGGCAGCCTGATTAATTTTTTGCTCGGGTAATTATTCACATTGGCCACTGATAGTACCAATATCGTCCTCCCGTTTCTCATACATAAATCCAAATTTTCCTTTCGCATTTCTTCATTGTCGCTCTTTTGTATCAGTGTAAATTCGAGAACCCGAAGATCAATCGCGATATCTCTATCGTCGTTTCCTACAGTATCTCTCTGCTTTTTTTGTCTTTTTAGCTCTCATCTTCGCGTTCCCAGGGTTATCGAGACAGTGAGTGACAGAGAAAGAGAAAAAAAAAGAGATTCTGAAATATCCACCAGGGAAAAGGCGCTCACAGCTCGAACGATATAGCGCAATCTCAACTGTAGAAGCCTCGCACTCGCTTCGCGGTCTCCGCGTGTGTTCGGTACGTAACTTTTTCAAGTCCTTTTACCCCATGCAATCAGGCTGAGCGCTTTCTCCTCATCGACGTCGACGTCGTCGTCGTCGTCGTCGTCGTCGTCGTCGTCGTCGTCGTCGTCCTGAGAGCGAATTCCAACCAACCATATCTCGCGACGACGTTCGACATTCTCTCGTTTCAATTTCCTTCTCTCTTTCTATCTCGACAAGACTCGGCACGAAAAGCGCTTATGAGTTTCGTGAACGTCAGGGGTACGGGACACGTACATAGAGATATATATATATATATATGTATATAAATATATATACGGGCGTATGTACGTATGAGAATGCGAAAGAGTTGCGATAGCGGGCTGGGAGAGAAAAAGAGCTTTACCTATATGGTTCTCCGCAGTCGTGAAATATTATACCATAGAGTCGCTCGTTGAGAGAGCTTAATACAGTAGGTATACGCGAGCCCGCGAGACCACGAGGGAATGAACGACAATGCACCGTGAGCTTTGCAATACCAGAGAAGCATCATGCAGCAACATCAACGACGAACGAGAAAAAAAAATCCAACAAAGTCCACGCTCTACATTCTCTCTCTTTCTTTCTTTCCTACCCCTCGTTCTCGCTATCTCAACCAAACCTCTCTTTCTCCGTCTCTCGCAGCTTGAATTCGAGGCTGAGTAAGTACGCGGGACACGTAAGTACATGCACTTCAATCATCGTTCTCACACCTCGTCGCGCGCCATCGCACCTTCGCTCTTTCGCCTCTGATCTCTGAACGCCCGAGTCTTTCATCCAAACGGCGGCCTCGGCTGCTGCTTCGTACTCTTCTCACACTATTTTTTCGCACTCAATCTCTCTCTATCTCTCCTTCTCCCTCTCTCTCTCTCTCTCTCGCTCGCTCGCTCACTTACTCTCTCCCCCTCATTACATATATTCCAATGCATGTATGTCAATATATCGTGCCTCTTGTTCTCCTCTCTCGA
Organism: Netelia inedita; assembly: GCA_964017225.1. Lineage (NCBI taxonomy): Eukaryota > Metazoa > Arthropoda > Insecta > Hymenoptera > Ichneumonidae > Netelia > Netelia inedita. The sequence goes on along the minus strand of OZ024922.1, from coordinate 31,842,049 downwards.
ACGCTTTTTATATTTCATCCATCTCTTCTATCTATATTATCATTTTGTTTTTTTATTCTCGCCATGGATGAACGTAACTCTGTACGCGACCGCGTCGGTCCCCGGTGTCGCCACTGTTGACGTAGCCTCTACTACCCAGCCTCCCTTACAATATGTCCTCCATGCGCGCACTATGCTTTACCGCGGCACGTACGTGCCTCTGGGATTTGGCAAACACACAAAATACGATTTCACCCTTGTTCCCGATATACCGTTGGATGAATCGAGGCGAAAACATTCACGCGTAACCTATCTACCCGATATAACCCAACACTGACTCACGACACTTCATAGGTATACGAATATTGCTGGAGAAAAGAGGAAACGATTGTCACAGGACGGTGATCTTCGTTCCAGCCTCGGGCGAATTTTTTTCCATGTGGTACGCACTGTGTTGTCGAAGAAATCGGTACGGAAGACGAGTTAAAGGTAAGTGCAATTTGTTCTACCAAAGTCTCGATAGTTTGTAACTTGTGCTACTTAATAACCTATAGTTATATAATAATTTAACACGAATAACGGTCGCGAGAAATGTTCAACCACGTCACGTGCCGTCACTACTCGTCACGAGAATGTTCTTCAGGCGATTACTAAGATTTTTTAAATTTGCCACTGCGAATGGTTTTACACAATCTGCTATTAAATTCGCTAGGACAGAGAGAATCTTATTAAATTAGTTTATTATTTCACAATTATCTCGTCCATTTTATCCTGCGAAATGCTGGTAAAATTCCAAATATTCTCATCGAGCCATAGTCTAGTATAAACTTGGTTCCTAACTATTTTCGAATCGATCTCAACAGTGTTTATAAATCTAGCCCCTACGTGTATCCATAATTAAATTAATCGAACAAAACCTTTTTCCTATTCATCCCCACCCCCATCAAATAATAGAGAATAATGCATAAAATTCAAAGCGATGAAGACGCGAGGCAGATCTTGGATTATTAAATCGTATACATTTGCGTCAACGTCGCTTTTTGCTTTCCTGGAAAACTAATACTCCTTCACTTGTTACAGAGTTTCCAAGTTTCAATTACTAATAAATCTTGCCTGTTACAGAGTTTCAAAACTTTAATTACTAATAAATCTTCCTTCTCCATATAACCACCCGCACTATTTTTCTTCGATGGGTTTATTTTCTCGTTATCTTCCAACCATACATAAATCCCATTGTCACGATTAATTACAAACTCTAATAGGTAGGAGATTTTTACGCTTGGCTTAACACCTACAAAAAGTGAAGTACGAGTCGCAATGCCCCGGCACGTTGCATACTAGATTACCGAGTGTATACAGTGTACGCAATTCAGACGGTTTATCCACCCTCTCGTTGAGATACGCATACGCCTAGGAAAGAGATTTCATCGATTCGTAAAGCCGGACCATACGGAGTAACGAGCCATAGGCCTTCCAGCAGGTATCGAATTTTCTCGTATGCGTATATGGCCCTAGCGGGCGATGTGGCCTACGAGAGGATCGAAAGTTTGTCGGGTTTGACGAGTGTGTGTGTGAGTGAGAGCGAGAGAGAGAGAGAGCGACCATATTGTCACCCCGGCAATCTGGAGTCGAATTGCCAGCTCTATCTCTCTCTCACTCGTGCTCGTTCTTCTTGACGCGTTACTGCTCCGCCCTACACTTCCTACTTGTATATATATCTATATACTTATGTATATATGTGCCCCGGAGTAATTTAACGCGTAAAGGGGATGACAATGGGGCCCTGAAGCCCGTTACCCACACCCTCAAACGAATGTGTTCATATGCACACACATACACACACATATATATCTCACTTTTTTTACTCTGTTCTCCCCTTACGTTCTCTCTTTCACTCGCCCCGTACTATATACGCAAGATAATGATCGTGTTACTCGTATGTTTGTCGAATGCCCGCGAGAAAAATTGCCTAATAACGTGACGAATAGGTACTTGTTTGGCTCTCTCTCGAATGAAAAAAAAAACGTTAAGGAATAATAGACCTTGAAATAAAATGCCGTTGGCGATTCGAAGACGGAAATAGAAATATATGCGAGTCAAGTTTTTCTTTTTGATCGTACAAATGCATTTTTCATACATCCTTTCCTTCGATCAAACTTTATTCAATTTCATTTATTGTTCCATCAAGGTCATATAAATGAAGTAAGTTTGCACGAACATTAACAATTAATCGTCGACGATCACCCTCCTTTCGCCGTGAAAAACAATCATCACTGGTATGCAACAGCTGACTCTGTTATATCGGGCATTTATCTACGAGGGGATGGATTGAGATAAAGTCGAGTGTAATACTGCAAGTATAGAGTATTGTGGTACTCATGACTTACCGATATGTTGGTCATGGAACAGATGACGTTGAGGGGTCCTTCTTGTTCGTGCATATAACTTTTAAAACGGATGATATAATACTCATCGGTCAGGCGCTCACGCTTATAATCCATATGTCCCTCTCTCTCTCTTTCTCTTTCTATCACTCTCTTTCTCTCACCCCTAATCTAATGATATCCATTATCGCGCCGTGATCGTTTCGTCGCCGCAGTCGTTATATATACCCAGCTTCGACATTCACACACGCAACAAAGTCACAAAATATAATTACTCTAATGGAATAATTTTCGTTAAAATTTATCTCCGTGTGTAGTGATAAGGGGCGTGGAGAGATCTTTGACTGTTATCACGCACGATAAGTCTCCGTTTATAATCCAACGGGTCTGACTTAATACGCCTTACCTCGTATGGACGACGAGCGAAATAGTGACGAGAGAGAGAGATAGAGAGAGAAAGGACGAATTGTTATCCGTACGGGCGTTAATTGCCACGTGATCGTTTTCTAACTGGACACAGAGCGTACGTTAGTTACCTAACGCGAGCTTCTCGAATTTACCCCGAGGGCTCTATCATCCTTTCTCTCATTCACCCGACACACAATTAGTCTAATGGAATATATTTTTTTTGGTAAATCTATCTCTATCCAAGCTACGCAGCATGGCTTTTGATGACGGTACAAGGGGGCTTCAAAGTATGGTTTTTTTTTGTTCTTCCTTCGCTCGTACTTCGCCACAGGGGTGGTCCCTCGCGCCGCACCAAGAAGCGCTCTCGTTGACTGCCGCAACGCACGTTAAGCCGTCGTTTACCATTTCTCGCCATTATGGATATATATACGTTACTCTAATCTACACTATATCTATATCTATTATATACCGTATAGAATTTTATAGTAGCTATAAGCACGTAGTATCAATGCGTTTCAGTGGCACTCCCCGACACTGATGCTGGTGTTTCTAAATACTTGCAATTACATGAGTAATTTGCCGGTCAAATGCTGAAAAAGGTCAATATCCACGTTTCCATCTTTAGACCGACACATTGCAGAAAAGCAAAAATAAGAATGCGATATTCTTGAGGAACACGGTCTTTGATAAAACAAAATAATATTCACAAATTTACATGCACTGTAATGTTTTAGGTATATGATAAAAAAAATGCTAGTGCGTGGGTAAATCGTTATTTTGAATTTTTTGCGTTTTTCTCCTAGAGTTTTTAAGATATCGGCCAAAATAACGTCAAAATCTTCATCAACGAAAAATTTCCAGAAGGAAGGGTCAGAATTTTTGCTCGTCCAAAAAAATTGTCATCATCATGATAAAATATGTTTAAATCAAAATGTTAAGTTCAAATTATATTTTCAACATCAAAATTTGGCAAGGTCCAAGAGCGACTTAACTTTGTCGCTACAAACCATACGCCTTACTTCAATCTGAATGAAATGCGAGGTGGTCGACGAATTTCCCTTCAATTTCACCCGTTTCTATGCTTATATATATACACGTACATAGTATTCTCAGCCTCCATGAGGTAGAGGGTGTTCACAGTGTGGAGAAAGTGGAGATCGAAAGGAAAAAAAATGAGAAACGAAGATGGAATAGAGGGAGTCAATGGGTATAAGCATTAAGCACATAACTATGAAAGGAGACGGGAGGAGAGCGGGTTGGCGAATCGTCGCTAGATTAAAAAGAGGCTCCCTTTTCACTTGCTCTTTTATGCCGTGCTGTTGCTCCGCTATTGCTGATGCTGCTGCTGTAACCCCTCCCCCCACACCCCACATCGCGTGCCTCTCTTTCTATATACACCCCTATGTATATATTTATATAAATATATATATATATATATATTCCGCTCTGCGTAGAGACGGGAGAGCAGAGCGGGCGAACGTGTGTCCCGTGTGGAATATCCTCTATGCTCGCTTTGCTCGCCTCCGTTATTCTCTCGTCACCGAAGGTTTATACTATATACTGTATAATACGAAATATCGTACACGTATGAATATACACACATTTCACATCTCACGACCGTCTGCTCGAAAGCAATTCGATCCGGTAGAAACGCATTGCTGTTGGTTGCTCGCGTACACGGGAGGTTCCATGTCGAATCGATCAAAATCATCGCGAGAATATTGCAGTTTCGATTCGTGATTTTTTTGGTTAAGCAAGTGCACCTTGAAAACCGAATACTTAATGTTTTTTTTCTTCAGATTTTCCAATCACGAAAGTATCGACGAGATATTTCGATAGGTATTCAAAAATGTCAGTTTCGTACGGTGAGAATTTAAAAAATCGCAAAATCTAACGACCAAACGACACATTGCAGATGAGTCGGTGAGAAATTAAGGATCACATTTGAAAGGTCCGATGATTTATTAGATGATGGTACCGAGATCGAACGTCCCATATATGTATATAGCATGAGGTACGTAGTCTACAACCATCCCTTTCTACCCCGGCCCCAGTCCTACTTGCGAATCGCTCTCTCGCTTCATCCCTCTGGACGAGATAGTCGCGAAGAGATAAAGGGCGGGCACCGGCTCACAATTCGCAAAAGCCAAAGTTGTGGATTTACATGCCTATATACTATCCGTACATCTATATTTTCATGTATTTCACTATGCGAAACCGGAGACTATAGAGTGTAGAGAAGCATCGCGCTCTACGTTTTCATACCCCCATTGAAAACTCTGGCGAGAGCGTCGTGACTTACCATTAATACCTACGCTACACATGTACCACGAACGTAGATATATAGTAAATGGCTCTATTGTGCACACGTAGATAAATGCATGTATGTGCGGAGGACCGAAGTGCAAAGAGCGCCCGCTAGATGGCGCACGAATCACAATATATCGAGATTCTTTAAATATTTTTTTGAACCCAAAGTGCTGTATAACATATATTTCGTTTGTTTCTCTCTTACTCTCTGACTCTCTTTCAACCCCAACCTCTCTTTCTCTCCCCCTCCATATTTGTCTCTCTCTTTCCATCTCTATCTCTCTCTCTCTCGTTGGTCCTTTATCACGTTCTCGAGCGGGAGCAGAGTAACAAAAATAATTCATCACGTAACAGAAAACCGTATTTTTTTGTACGGTAACGCTCTTTTTGTATTTCGCGTACGGGGGCGAACGAGAGAGGCGAAGCGAGAATACACATTTTCCGTAAAAGCAGAAGTTTTTTTTTTTTCGCTTCCACATATTTCATGCGAAATCGTCGTAATAACCATTTTTTCGCCGAGGCACACGGGCGCGTCGAGCACTCGCGAGATTTTTTTTCTACCGTTCGCCGAGCGCTAAAATTTTTACACTATTGATATTGCCGGGTAAAAAAGCCCCCCCCCCCCCACCGGTTCCTCCTCCACCACCCCAAAAGAAAGTCGGTACAGGGACCAGCCTCGTGTGTTACGTTCGATGGACTTTTTTCGAATTAATCCGGACAGGAATGATTTTTCTTATGCGCGGACAAAACCCAACGTTTTTTTTAAACGTAACCGAGGAATAAAAATCAACTTCGGTTTAGGAGGGAAGTTGCGTCGCGTAGAAACAAAATCGGACAATTACTCAACGGCTTGAAATTTTAAATAATGGCTCGTACGTAACGCACGTGTAACGAATTGAAATGTAACTTAAAAAAGAATTAACTTTTTAAAATATATTCTCCCATTCTCATCTGCCACGGTACGAGCGCGTGTAACGGGGTAAAAAAAAAAATTTACGAATATTTTCATGAAAAATATCATAGCCGCGTCCAACTTTTTACCGGTTATTTTTTTTTCGATCTAACTTTTTTCGTACGCGTGGAAGTTTAATCGCCACCGGAGTATATATTCATACGCGAAAGTAAATATATTATGCTACTACGACTAATTTCGATCTGGCTACCGGAAACTGAAATTTTTTACGCTGCTACTTTCATATATTATCGCACGATGATCAACGGTAGATTTATAACACGTGCCCCTGTCTCGACGGACTTTTGAAACAAGAAGATTCATTTTTCTCATGCACGTATAGCGCAAATTCGAGTGCTGATATTGAAATAACTTCTACTTTTTAAGTCGGTGAGGAAATGTTATTTTTATTATTATGATATATTATGATTTTTATTATTATCATCGCGTGTGTTTATTCTTCTTTCTTTACATTAAAACAAGCCGTTTAAAAAATCGTCATATAGAATTTTTATATTTCCTCGTGAAAATTTGAGTCCGATGATCGAAGCTCATTGCATTTATTAAAAACGTGAAAATCTATACCTATCATACGCTAAGTAATTAAATGCTCTTTATCATTCGACGCGCGTTTAACGATAACATATTCGCCTTTTTACAATTGAAACATTATCAAAACAGTCACTCGAGCGATAACTTTCAATTAACGTACGCAAGCCGCACCCTTAACCGTCCGTTCGAAATTTTTTCAATATTTTATGAACTTCAACCCCCCAAACGTCGAACTTTTATCACTCAACGCGTATGATGAATATCGTAAGCACCAATTTTCGCGTGCATTACGAAAACGCGATCCCCCATCGGCGAAGCGCCAATACGGGATAAAAAAAAAGTGGGACGGAACAAAATCGCCATAGCCAAGAGCGGAAATCCGCAGACAGGGAGAACAAAAAAAAGGTCGAGCGCCAGACATTAAAAGAAGCGAACGATGGAGGAAATTACCCATTCGATAGGACGCTCAATGGGCGATGCACGTACGAAATTATGACCGCCACGGTTTCTATTGTTTCGTCGAACGTGGGCGTTCGACGTCGATGCTTCATCGGCGCGGTGAGAAAACGAGCTAGAATGATCGAATGAAAGACCTTTTGCGTATGAGCGAGCGAGAGAAAGAGAGAGAGAAAGAGAAAGAGAGAACGTTCGCTATCGGGTAAAAAAAGTGCGCGTGTACGTCTGCCGATAAATGGATGGGGCCCGAGCGAAAAAAAGGGTTCCTTTGAGCCGTGGGTTCGCGCGTGTGCGTCAATGTGGCCTATGCGCGAATCGAGGGATGATGAGGGACGAGCGTTATGAGCGTACTCTCGGCAACGGCGCGGATCGTTGATGCCGGAGATTAATTAACGAAGCAGCACTCGCCCGCGGGCCGACAGCGTATAACGCTCGCTTCGTCGTTCTTCAAAAAAGGATCAGCAACTCCGATACCGGAGGAACGAGAGAGAGAGAGAGAGACGAGCACAGCTAATGTGCTAATAGGACACCATCGTAGCATTGCTAGATACGTGGAAGTATATTATTTACCACTCTGTCTAAGTGTGTGTGCAACATTCCTCTATCCATTTATTGTTCGACGTTGAAGCACGTGTCCTGTAATGTACTGGAGTGACGAAATCTATGACTAATGACCGAGGTGGCCATAAGTACGTGCACATCTCCAATAGTACTCGTTACATATCACTGTTAATTAAAAACTCGCCGAAAAATCGTATCACTTTTACCTTGCGACTTAGAAAATACGTGCGGCAATCGGCCCTAATCGAAATTAGCAAAATTGGATAATCGCCGATTAGGAAAATTGGGGGGAATAATTTGATTACGATAACGCTTGCATAGGCATTCATGTACACGTGGGTTGTTTTCTTCATGAGTTAAGGGACAGAGGGTAGGGGAGGAGGGGATAAAGCAATCGATCGTCGCAGTCATCGAAAACAAAATGCCCAAACATAAGTTTTCGGGATACGCGATTTAAATTTGTAGCAATGTATTATTTACTTTCATCCTCGGGGTAAAGAACGCTCTTTGTTCGTAGTAGTTTTGTGGAATATCAATAATGATCAATTCGTCGAAAGACCACGGGGATACAAAAGGGCCCAATAATAATTACGAGACAGAGAGAGAGAGAGAGAGAGCGGCAAATGAGCCAGAGGGCTCAGAGACAGCGCGAATCGAACGCGCATTATGCGCCGGTACGTCTTTTTTCTCCTTTTTTTACTCGTCTAAAGAGAGATTGGTAGAAAAAAGGAGTGCGAGGGCGGGCGATAGTCAGAGAGAGAGGGAGAGAGAGCAAAAGAACTGAGAGTGAGCCGATAATGACGCTGCGGCCGAATGGAAAATGCACCAGCGAGAAAAAAAACGTGAAAGAGAACAGAGTGAAAGAAATGTTCTGTGCGTCGGGTTGGTAGAACTGGTGTACGTTGCGCGGGGACGCGCCCTGCTCGCCTCTGGGAATTCCCCGGCCCAATCGACGGTTATCCGCACAGGACTCTCTAGCGAGAAAGCGCGCGCTAAAGCCCGTGCATGTGCAAAAGCGTCGACGTAGGAAACGGTAACTAAACGGGCTCTTCGTGTACTACGGTTCTCCGTTCGTGTAAGTGTGCGTTAACGTAGCGTGAGTGCGAGCACCGATTACAATTCTACTCCCTGCGCCCCAGCTCTTTCTTCTCCTTCTTTTTTTTCCCCTACACTACCCTGTCTCGTTGTCTCTTTCTTCCATCGCTTTATCCTACAGTTCTCTTTATAGCCCTCTCTCTACCTCTCTCCAATCTATCTATCCGTCTCTCGCGCGCTTTACACCAACCTATACGTTGTCTCTCCGCTAATAGACTCGTCACGCACGGAAAATCTCTTATATCTGTGTGGGGATATCTCTAATAGCGACTGGTAAAGGAGCGACCGAGAGCAGGAGCGAGATGTGCAACAAGGAAAAATTGAGTAGGAGAGTACTTCGTTGACCCCCACACTGTACTCTGCGGATAATCGACTGAAAATAATCCCCGGAGACAGTTCGGCACCCCCTGACACTATACCCGTCTTTCTTTCTTTTGCTCTCTCTCCCCGCCCTCATCTTTACTCGCTATATATACGACTCTCTTGATTATAACAGACTACCGCAGTTATGGTGTACTGAACAACCTAGAGCTCTTTTGGTTGTCGCGGATTACTCCAATACATACGTATAAAATACGCATGGGGTAGGAGAGCTTACGATGCATCTGTTGTCCCGTAGTGTCGAACGAATGACTCTGATCGTTCACGACAATTAGCGTGGCTCCCTGAATCATGAGAGAATACTTGCAAGAACGCTCGATCCGATCTTGATAACGTATTGTACACTGTACGAACTACGAACTACCGAGTAATGAAAGATCGAGATTGGATGTCGTACGAAGAATCGTGTAGCTAAACGATCCGGACGATTCATCGAGGGACGTCCACGAGAGTCTTCCTCGGTAATGATAAAAGAGACGAAGAGAAGAATCGTTTATTTCGGTGGTCCGACATTTAATTCCCCCGAGAGTCACAGTACATTTAATATTAGTACAAAAATGATTTCATAAAGACTCGTGGAGTATCGAGAAAGTACGTGTTACACGATAACGATCATGTATTCGTGGTATCTCTTGAAGATTCCGAAAAGAGAATCTGGCCTCGTAGTTTCACGATGCTTCGACGCGTCTCTTGTTTACGCCAGAATCAAACTCGGTCAGTAGAGTGTAGAAGCTTCAAGAGAATATCGTCTTGAGGAACTAACAATGAGTTTGAAAGAGGAGGCTGAGAGGGACAATCTGGAATGATCTCGAAAGCTATCGCACTCTACGCTTTGCCAGAGACAAGAAGTACCATAGTGCGACTACAGCGTACACCAGACACACACCAATCTCGAGTATAGCTCACCCTCGGACTCTCGCTCCGTAAGCGGAACTTGGGCATTGAGAGACAGAAAGAGTGTGTCTGTGTGTGCGTACTGTGTGTTCGTGAGAGAGAGAAAAAGAGTTGATTGTGAGGGATTACTACAGAACCGATATAGCAGTCAGCCGAGTCGCGGCCTACTGATGCCTTGTCGTGTGGCCTGGTAGAGTGGCGTGTCGCGAATCTCTTTTCATCGATCTGATGACCACCGCGCTGAGCGCACATCACAGAGAAGTGAAAAGAGCGAGAGAGAGAAAGAGGGCACGCCTGTTCGTTCCATCAGTACTCGGGTTCTATCTACTCTCATTCGTCCGATATAAGTGGATAGGCTGCCGTGCAATAGAGAAAGGGAGATAACACCCCTCGTTCTCTCGTCCCATTCGGACGTTGTGGGCGTTCGTTTAATTTCCTTGCCATCTCACTCATTCGTTCTCTCACTCTTGCCTTTACATGCTTTTCGGTGTTCGCTGTATGTCGGTGCTGTCTCGGTCTTTTTTTTTTATTATCCGTTTGCTTTTCGAAAAGAAACCCACTCGTTGCCTGTTTCCACTGGGTAGTGATATTGTAGTGAGCCTAATGTGTAAACGCGAATACATTCGGAAATCACTAGAAAACTAGAACGGTATGTTTATGTACCGCTCTGTTACACGTTAGTCTCGGGATCTTTAGTATTATACATATATTAGGCTGGTTATAATTACCAAGAACGGGAAGTTTCAAACGCCTAACTGTATAGAGTAAGCCGCGTTTATATGGGTTTCCCACGGCATCCTCGAGTAGTAGCGGTTCGTCTAATTTGTTATGATAATCAGGTCTTTCGTGTCGAAGGTCGTCAGTAACCAAGATTATTCTGTTGTGTGAAAGCCGAGTAACTTCGACTCGTTGGGGTGGAGCAGCCTCATCGGTTGTTCATCGCGCCAGCTATCGGTGGCGCTTGGGGCTCACGCTCGTGTGGTAGCTTTCCTCGCTCGCCTCGTTCCCTACAATACCAACATCCTGCGAATTCGACCGATCCTTTCACCTCCGTTTTGGAGAGACCTACGTCCCTATGGTTATCCGTCGTTTTAGATGAGACGCGAAACACGAAAGCGTCAAACGTGAGCGAATACACCGTACCTCGTTTACCATTGCCATTAACTACTGTAAGGAGGCAATGATGAGAGACGCGCAACGAGCCAGACGGCACGAGGAACGAGATACGACGCTTCTACTGTGTTTGCGCGCTATATAGTACTACACGAGTAGGGGTTAGATTTTGTGACGATGGAGGTGGGTTTGTGCTCTTCGCATCATAGCCGGGCAAAAGGGTGGCTCGCAATTACGGATTTTGAGTGACAGATGCTCGCCCGCCAGTCGGAAGATTAAAACAAGTAATCAAAGCTCCCAGTAGTAGCCGAGAGACTCACTCCTCTCTCGCTCTCACCCCAGAATGGGTATGGATGGATGCACACTCGCTCCAACCGCCCAACGGAACTAACGCAGCCTCGCCGGTACTGTCTTTTTCTTCTTCGAGCCAGTATTTCTTTCAAAAGTCGTACGGTGCACCAACAACGACTCATTTTCCTCTCACACTCCTTTCCCTCCAAAGTGGTATGGACCGTGTCTTCCTTTTTCTCGGTCTTATTCCACGCCCTTGTCTTCGTTGTAGTTTTTACCCCGTTCTTCCACGAACGATCCTCAATCGTAACGTTTTTTCTTCGTTCTTTGCCTCCTTTCCTAGTAATTTCTAACGTTTGTACCGTAATCAACAGCGACAGGACATCAAAGAATCAAACAGTCGAGAATAGCCAATTGATATTATTTTTAATATTTAGAAATGGCAAGAGATTAATTTTAATGTTAATCGTATAATTCAGATTAAAGTGTAAATATGATTGAAAATAAAAAAAAAAAATTTTTTCGATTATTAAGAAAATGTCAAAACGTAGGAACGATGTGGGTATACACAGATTTCTGCATTTTGTTTCATGCGTGACACAAAAAAAAGTTACCCACGATTTTCCTCTCCATTCTTCACCCGAGTGACTGCGACACAATTACGAGAATGGTGTCAAAATATACTTTCCTTGCCTACGTAGTATCCCACGTGCATATATTCGTCTCCTCTACCTCACTTTTCTCTCTCCTCATTCGTATAAAACATATACAGCTGTATCATGTTCGCAACCACGAATCTGCTACGAGCTTTCACATCCGGATGATACACCATCAAACTCGAAATTTTCTCGCGAAGAAATGATGCGAACGTGGCGTTAAAGTATATTTTAGACACGAAGGATGTAACGTGTCTGCCCCAACGCCCTGCACGACCTAAGGAAAAAAGTATGACTCTTCGCCGTCAACTTTTTCGACTCTACGGCGAGAAAAGTTTTCATATCCCAAACAAACCGAAGAAAACAAAATATATATCGCGATATTCGTACGGGATGTTAACAGGATTTGTATGAAAATCCTTTTTTAATGCTCGTCTACCCGCAATAATAGAGGCAATGCTATGAGGTAAGATAAAGAAAAAGAAGAATAAAAAAGAAAAGAGATCTTTGAAGGCTATATATTTATTAGAGCATAGAACCTTCAACGAGGGCTTATAGAGAGACGCAATTTCTTTCTCAAAAGAAGTATCATGATAGGAAAAAAGCACGGCAAGGCTCTCTCTCTCTCTTTCTCTCCCTCTCATTTTCTACCTCTGCCCTTGGTGCACGTGAAAACGAAGTAGAGCGACGAGAAGGAGGGTTGAAACGGTGCGGTGCTTCGAATATGATTAGTCCTGAGAGACTTCCATACGCGGAACGACGACGACGACGACGGCGACAGGATTGGATTTGGTGGGATAGGAAAGAGGATGAGCCGTTTATCTCTGGCGTCGCTTTTCAGTTTTCCCCCAACCAACCGAGCATCATGCTTCTCTCATTTTCTTCTCGCTCTCTCGCTCTCTACCATCGCTCATCTCCGGTTACTTTATCCCTTACTTTGGGGCGTTACCGCCACCGTTCCCTGGTCTATCTTTCTCACTCCGTTATACACACACACACATGCATACATACATCTTTTTCTCTGAGAAATAATAAGCTCCCTACCATCTCTTCATCCCCTTTGGTGCTCGAGACTCGTTCTTATTCTCTCGCTTCGTCTCCCTCTACTTTATTTCCTCAGTACGCACCTTCCCGACCCCTACATTTTCTGCCTCTTTCGTTGGTAAATTTATCACGAGTGCTTTTGGCGAGAAACGAGGAACGTCGTTTATCGCATTCTCGTTTTATGTATACATACTTATCTATACTACTGCGCGATACGTAAAAGGACTCCCTTTGGTGTTAAGAATTTTGACCGGTGTCATATGTACAGCTTTTTAATTTCAACCACCAACGTCACTCATGCATAGTCGGAGATATCTTCTTCTCCTTCCGATTATTCGCTGATCCCCCAAGATCTATCGATAAGTGATATCGCATTTTATTGTATCAAGTACTTTGAAACGCGTCGTATTAAATTATCGGTAAAACTGTATGCGACATTAGACTTTCGTTCCAAAATAAACGCAATCTATTTCTTCTAACGCCTAAAGACGCGAAATAAGCTTAAAATATTTTCCGAACCATGCGTTATAACATAATATACGATAGGTAATTAAAGTTTCACTATAAAGTTCGATGTAGATAAGTTTAAAATTTATATTTTCTTATTTAATGCAACTTGAAAAGTATTCCCCTGATGGGAGTTGGAAAAAAATCAGTTATCGATTTTTTCTCACAGTACAAAGTCGTATCGCGAGTTCTATCGCCATTGATTATACTCAATACTTCCGGCGATATAATACGTTCTCATTAAAGTGAAAACGGAGAGTTCCGATAAGATTTTCATCGGAGCACTTTGACGAGTTAGTGTTTGCTGTATACGTTATATATTTTTCTACATAGATATATTAGTTCGTCAAAGATTCCGTAGAGGAAAGAGAAATGGTAAGGATAATCCGTGAACGCGGTCTTTCGTTGACTCGATCCGCTATTGCTCCCATCGCCACAAAGAATCAAATCAACCAGTATGAGATTGCTCCCTCGCATTTCTTGCCGCGATTCCAACTACGAAGGCAGATCCTCGCCGGTTCCCCACCTACCAGCCATTCACTTCTACGAGCCCTCGTGCCCTTTGCGTCTGATTGAACCGAACAAGGACCGGGGACCACTACCAAACGTCCTCCCCCCGCCCATCATTCTCGATCCTGCGGGAAAACTCCAAGTACGTAACGCGTGCACAAGCCATATACAATCCCGAGTATGCGCACGTGCGCGTGCCAGCAAAACTCGCGGAAGTACAGATCGCGGTTCCGGCGTTGCAAATTGCTCTTCGGTCGAACAACCGTTCTCCCGACGTTGGATAAACCACTGTGGCGAGTGCGTGCGAATATATCGAACGTAATAGCGCATACGCTCGTTTCAAAAAGGGCAATGATACAAATGTTTGCCACGTGTCCGACGAAATGAGAACAATTCGCCTGGAGGCTCGTACTTTGTCGTTCTCGTTTGTACGTTGATTACGATCGATCAATTAGAAGATAGGACGCGTGAAAAACTATCGGGATAGAGGATGAGCTGCGAGGAAAGATATTAAATGCGTAAATGTTCCGTTATTCTTCGTTCTCTTTTAGGAAATTCTCTTTTCGTGTTTCGTATCGTGCTACTGCATACATTTCCGTTTCATTAATATTTATATATATATATATATATAGGTTATTATCTTGATATACGAGATTAATTCACAGACTCGAAGTATTCCTTGCTCTCTTTGGGATTGGGCTTAATCGTTTTGGACTCCGGTTGCCAATTGGCCGGGCATACCTCGCCGTGTTTCTCGACAAATTGGAAAGCTCTTATAAGACGCAGCGTCTCGTCAACGCTACGGCCTACCGGCAAATCGTTGATACTCAATTGACGCAGTATACCATCTTTATCAATTATAAAAAGGCCGCGTAACGCGACACCCGGCTGTTCGAGAAGAACGTTGTACGCCGATGATATCTCTTTGTTGAAATCGCTGAGCAACGGGTAACCAAGATCTCCACCTAGACCACCTTGCTTTCTCGGTGTGTTTATCCAAGCTAAATGACTAAAGTGAGAATCCGTCGATACACCGATAACTTGAGTATTCAAGGCTTTGAAATCGGCTATCTGCTTACTAAAGGCGAGAAGTTCGGTGGGACAGACAAAAGTGCTGAAATTGAAATTCAAATCGTTGGTTAATTTGCATCGACAAAACTTGCGTTATCCACGATCGATGGAAAAAATACTACAATGACTCTGTGAATTTTGTATAAGATACGAGGCTGTAAGAATTAAGGAGGTTCACGCGTTATCCATGCGTTAGATGAATTCCAAGTTTACTCCAAGTTTACTCCAAGTTTACTCCAAGTTACTTTGTATATACTATTATGATTATGGCGCGTGAACCTGCTTAAGAATAACTTCGTTTTATAACTTTTTTTCCAATCTATAACAGTAAAACTAAACTGAAACATCGGCATACGGTAAGTCAAGGTGTAACTCAAGAAACTGTAAAAAAATTTACTTTTTTTTTGGAAATATCAGTTATCTTCGAGAAAAAAAGCGAATAGTGGCGGAAAATTGATGTTTTTAAGAGAATAAATAAGAACTTACAAATCTAGAGGATAGAAGAATAGGACAACGTATTTTCCTCTGTAATCGGAAAGTTTGATGTCCTTAAAGTCTCCATTAACGACAGCTGTGCCAGCGAATTCTGGAGCGGGTTTCTGAATCTGTGGCCAACCACTGAAAAGTTTGGAGCTGACTGATAAATTACGCACGTTCCATAAGGATGTCGAACCATTCGACTTTCCCATGGAAGATGTTGCGGCAGCGACCTATGCGAAAAATACATATAAACTTATTTGCTACGCCTTTGAATCACTAGTACGAACGAAATATTCGAAATTCATGAGAATATTACTCACCAGCTTCCTGACACGAGGACACACGCTGACTAGGAATCGAGACATTTTCGTCGCAATTATTATACACTTTGTTCTAAAATGATACGGCGATATTCGGAGAGGTTATGCAATTAATTAATAAGTTTTTCGAACTTTGGTTTTATATGTGTCGGATGACACTCTGTTCTGAGAATTATACTTTTTCCGGCCAATGTACACGCTCTTGATACTGAACTCTCGTTACTCAATTTATAATAAATATATATAAATATATCGGAATGTCGTACGGAACCGGTGTCGGAGTGTGTTAGGAATACTTTCTTTCCCTCTCCATTGGTGTCCGAACAAGTACTGAGTTGTAGATGGAGCTACCTATCGGAACTAGATGCGGCCATTTTTTTTTATGAGTAAGAGGACAAGAGGTCACCACTGTCGCGTCATGTCGCGAAACGTTAGTTCGAGCCTTCACAAACATAAACGGTTATAATCCGGTGTTTTGTTTCGGCGAGACACGGTGTTATTTATTACAACGACGGATAAACAAACACGTGCGGTAAATAACAAAAGGATACTCAGGAGGAAGCCAGCATGTTCGTTCCCGAAGACGGTAAGGATTAATTTGAATTATCTATCGTATCGGCTCATGTACGCAGCATTTGTTTTCATCATTTCTAACCTCTCTTGAGGGTTACAACGATATAGAAATGTGCGATTTTGTGTGTGTTTTCCAACAGAAGAATATGAGGAACAGGATACCGAGGAGATATCCTCGAATTTGTGGCAAGAGGCATGTTGGATCGTCATCAACGCTTATTTCGACGAGAAAGGTCTCGTGCGACAGCAGCTCGACAGTTTTGACGAATTTATCGAAATGTCTGTACAACGAATCGTCGAAGATTCGCCGCAAATCGATCTTCAAGCCGAGGCTCAGCATACCTCCGGAGAGATCGAAAATCCTCTCCGTCATCTGCTAAAATTCGAACAGATCTATCTTTCTAAACCTACACATTGGGAAAAAGATGGCGCTCCGTCACCGATGATGCCCAACGAGGCGAGACTCAGAAATCTTACTTATTCCGCTCCGCTTTACGTCGATATCACGAAAACAATTATAAAAGACAAAGATGAAGATCCATTAGGTAAATTGAATGTTTTTATTCATGGACGTATCAATAGCAAATTGTTTTTGGTGTCGTTTTTCAGATTAATTCTATGTTCTTACAGAAACTCAACATCAGAAAACTTTCATCGGTAAAATTCCTATAATGTTGAGATCGAAATATTGCCTACTGTCTCAACTCGCCGATCGTGATCTGACTGAATTGAACGAATGTCCGTTGGATCCTGGTGGATATTTTATAATCAACGGTTCTGAGAAGGTACGAGTTGTATAAAAATGAAATATTTCAATAAAAACCTTGATGCGTGTAATTTATTCTTAATTTTTGAGTTTTCTAATGTAATCGTAGGTACTTATAGCTCAGGAAAAAATGGCAACAAACACGGTATATGTATTTGCTATGAAAGATGGAAAATACGCGTACAAAGCAGAAATTCGTTCTTGTTTGGAGCATAGTTCTAGGCCAACATCGACACTCTGGATCAACATGATGGCAAAAAGTGGAGCGGTATGTTTTATTATGCAAAATTTTCATTTTCTTCATAAATGAAATGTTCGATTCGAATTCATATCGCTTCTTCCAGAGTATCAAGAAATCTGCTATAGGTCAGCGTATAATTGCGATTCTCCCCTACATAAAGCAAGAAATACCGATAATGATCGTATTCCGAGCGCTTGGCTTTGTCGCCGATCGTGATATTCTAGAACACATAATTTACGATTTCGACGATCCGGAAATGATGGAAATGGTAAAACCTTCGTTGGACGAAGCTTTCGTGATTCAAGAGCAAAGCGTAGCATTGAATTTCATTGGTACGCGTGGTGCGAGACCCGGCGTTACCAGAGAAAGACGTGTTAAATACGCTCGTGAAATTCTTCAGAAAGAAATGTTGCCTCACGTAGGTATAAGTGATTTTTGCGAGACGAAGAAAGCTTATTTCCTTGGTTACATGGTGCATAGACTGTTGTCAGCATCGCTGGGTCGTAGGGAGCTCGACGATCGAGATCACTATGGCAACAAGCGTTTGGATCTCGCTGGACCTCTGCTGGCATTTCTTTTCCGCGGCTTATTCAAGAATCTCATGAAGGAGGTGCGTATGTACGCTCAAAAATTCATCGATCGTGGAAAGGACTTTAATCTGGAGCTTGCCATAAAGACAAAGATCATCACGGACGGTCTGCGATATTCATTGGCCACGGGAAACTGGGGTGATCAGAAAAAAGCTCATCAAGCAAGAGCCGGTGTGTCGCAGGTATTGAACCGATTGACATTCGCATCGACTCTCTCGCATCTCCGACGCGTTAATTCACCGATCGGTCGCGACGGTAAATTAGCAAAACCTCGACAGCTTCACAATACGCTCTGGGGTATGTTATGCCCGGCTGAAACTCCAGAAGGCGCCGCGGTTGGTCTCGTCAAAAATCTCGCTCTAATGGCTTATATAAGCGTCGGTTCGCAGCCCTCTCCAATTCTCGAATTCTTGGAGGAATGGTCGATGGAAAATTTGGAGGAAATCGCACCGAGTGCTATATCGGATGCTACAAAAATATTTGTAAATGGTTGTTGGGTCGGTATTCATCGTGATCCGGATCAACTGATGGCAACTCTGAGAAAACTACGGAGACAAATGGATATTATAGTTTCGGAAGTATCGATGATAAGAGATATCAGAGATCGAGAAATAAGAATATACACGGATGCCGGAAGAATCAGTAGGCCTTTGTTGATAGTCGAAGGACAAAAACTTTTGCTCAAGAAACGTCATATCGATGTGCTCAAAGAGCGCGACTACAATAACGATGGATGGCAAGAGTTGGTCAGCAGTGGTGTCGTCGAGTATATCGACACTCTCGAGGAAGAAACTGTTATGATAGCCATGTCACCGGATGATTTGAATATGAAAAAAGACGTTGCATATTGTACGACTCATACGCATTGTGAAATTCATCCGGCTATGATACTCGGAGTTTGCGCCTCAATTATACCATTTCCCGATCACAATCAGAGTCCCAGGAACACTTATCAAGTAAGCATTTTTCATCCGCTGCGGAAGTTAGGACGGCACGAATAGCCAAATATTTAATTAACATTTCGATGAAATTTTCCAATGTTTTTTTTTTTTAGAGCGCTATGGGTAAACAAGCTATGGGAGTTTACATCACAAATTTCCATGTACGTATGGACACTCTGGCCCATGTACTGTACTATCCTCACAAACCATTGGTCACTACGAGATCGATGGAATATCTGAGATTCCGTGAATTGCCTGCTGGTATAAACAGCATTGTCGCAATTCTCTGCTATACGGGTTATAATCAAGAGGACAGCGTTATTCTTAACGCAAGTGCCGTGGAAAGAGGATTCTTCCGTTCGGTGTTCTATCGTTCGTACAAAGATGCCGAATCAAAAAGAATCGGCGATCAGGAAGAACAGTTCGAGAAACCAACGAGACAAACGTGTCAGGGCATGCGCAATGCTATTTATGATAAGCTCGACGACGATGGTATTATTGCACCAGGTATTCGTGTATCCGGTGACGACGTTGTAATAGGAAAGACTATTACCCTCCCGGAAACCGACGACGAGGCGAGTAAAAATTATAATACAGGACAATCATTCGACGCATCAAATGTACTCAAAATATTGTAGCTAATTGTTATAGATTTTTTTAACGATCGTACACTTTTCAACAGTTGGATAGTACGACGAAGAGCTTCACGAAAAGAGATGCATCCACTTTTCTGCGTAACAGTGAAACGGGTATCGTCGATCAGGTGATGCTGACCCTCAACAGCGAAGGTTACAAATTTTGTAAAATTCGCGTTCGTAGCGTTCGTATACCTCAGATCGGTGACAAATTCGCATCGCGTCACGGCCAAAAGGGTACATGCGGTATTCAGTACAGACAGGAGGATATGCCTTTCTCTTGCGAGGGTTTAACTCCCGATATAATCATAAATCCTCACGCCATTCCGTCTCGTATGACGATTGGCCATTTAATCGAGTGTATTCAGGGAAAGGTTTCCTCGAATAAGGGCGAAATTGGTGACGCTACACCATTCAACGACGCGGTAAACGTGCAAAAGATCTCGACGCTTCTTCAAGAATACGGTTATCAATTACGAGGTAATGAAGTTATGTTCAACGGACATACCGGTCGTAAAATCAACGCTCAGGTATTCTTGGGACCTACGTACTATCAACGTTTGAAACACATGGTGGACGATAAAATTCACAGCAGAGCTCGCGGACCTGTTCAAATTCTTGTTAGACAGCCTATGGAGGGCAGAGCCAGGTAAATTATTTTCTTAAAGGAAATTCATCTTGTTCGGGTGCACGAGGAATTGAAATCTTTTTTTTTTCTGGCTTGCAGAGACGGTGGGCTTCGTTTCGGAGAGATGGAACGCGATTGTCAGATATCTCACGGGGCTGCTCAATTTCTTCGCGAGCGTCTCTTCGAAGTTTCTGATCCTTATCGCATACACATCTGCAACTTTTGCGGTTTAATAGCTATAGCCAATTTACGGAACAATACGTTCGAGTGCAAAGGATGTAAGAACAAGACACAAATATCACAGATCCGATTACCATACGCGGCAAAACTTCTATTCCAGGAACTCATGGCTATGAACATTGCTCCGCGACTCATGGTGGTGTAGACTTTCCATAATGTTTGTTTTGTATAAAAATGTTGACGGTAAAGGAGAAACACGATTAGAAAGAATTAAGTGTACTACAAATGAATTTTCTTTCGCGTTTTTTTTTTTTTTTTTCTAAGTACACGATACCGATCGATCGAAATTCGTCGGATTTTATGTTCTTGACATTGAGTTGTAATTACATCGATCTACACCTTTACGAATGATATTCTCTCAGCATTGGTCGAAACTCGAGAACAACTTGCGGTAATATTAGATCGTTTTCATAATCACGTGGAATATTCTTTCAATAAAATGATCGAACAATAAAACACATTCGCGCCGTTAGCGATTCTAAGATATTTAATAATCTCTTTCATATCATATTATTCACTCTCATCGGGTAATGTATCATCGAACTTTTGGATAATTTCTGTCTGTCGAATGCTTCGGCTTACAGGAAATCATACGATCTCGCGTTTGTCTCAAATCCGTCGCTTACGTTTTCATTTCGTCCCGTATAATTCGTAACATTTTCGTATTTGCGAGGTACAGAATTGTGTTAGTTAAATTCTCGATTCGTAGACGATTTAGGATGATCTCGTTGAATTTGTGTCAAACGAATATCATCATTGATTCGTCGTCGTCAAGTAGGATACATCGAGAATACAAAATTTTGCACGACACACCGGACACATGCACTTGGACGAGAGCCAAGTTTCAGGAGCATTCTCATCTTGTCTCGAGGCGAACCTGAAATAAATTCAATTCAATTTCGTACGATTAAACCGAGGAAAGAACGCCATACTTTTGCAATATCGCTTGTTACAGGGAAAAGGAGCGTCTCGAACCATTTAGCCATGCATTCTATGCACCACATGGGACGGCAGTAGCACATAACACAGGCATTCGGACCCGCGTCTATGGTCACATCTCCGCAACGTTTTATCAACTTCACGTTCGACGTAGCTTGCATGCAACCAACACATTGCTCCAATTCCTACGAATTGACGAATTTTTTTTATACATTTTTCTATTTTTTTTTTTCATATCAATTTGCGATATCACGAATTGTTTAACGAAATTTAGCATTACATACCTGTTCGATAGGATACCGAGGATTTTCTGCCACCTGTTCCTTGAAAGTATCGATAAATCGATCCAAAAGTGTTTTGTGAAATGTCACGTTTGGCAAAACGGTTATCGGACGCGATACTCGATCCTGCAGATCCTTGAAATCCAGCGCGTTGAGTCGTATATTAAATTTCTCGGTACCGGGTCTCCTCGGTGTTACCTAGGGGGAAAAAACGGTCTAACAACGGACTAATCGCGCACAAAAACAAAATATTGCCGTATCAAGAATTTAACGAACCTCTATATTCACATACTGTACTTCCCCTCTCGTAGCTGGGGACATTGCGTGAGTATCGCTTCTGTTCAGAACCAACGTCGTGTCGCTCTGATGGGCTATGTGCAGCTTATAAGGAGTTACTTTTATAATCCAGTTATCCGTCGCGACTACTTTCGTTACGCTATTGGTATGTATAACCAGTCTGGATTCTATCCTTCAATGAGACATTAAAAATAGGTTTATACGAGCGTTACTTAATTAAATTTGGATTAATAAATTATTTCAATGAATAAGTACCTTCTGTACTCTCTATTGATGTCAGAAGCGACAGACATCCACGTTGAATCGTTGGTGCAATAAGCAGTGAGAGATTTGCCTATGGGATGAGTCCTCCAATTGTCCGAGTACCATTGAAATACTTTTTGCAATATATAAATTGGGCAGACCAATGCGCATACTGATAATGTAAATATTATAGAATAATCGGTCCCGAGAAACATCCGTGCCGCGTCGGCATGACCGAATAGCACTAAACCCAGACAATATCCTGAAAAGTAAATATTTAGATATACATATAGTATATATATGTATATACATACGTATTGGATGTTATGGAAAATGATAGATAAGAGATAGAGAGTGCGTATGCATCGTGTTGTTTTTTTTTCATACCGAATGGAAGCATCGAGTGAACAAACAACGTGATGATACTCCGTTTTATGTGATAATCTATGAAAAATTCATCCTCACTCCCCAACCAAGGTGAAAAAAGATCTGTTATGGTTATACCAGCTGACACAAATTCCGTTGGTGGATAAAAAATACATCCAGCCATTAGTATATAAGACAAAGTGTAAAAAAAGGAGCTTGACATCGTTAAATCCGTTAAATCGTCGAAGAAAACTGATTTATATCGTTTTTCCGGTGTTATGGAGCTATTTGTAAATATTATTTTGAGAACAGCTACGGTGGTTGCGTGTCCATTTGATAACAGTTGCGTGGTTTTGTCACTCACTGGTTGACGTCGCTGATTATTCTCGGAATTTGGTCCCTTTTAGGATCATACGCTTTTGTGTTTTCCAGGAAATTTTACCAGTCAAATATGTGTCGATAGATCAGAAATTTATTTTAATGCGCATTACGGAACGTAAATAAGTTGATTCTTTTCATTCGTGGTATAATTATCGCGTAATTCCAGAGAGATCGTTCGGCGTCGTATATAGGTTAGGTATGTCTATTGAAAAACTATACATTACACCATGACTGCACTTTCATAAGTGTATTCAAGACTGTTTCCATGGTTTGAACACAAATCCATCCGACTCTTTACTCGCTTGATACGTGAAAAAAGCTCTTTTGAAAGATATCCCTGGAAATTTGCCGAATTCCATCAAAGCCCACATAGTTCGAGCTTGAAGAACTCTCGATTTGCGAAGATTACTGTAGAACAGTGCGTTTTTTAACGCAACCTACGATAAATATTTTAATAATAATCATTTCAATCTTTCCAGTTTATTTTCCGTTTCTATATTACTGACCTCGCGCTTGATTATATCGATCTTATCCCAATTTAAATTCTTCAGAATCTCTTTCTGTATTTTCAAGGCAGGTACTTTCATTTTTTTGGGCTTTTGCGACTCTAATGCTTTCCATATTTTCATACTACGATCCATAAACTTTTCTGTAAATTTGCATAATTTTTTGTATCATGATACTTGTTAATGAAGACAAGAAACATTATTAGATATCTGAAAAAAATTATAAATTACTTTTTTTTTCTGGAGGAAATGCAATTCCCTTTCTGTACATGATCCAATATTGCAGCTGAGGCATCCGATGACATGCGGGTAACTTTGCAAACAGGAAACCTTCCGCTGCCATTTTTTTTAGCTCGATCTGAATAAATTTATAACGCAAACCTTTGAAATATACTCAATAGTAAATGATTTCGTATGTATACCTGCATCGAATGTTTTAGATTAGTCCTTGATGAAACATCTTCTTTCTCGCTATTCGAAACAATCTTTTTCTCTCTTGTGGCAACACTACCAGTTGCTTTTGCAAAATGCACATTACTCGTATCTTCTTTTTCTAGGTTTTTTTCAGAGGATTTCTTGCTTTCTAAATCTTTCGTTCTCTTGCGATACTCGTTACTTTTTCCTCCGCTGTGCAACTTCGCACCCTTTCCTAAGTCCTTAGTACGATCGATCGCAACATGACGTTTTCTAATAATTAAGCGATCCGTAGTGACCTCATCTTTCTGGAACAGCGCATCCACTTTTTTTTCAGATTCGTTTCTTGTTTTATCCATCCACGTTGCTCCGGTAGATCGTTGCAATTGCGGAGTATTTCCACTTCCGGAGATCAATGCGCGTTCTCGAATATCCATCGGAGACCAATGTCGATGAGGTTTAGCAAATGTTATATCTGGTTTACTTGTCTCGGGCGTTGTTACTGGACTATGCATTCCGATTCCATCGAGAATACATTCGGCCGTTCCCATAACGCGTTCCCGTGTTACACCGGAGACGCGATACTCTGGATTATCGATAGATCCATCTGGATTGGAAATTCTCTTGACGTTTGATATTATGAGATTGGTCTCGCTCTCAATCGGCCTGGACAACGCCTGGACACGACTGTAAGGCTGTTTCTTCCGAGACTTTAATCGTTCTTGACGACTAAGCCAATTCTTCTTTTCCTCGTCTCGTTTCAAGATTTTTCTCTCGTATTTACATTCGCATACAGGTTTCATCATCTTCAAGGCTTTTGGGTAGACGCAACAACCGTCTTTCGAGAATTCGACGCATCTAAGCCAGCAAGGAACATTGTCGCGACAACGAGCGTAAAAATCGATCAAACGTTCATTTCTAGATGCACGCGACCATTTACTTCCGTCGAGCTTCGAATCTTTCATCGTTAATTGGTGATCAATGTTCTTTACTTCCTGTCTCGAAGAATTTAGCATTGTTTCTTTCGTGCTCCGGCATTCGCACCCTGTCGAGCCTCGCGACTGTTTCACCATCAAACTCTTGGGTCCTAGATATTTTTCAATATACTTGAAATTTTCATTTTTACGCTCTTTTGAACATTTTTCGTAGGGCGATTCGTAAAGTTCGTATTCGGGAACGTATTCCCGACTGTTACGAACACTCGGCGTTGGCGTGATGTAAATCAAACCATCTATGACTGGCGAATTTTCTGCATCGCGTTTACCTTTTTTTTCTATCATTGTCCCAGCAACATTGTACAGTAATATCTTCTTCGCATTTCTATTCTCTCGGCATTTACATTGCCTTCCTCCAGGTCTTACGGGAATTGTTTCCACGGAATCGTCGGGATTTACGAGGTACACTAACGTTTTTTCAGGGGCTAGAGCTTGTTCGGATTTTGTTCTCCATCCATATGGACCTTCCTCTTTTCCCGATTCCTCATCGACGAATCGCTCGTTCACTTTGGAACAGTCTTCTTCGACTTCCCTCTTGCATACTTTAGGCGGATCTTTCGGATAGATCGACGGTGGAATAATAAACTTATTCGCCAAAATTTTCATTCTATTCCATTCATTTATAAGCTTTTTTACTTCACTGGCTTTCGGACCACGTGGAGTTTTAATTTTGCCTTGGCTATTGTATTTATTTTCTCGCTCTTTCGCATTTTCTTTAGATACTTTTCTGATTTTTTCGCCACGAGTGGTTTTAGTCATACGATACTGTTGCATTTTATTTGCAGGTTCCACAGGAGTCTTGTTCGACTTGCCATTTTTGTCCGAAACAGTGTTGCAACGATCATCTCGATTCAAAAGTTTTGCAATCTTCGCCGCCGCAACTTTTTTTGTACCCTCGCGATTTTGTTTCTTTCTTGCATTCAGTTCTTCGGCATCGGGTTCTTCTTCCTCCTCGTCCTCGTCATCGTCTCGCTTTGGTTTCTTCGGCATAGGATGCCGTAGTCCGAAAGGGCCACCGCAAATTGCCCGACCAGATTTTTCACCACACGGAGGACTCTGAAGAACAAGACGAAACATTGACCCGAATTACGAAAGAAACGAAATAATAATCGTCAACGAACCTCCGAAATAAGTTTCGCTTCTATCTCTCTTCGGGTCAGTTCTTCCTCATCAGGAATGTTTACAGCACCCCATGGACCACCACAAATCGCCATACCGTCCTCATCGCCACAAGGTTGAAAAGCTGCCAAACCATACAAATTTCTGTTCTCTGGTGGATAATTGTCTTTTTCAGAATTTTCCTTTTTTCGATGCATAGCTCTTATTTCGGCATCAATTTTCTTCTTAAAGGGGTTTCTTCTACAGGATTTGTCATTAGGATACTCTCGACACGAGATAGCACCGATTTCCTGTGGCCTATATTTCTCTCCAACGCACTTTTCACCATTCTTCGTCCACGGTATATTGTCGTCGCTCATCACTCGTGTCAGACCCTCATTTTTCAGTTTTTTTATAGCGCAGGCACAAGGTGGTACGTTCTTGATCGCTTTCGATACGGTCGATCGACTTAAAATTCTTCTCGGCACATGTTCGATATCCTTGGTGACTCCAGAGACGTAATAATTTGTCTCGCCTTTCTCGTTAGTTACTCCGCTGATTATTTTGTTCTTGATTATATCATCGTGTGATGCAACGAAGTCCGGAAGATCGGCAGTTGACTCCGAAGGACTTGGCGCTGGTGAATTCAACGCCACTGATCCAACGACGTACCTGAATGAAATTTTGATTAACGGATCAAGGATGAAGGTCGCAATCAGGATGGAAAGTTGGTAACGAGCTTCTACTCACTTATTTCCTTTTCCATCCATCGTTATGGAATCTATGACCATTTGAGGGGTTTTCGTTCGATGATATTTTATATTAGCCTTTCTTGTTTGTCTGCAGGAACAGCAATTGTCGCAAACCGCTTCGGGAACCACGAGCTTCAATGTTCCCTCGACACTTTTAATGATTTTATTTGCTTCCTTTTCAACATTCCTAAATTCCTCGTCCACCTCTTCCAACCATTCTTGCCATTTTCTTGAGAGATTCTCTCTTCCCCGAGGATATGTTCTTTTTATATCGCTGAGATTCAGAGCGGCGAAAAAACTCTCGTCGCTGTTGCCCGGAGTTACGCAGGCAAGCCCTCCGGTCTCACGCGATGTCGGATAATCCGGCAAATCATCGTTTATTGAGACTCCAGTTACTATTAAATGCGTGTCCTTCGCACTGAGAGAGGATTTTGCCTCGAAACCGGATTGCTCCCGCTTATATCGTCTTTCAATTTTTGGAAAATCTTTTTCGTCAATTTTTTCGTGAGCTTTGTTCTGTTGAAAGTCGACAATCGGCCTTAGCGATCGCACAGATTCCGCTGCGGTCTTAAGCCTTTTTATTCTTTCTTCCGTTGCATTCTTTGTTAAATTGTCCCGATGAGAGACATAATTCGATCTCGGCCGTTGACCGGATTTCGCCTCACCACCGCGTAATTTATGAACCCTCTCATCAGCCTTATCAATCGTCTTGTTCTCATGACCGTCTTGAAGTTTCGCTTTAATTCTCGGTATTTTCGAGCCGTTATCTATGCCCTTATCAGTTTTTTCTTGCTGATTAGATTGAAGGTTTTTCCCAGCTCGTTTACCGTTTCTTTCTCTTGCCACGCTGACCATGACTTCGTTACTTCTAGTATGTCCCGATGATGGTGGCAAAATAGCTCTGGGAATAGGTGTTCTCTCGCATTGTTTTCGCCAAATATGCAATTCTTTATTATACGTTAGCCAGTCGGGTCGAGTAAAGAGTGCTTCCAAGTACGGCGATTTCGCACTTTTTCGAGATCCTATTTTCTGCGGCGTTGCTACAAGAATTGAAAATTTATTTTTTGTTACCTAACTCTAAATCATTTACCGCAAAGGTAATTATGATAAATAATTTCCATGTTATCACGTTTTCGAGGCAATCTTGGAACTTCTCCCATGGGAATTCTACGATGCAATTCAATCACGGTCTCCGGTAGTGTAAGAAAAGCTATCGCCGATAGAATAATTCTCTCGTTACAATCGTACACCTTTTCTGTTTACGAAAAGAAAAAGAAAAACACGAATTGCTCGACACGATTATTATTCTTCGATGCTCTTGTTATTACCATGTCGATAGGATATGTCCAAACAGGTTTTTATCATTAGAACGATAATACTAACTGTATTCTTCGTCTGTGAAATAGTTTCCTGTCACAATGCGATATATCTCGCACAAGAATTTTACGGGATCAAGATCAACGAGACGTCGCATTTTTATTATTTCTCCGGGAGTAATTTTTACAAACGTGGACGTGACTCCGATATCACCGAGAGTACGCTGCGTTCGTCCAGTGACCCGTTCAGCGTAATCAGCACGCATGTTATCTCCCAACGAAAATAAATTCTTCATCTTCGTATTTTGCAGGTTACAAACAGAATAATTACGGTCGATGACCACGAGAAAGTTTATTGAAACTAATGG
Source organism: Netelia inedita (assembly GCA_964017225.1). NCBI lineage: Eukaryota > Metazoa > Arthropoda > Insecta > Hymenoptera > Ichneumonidae > Netelia > Netelia inedita. The sequence goes on along the minus strand of OZ024922.1, from coordinate 31,813,515 downwards.
ATTTAATTTTACCTGAGGAATCGAAAAATCTTGATACCATCGTGGCATGGGAACCGACGTAGGTTTCTCTTTCATCGTGACGGTGATTTTTTAATAATGCTATTTTTTTCGTTATTTTGTATTTTAAATAATACTAAATCTTTCGGGAAATACTGAAATTTACTAATCGTAACATTTCTATGACGTGTCTTTACCAACTGACAAAACGATTGCGAATTTCATTGTTTATGTATGAACTGGTTTCTTTTTTAAGCCCATTTTCACATTACGTCGTTAAAATTTTTCGGATTTGACGTTTGACATTTACGGCTTAAATGTGAATCGCTCTGTAGACTCGAGGCATTTTTTCGATAAAATGTTTCTTGTATTATCGAGTTTCTGCCGACTTTTGTAGCAGGAACAGGCGGATAATCGGTCAAATGCCAGCCGTGCAGCCAACTTGTGCAGTCCGGATAGTAAAATCGATTTTCCGGTGTGTCTTTGTATCTAGAAAAATAAAAATTATCGTCCAAACTGATTCGTCATTACGTCGTTGAAAAATCCATGGCTACTTATTTCTTACCTCTCGCGCAAGTAATTATACCCCGTTATATAACTTTCCACTTTAGGTTCGTAGAGAAGACCTCGTATGGAGAGATCAACAGGTTTCATGATATCCAGATTTACCGAACCATCTGGTTTTGGTAATCTCCACACTGCCGGTGATTTATTATCTTGGCGCTGTGAACGATACAAAAAATTTAGTTCAATTGTCCAGGGTCACCCGGATCTGTTAAATACGTACGATTTCTAAACCCTCGCGTTTTCTCTTTTGACGTTCTTCCTCATACTTTTCGCGAATTTTTTCAGCTCTATCGACGAGCTTCTCATTTCGCAAATTGTCCAACAAACGTTGACGATTTTTCCTGAACCATTTCATTCTAATAGTATTCTCAGTATTTGTAATTTCAATGTTGAATAATTGGCAGCGTGTGGTACATAAACCACCTCGTTCTCTCGCCATTGGTAATAAATATTGATTTTTTTCAAATATATAAACGTAACGCAACGGACAATTTAGAGGGTATGTAACGCTATCGATGTTGTAACGAGTCGATGCTTGGAATTAATGCAAATGATATTCCACGAGTGTTTTGTCTTTTCTTTTAGTTTTCAACGTTCGATCGATAAGAGAATTCACATGTATATATTTTCAACTATAGCAACATTAAAGTGTAGCTCGTATAATTATTTATTTACATCATAGTTACACTCAGTGCTTTGAGCTCCGCATTCATAACGTAGTGTATTCCTAGTACATTACCGTTCTCTTAATTCGTTATTAGATAGTTAACAATACAGGTGGGAGCATGCGCTATTTACATTGTGGTCAATTGAAAGAAAGCGAATTTCAACCGTAAAAATGTATGGAAGAGGGCCTTATTGATTTTGAGTATAAAATACGCGCGATATAGTGATATTCTATGTACCTAGGAAAAAAGTAAAAGAAAAACAATTTCTAACGGCTCGACCGATAGTTCGTTACAAAAACAAAAAACAAATAAATAATCATGGCGTGAAGTTATGAGTTTTCACGTGATATTACCCCCCCTTAAAGTCAACATCGTATGAATTTGACTCGATTATCACAGCCACAGGAAGCAATATTGTGGAATATAGGAAAAATCATGTATGCAAATGATGGACAATCTCGTTTTTTTTTTTTTTTCTCAAAAGCTTAACTTCGTTTTATATTCTCATAACGAAAATCTGCCGTAGTCTAACAACAATTGACAAGCTTTTTCTAATTACAATTCCACGGTTCAATATCGCTGTTTAACTTTTTATTCGTGGTTCGTATTTTTACGAAAGCCGATCAATCGACGATTGACCCTCGTGTAGTTTTGAATTCAATAGAATAATATTCAACGATTATTCCGTGTAAACACGGCGAAAGTCTCAACTACCAACTGATTATTTTCATTTGAACGCGAATACTGCTTAGTCGTCGATTGTTCTTAGGACGCAATGTCGAATCACCCGAAGTATTATCGTTTCAGGAGAACAAAAAAAAACCTCATCTATCTTAAGAATACTCACGTATGCAACGTCGATTATGCTATTCGCTAGTCAATTACCGATCTTCTGCATGCACCCACCAATGTCCTCTTAGCCTAGGCTTATTGTACAGTGTTTATTATTTAGTCTGCTTTGGTGTCCGCGATACTCATTAAATATCCATTTCATTGTTCAATCGAAACATCGTTCACGTACGAGCTTATACGTCTCTCACCGACGTTCCAAGCAATATATAATTACGAGAATGTACAACATCATATTTATTCATTTTTTTTTCTTCTCCGAATCTCAATGCTTCGGCTGAACAATGCTACGGATGATCGTGCAAGATCGCATAGTTTTTATGTGATCGGACAGCAGCTGTAATACGATTCATTCCTTTGTCAAATAATGATCGAGATAGTGTATTATCTGACTATCGATATCACTGAGATGGTGTTATTACATTAGAGCAACAATAAGTTCGCAAATGGCTTTTCTTCGTATCGATCTTGCTAATAAAGTATAGAATCGGTTTAAAACAATTCATGTCATATCCTCATTGTTACGGGAGATTAAACACGCATGATTATGAAAACAAGATTTTCAAGTTTCTTCTCGGACATCGTTCTAATACTCTTTCTTCCCCTCGGATAGTAGATTGGCTGATTTCTCACGAGTTCCTCGTGTAAAGTCATACGCGAGTACGAGCATTAAAAAAAAAAAAAAAAAAAAAAAAAAAACAATGCGGACGATCGAACACTTTATGCAAAGATCGTGTCACAGTTTTGATTTACGCAGCAAAACAGCGTGTATTTGACAAACGCGTAGAGTGTGGTGCTTTGCTGTACGAAGACTCGCCAGGGAGAAAAATCTTTGCGATTTTACGATAAACAAAAAGAAAACAAAGGATACATCTTACGAGAAAAAACGGGCGCGACGTTAAACAAATAAAGTTAATGTTTTCGTTCGTTCGAAGAGCCTGCGACCTGCACTCGGCTCCGAGTTCGTTTCTCTTGTTACTTTTCTTTTGTAATAGACATTTTTTGTTTGTTTGTTTCTTCAATACGAATATATTGTGTCGCTTCGTAGCGCGATAATTTTTTTTTTCCTTTACTTCACATTTCTTCTCTTTCACGAATTATCGTACGTTGATGATGTCGTATCGATACTCGGATTAACAAAATATCGGTCATCAATAATAAACTCTCGAAATATAAAAGTTGACTCCGATTAATTGGGAGCGTTATAATTGCAAGTTTTTCAAACGTCGCGGGACTTTGACCGTTGTTTTCTTTCATACATGCCTAACTCCTAGTAACATCGAGCAAAACGGGTCCTGGTGTTTTGTTGTTAAAGTAGAGTCCAGCTCCCTGAAAGCTACTAGTTCTTGGTACGGTTGGTTGACACGGTGTCGTGTTGCACGAGCTGTCGTCGGCTTCTGGCCCAAAACGCGTGTCTTCGGGTCTTCCGTGAAGGGCATATTTGAAAAATTCGTATCTGAAATTGATTGCAGCAAATTTTCAAAATTCTTGCATACTTTCCAATCGTATTTACGTTCTTATATATCGACGCTGCTTACGAAAAATAGCACGATTCAAATTTCTTACGAAAACTAACACGTTTCTAATTTCACCGCGAAAACCAACGCGTTTCGATATTCGACGCGAAAACTAGCATGTTTCGGCTCTCACCGCGAAAACTAGCATGATTCGGCTTCTGTCGTGATAACTGGCATGTCCGAAATATTTTAGTTTTCGTGGCAAAAGCCGAAACATGCTAGTTTTCGTGTCAAAAGTCGAAACATGCTAGTTTTCGCGCTGATATCAAACGTGCTTCTCTTCGTAAGAAATCTGAAACATGCTAGTTTTCGTAAGCAGCGTCGATATACTGTCGTCATTGTCTCGCGATTATTCTGATACGGGTTGAGATTTACGATTGTAAGATAACTGGCAAGTCATCAGACGTGAAAAAACATACAACCGTTATCTATCTACAATATTCTATCTGTAACTGGCTACGTGTCAATGTTTGCGAAGCGAAATGCTCGTCATCTTCGTGGATCGTCGTTAAAAAAATGGAGTTTGACGATTTTACTTACGTTGACCAACAAATAGCAGTGGCTGGCATTTGATAAAGTATCCGCGCTGTGAGACCACGGAAATAGCCTTGGAAACCACCGAACCTGTAGACTTGTTTGAACGCATCTATCATTCCGTGTGCGTGTCCGTCCTGTTGCGTATTGAGAAGCGTTTTACAAACGTCCAAGGGTGTCGTTGCCGCAGCAGCCACTGCACCTGCCATCGCTCCTATAATAGTTCAATATCCCACGCATAAAATGATACGTAAGAAAGCGGAGGATAGAAGAGCGATAATTTTTTTAATTAATTAAATTCTGTTTTTTTTTTTTTTTTTTTTTTTTTTGTAAAACCCACCGGAAACCATGTGCGCTTTGGGATTATACGTATGTTCGGGATTCGTGAGAGACTGTCCAAACTCGTAAGCGATAAAGTGTATGCTCTGAAATGGCACGTTCATAGCCAATTGAGTCGTGTAACTTCGATAGAATGCAAATACACCTTCCATTTTGTAAATGTGACTTATACAACTTATAACGTTTCTGTACGGAGAGTTGTACATCTGTAATCGCTGTTTTACCACTGAAATGCCAAATTTATTAATGCATTTCACGTTGGAAATATTTTCCGATATTTACATTTCGTGAGAATTGTTTTAGCTATACCTTCCGCCGGATTCATAACTCCATCGTGTAGTATCGTTGACACGCAGCCAGCTGCTCCGTAGACTAGATGATTGAATTGCGAGGGAGTCTTAGAATTGATCATTACGTCTTTGAGAAATTCGTAGCAGGAGAAGTAGAGGGCATGAGCCGGACCGGCGCCGGCTACCATTACACTGATACCACGAATTGGTCTGAGGACACCCTCCTGACGAACCATCCTTACGAGGACCGTTCCGACTCCTCCGCCTCCACCGGGACCTGGTGTTAATGCTTGCATTCTCGTCTGGAATATGATGTTTTCATTTTTTGATATCAATCGCAAGCCATTTACGAATTTTACGTTGTTACGGCTTTGATCTACGTCATATAAATAACTCCTCTGCGATGTAAAATTTCCAAATGAATAAAAATTATAGTAGATTATTCTCAAAGAACTGAAAAGTCCGTTGAGCCGGCTGGTATCATGCTAATAAGCGAATAAGCGATACAGTCGTTGCATTTATATACGATGACGAGCGATTCGGCATCGAATATTGCTTTGTCATGTGTCTAGGAAAGTATAAAACTCATCATGATGTCAACTAGCCGACTGTTATAGAAAATTCGTATTTCATGTTTTTCGACAAGGCAAATTTATATTCTTCTCGTTTACTCGTGATCAAACGTTGTATAAACTTTTTTTTTTGTTCGATTTCATATAGAATATTTCTCAACTACCGCTAAGCCAAATTCTCGTTCGTGCATCGATATTCGATAGCATTGAAAGAGCATTTCAGAGAATGGTAATACACCGAAAAGAATGAGATCGGTCTAGATTGCGAACCGTGAAGCATATCAGAAATAGAACTAGCGGCACAAGACGCGTTATGTAATACACGTGGAAGTACATCAGTGGCAGGAAACACTAGGCAATAGTATGTACAACGACACCGATCGTTGTACGGCATAAATATTACGAATTATTGCCGTAACGTTTTTACGAGAGGAAAGTAATCGATACCTAACTACATAAGTACGGAGCACTTATTCATCAGAGGACAATAGGTATATAATCTAATCGATGCGATAGATTGAGAAATAAAGCGATAACAATTATATTTAATTCATTCCATTCAATCTCGTTAAACTGCACATTTTTGTTGCCTAGATCAATCTAAGAAAGGTAAGTTTTCAGTAAGATGGACTCTATTGAGCGATCTGTCGTTTATAACCTTAGTGCGTCTACTTAACAATCTAAATTTGTCAACAGAATGGCACCGCGATCTTAGCAGAGAGTGTACATGGCACGAAAAATGCTTAAACACATTATTTTGTTTACTCCAGTGCCGGAAGACGTTTCAAAGTAGGTATGAAAACTACTACCAGCATAAAAGTTACAGAAACGACGAAATTTCGTCACTGTTTTCCCCAATCGTTTTAAATAGATGGGATATAGCATAATTGCAAGAGCAAACGATTATCTTAAGATTAATGGAAGCAATAGAGCTATGTTACAAGATTTTAATAATTTTCCGAGGTCATCGAATAAATCTGTTACTACTTAGGACCGTTATCACTTCGCTCGAGGTAATTCTACTTTGAAAATTGTACAATTATGTCCCGTGGCATTCATAGGAAATGATGAGAACATTCCGGTAATCCCCCAACTTAAGAGAGAATAAGGAAATAGAATTTCGGAAAATGCGTTAGACTCGCTCGATGTAACATCTGACGTGTAATATAGCGTAGATTGATTAGTCTTCTGGGGAAACTAGCAAACCGTACCCCACTACCCCGGCCAAGATACGAGAAGAAAATTTCATTGTAAGCACGAGTTTTGAGAAGATGCCAGGTCTTTTATCGTACGCGAGATCGGTTAGACAAGATCGTAGGTTATGTAAAAAGCACGGTGAGTATGAAAATACGTATGATCATTTTCACAGAGAAAGTTTTATTTTTTTAATCATTACCTTGACACTGTCAAGCGGATACATCACGCAGTGTTCCATTATTCCGGCAAAAGCACCTGCAATCATATGAATACCGACCGATCCAGTCGGCAGTGTTTCATAGTCTTCGACGTTCATATCTTCTGTTCACGATTTCGAAATCTAGGATTATATCCTGTTTTTTCGATATAATTGCGTTGTTGATTTTCAGTCGCGTTGCTGGAACCGAAATTTTCGCCGTGTGCGTGTCGGGCCACGCGGTTTTGACTCTTATTCTACACACTCACACTCACGATAAATGTTTCGTCACTGTGGCTCGCATGCATACACTTGTTAATTTTTACGATCCCGACGAAACGAAAGCGAATTGATCTCTATCGCATTCTCACACGTCGAGCGACATGCGACATGTGATCTTACTCGTTGATCGTGTCGTAATGGAACCTGATGGAACCGCGTTGCTCCTCGCGCTACCGCAAACTGCCCCCGCCGGCGGACGGACTGCTTCTTATTTGCCACACAGCTTTGCCTCTAGTCTCCCTCTGCATGAACGTATGTTTGCGAGATATGTTTCAGTAAGCAGCATAGGTAAAGTGTCAACGTTACAGAATAGTCGCAGGATGTAATTCGTATACAATTGAACAACTAAGTTTATACGAAGGTCCCGACCTTCTCGCATTTCATTAAAATAGTCGGGCTGAAAAATCGTAGAACCATGTTAACTGGGTTAAGTATTCGAGCACGTGGCGCGCCTGCGCTCGAAAACCACGTGGTTAAAGGATGTATGTATGAAGACGGGGAACTACTCTTGCTTTATCTGCCACCTATAAAAATTGCATAGTACTCTAGAGGAGGGCACACCGCGATGACGATTTTGCGTATCGAATTTCAACAATCGAATCGATGTTTGAAGTAAGACAAGTGTTCTCTTTATACTTATTCTCTCTTCTCTTGACTCTTCTGCAGTTCGATTCACAGAACGCGCGCTCCATAATTCAAATATTTTGGCAATATCGTATTGTACATACATCTTGGATTACATTTCGCCTACACATTCCAAGCGACCCGGTATTATTTTAACTTATGGAAGCATACGTTAATCTAAAATAATTAAGCCTTCAAACAGTGACTGCAGTGAAAAAAACGGTATTTCCTCGGCTTGTATAGAATGAGAAATGAGGAATCCAAACATCACAGGTTGAAAAAAATAAACAAACACGGTAGTGAAGATAGTCATTAGTCATTGTAAATTTAACCATTTGATTAAAATCACGGGCAAGAAATAATTCGTAAAAATCCCTTCGTGACTTGTCCTCATGGAATTAAAAGTTTTTCGAAAAATCGATAGCGATTCCCCCAGTTTCCGAAAAACTTTAGGAAAAATGGTCAATACGCAAAAAATTGTAAACAATTTCAATTTTCTAATTAGTTTATATCAAACTGAACAGAGTACGAATGCGCGAGTTTTATATTCATATTCGACAGAAAATTTTCGATTTGTTTTACGGAAAAGTGGATTTTGAAAAAAAAATTGGACGCCGTGACTTTATCCAGATCGCTAAAAACATCGGCGAATCGACGCCGAATGGCGGCTCGACATACAGGCCACATACATTCGTCGTCAACTCGGGGATTAGTTTCGCCGATTGCCAAGCGAGGCAGCACCTATCGGATATTACCGGTGGCGCCATCTGTAAGGGCAGCCTCACACCGTTTTTTTAAATTGGTTTTTCGTATTAGTCAATAAATACAGTCTAACAAACTCTAGATTTTGTCTAACAAACACCAACAAACGATTAACAATCGACTGGCGTACAAAAAAGTTCGATATTTTAATACTCGCCGGCTAAGTTTATTGAGCTGCGCCCCTCCGTGGCAAGGACATTACCGGAACAGTTCTGAACTGCATGTGTCGCCCCCTTGGTTCAGTGCGTTCAGTGCAATATTAACTACTCAAGTGGCTAAAGTCCCGGAGTTATTTTAAACACCTAGACGGTGTATGACTTATATGCGTAACCCACGATCGAGCTTCTCGAGGCAGATCTTGTATTATGTCAAAACCACCAAATCGCGTAGAGGGCTGAACTGCGATGTATTCTTGCTGATACATTACGCCTAGCTGCCAATCTTATAGTACTCTCTGATCGATGGTTCTATATCAAAGTACTTTTCCCATATACGAACCCAGTGGTACGCGGATGTGTCGAAACGCGAATTGAAGGTGTCACCGTGATGTCATTACGAAGAGAGTAACGGTTGTCCCGGTAAAAATTCACTGCATATCCATGTTTGTACATCGTCGTCGCGTTAATTAGTGCACAACATCCTGTACAATAATGCCAGGGTAAGCAAGGGTAATACCCTCTAATGGAAACTTTACTTCAATAAGCGTCCCGCCGTTTAGTCACTCGCAATTCTTGTTGTCCATATAATATAGTACATGATATGTGAATCGTATCATACTCTGCTGTGACACACTGACAGTAAGGACCTTTAAACGTTCGAGCATCAACATCGAGTATTTCGCGCTGTGCCGTTGTTGTCTCGAACGCGTTCTCTGTAAATGATCACGAGTGTGCCAACTAATAGTTAATTTATTAATGATGCAAACTTGAATAATCGTCGACGTAGCTAGTTATCGTACGATTGAATCTCGAACTCCCCTCTTAACATTTATTTCTTCGAGCTTGTAGCAATATATCGTACAAAGTGCCTTGGGTCGTTCTGTATTATATTTTGTCGGTACTACAACATAATTTTATTCAATAATAAAATCGTTGTGGAAAACTTGTTTTTATAAACAAATGAGAGGGGAAAAAAGATTCTTTAGGCAGAAAGATTATAGACGTATAAAATTTTTATCAACATTAGAAACATCAAATTTGGATTTAAAAGATCGTTGCCTTTCGAACTAAAAGGCAAATTTACTCTTTACCAATCAATTATCTCGGGTATGAGGACTCAGTATTTTTTCAAGTATTAATTGTTTCTGCTACACTCGGACTATTTGTTTATTTCTGACTGTCGGTATTCCAAAATCACCTTAAAGTAATTAGTCGTTAAGCAAAGTATATGGACAATGTATGTCTCCGAACAAGTTGTAATTCTTACGAGAACCGTGAGTAATTTATATTTATCATGAGCATTTAGGTTTGCCTAGAAATATCTCATATCATAGATATTCACTGTTTAGACGATTGGAGGACAATTTCACTTGCATCGATAGATCATTCCGCAGCCCATTTAGAAATAACATTCACGAACGGTTATGAGAAGCTATTCTACGCCTATGTTCCTAATTTTTCAGATGTCAAATTATAGTAGAAATGTGGATACCCAAAGACAGGCGGTGATAGATTACGATCGCCAATTTCAAGAAGATCTGGAGAGAGCGCAAGCCTTGAGTTTAGAGAGTCTTGCCTTAGAGAAGTTTAAACTGCAAAAAGAACAATTGGAATATGGGAATAACGTGCGCGTGCAGTATGTTCAATCGCAGCAGGACAACAGTCCCTGCGCTAGTAATATTTCCGAAGCCGACTGCATATCCCAAACTGGAGATAAGTACGTATTTCCCATTCTTAACCCTCTGTTACTCCCGGATTAATTATACATTAATTTCTCATACTTTTTTTAACATCTGGATACGTGTTTTTACACAAGGTTACAACTGAGAAGCCGTCCAAGGCCGGGCGCGAGTCAGCCAAAAAATATGGCTATAATTGCCCCACCCCCAATTCCGTGTAGACGAAATTCTACAACATCCAGCGGAGCTAATATATCCAATGCTGGAACGGATCTTATCAATTTCACCAGTCCGATTAAACAGGATCATCGCTTAGAACAATATTGTACTATTACACCACCGCCACCACCGCCGTAAGCATTATTTTTCAATCGGACATGAGTAAAAAATTACCATAATACGTATCTTTGTTTTGCAATTGAGAAAAGATTTCGTTCGTTTCAGGAAAGCACCGATAGAACCGAAATGGGAAACGCATCCGGCGTTGCTGAGACGTTCGTCAAGAGTATCTCGAAGTAACAGCTCAGCAGCGGCTTATCAATCACGAGATTTTAGAGTTCATTCACTTTCACCGGGACCTCGAGCTTCCACTGCACCATGTACACCTGGAACACCGGGAATAAGTCCCGTAATGTCAAGGGCCAGCAGTGTAAGCAGCAACATAACCGATGGAATCCCACAGGCACGTCCAATTTCACTCCTTATGACGTAACGCGAACGATATTAAATTCTATCGATTTCTTCGATTGTGCGAACTTTCCAGCAATTAAATCAACTTTCTAACATCTACTACATTTTTCACGTTCCAGCCAGCCTGGAACCTCTTTACTTTTAGACAGTATTTCTTCACACAGGTATCTTTTAGGACAAAAACAAAAGGCAACGATCATTCATTTCCCGCACCTTCTCGAAAATATGTACATCAATCCGATCGAAACATCATCATTATAATTCTTTTAGGACAATCTCAATTTAAACACATAATACTCACTGGCAATCATAGCCCCTCTCGATCCAACCCAGAGTCATTTACTCCAAAATCTGTGAGCGCTTTATTAATTTGTTATTGTTTGTTGCATATGTAGATACCACCTTTGCCAATGAATTATAGACCAGGCATGGCACCGTCAGTCTGTTGCGGTTCCTCGAAGCCGGTATATCCGATCGACGATGGACAGCTCAACGTATTGAAAGTTATAGAAAAGAAACCAAATAGTAATCTCATAGATCTGAGCGCGTTCGAAAATATTGAGGACAAAACGAACGTACGGGTGAGCGTACTAGAGGCATTCGATCCTCTGCTTGTCAAGACTGAGGACATTACCGGCAATCTTACGGAATCGAAAGATGGTTAGCAATGAAATATTTGACTTTCTTTATCTAATCGCGTTGGATTTCCTGATCTATTATTTTTTTTTTTTTCGATAAGCGAAAACAATTGCGTAATATGTTATCCACAGATACTGACAACCAAGTCAGCGGATCTGTCTACGATCCATTCGATCCATTCGATTACATGTATAGTACAAATGAAAGTGTTAATTCTGACCCGGTCTACGTCGCGGTCGAGAAAACGGCTAAATCGCCAGCCGTTTCTCCCGCTGCACCACCACCTCTGCCACCGAGAAACTCATCTGCTTGGAATACTATAGAGAGGCGAAGAACATCCTTGGATCGACGAGTGAGTATTCGAGGGATCGCGAATTATTACATTCTATGATATAACATTGGTTTAATAATCGTGTGTTCGCGATTCAATAGCAAAAAAGACAAACGCGCCTTTACGAAAATGTAACAGTGATTAAAACTCGAGCGTCGCTGCACGATTGCGACCTCAAAGCGTTTCACAAAATGATCAAGTCCGTTCGAGGTGAGAAAAAACGACTAATTTCGTCTTATAAACATTGTTACAAAACTTTGAGTATCGAATACTTGTTCCGTCTAGGTGAATTGCCGTTCAATGATCCCAGTACAAATATCGGTCATGTAATAAGTCCTATGATGGAGAGCCTGTATCCCGATGGCACAAGTATCAAATTAGTCGTTTATCCACAACTTCCAAGTGGCAGCGATCCGGTTCCATCTATAACTTTTACCTGCGATGGTAACTTTATTATCATTTTTGTCACACTGGAAATGAATAAACTTCAACCTAATATGAATTTTTTTCGATTCTCGATATACAGTGAATTGTAGTATCGAACACGTTATTCTCAACGTTGCCTGTTCTCTCGAGGAGGAAGATACAGTTAACGTGGAGAAGTATTGCCTGAGAGTCTGGGGATTGGCTGAATACCTTGCACCGAATACAACTCTTGCGCAATACGAGTACATACATCAGTGTATAAAGTTGGAAAAAGATATCGAGCTCGCTATAATGACCAAAGGACAAATGAAACGATCCGTAGCACGAACGGTAAAATAAGCATATTCTTACTTAAAAAGTAAACATAAGGAATATATCATACGGATCCTTTTTTTCACAGCTTCAAGACGACAATCGCGATCAGGCCTTAACATTAGAAGAAATCTTGCCCAACGAGCCTCGACAACCGATTTCATATGACGCTCTGCTCATATTACTGGGTATGTGCTGTTTCGTCCGATTTCTTTTTTAAACATGGCTCGTCTCAATTATACGGCGATATTTTTGCTAGAAACGGTCGAGAAAGAAATGGAACGCGTCGAAACAGCTGCTATACAGTTGGCAACATCGAACCACAGTACTAGTCTCTTGCCCCAATTACAACCACGAAGTGTCGTTCAAGCTGTAAAAGCCGTCTGCGCTCTTATGGGAAACATCGAGACGTACGAGATCACCGAAGCCGTTGACAATTTCGTCAATGCCTGCTGTCAATTCTTGCCTCAAGTTCACACAACGCATATCGAGTGCAAAAAACCGGAAGTTGTACACGAGGATGGTGATTACTCCGTTGTGACTCTGAGAACTAAATTTCCCGATGTCATTGCCTCACATTGTCATAAGATCCGTGATGCTATTCAGGATCTCGTAGAAACTTATTGCCACGCGTTTAGAGTTGATTTTCAGTTGAACACTCGTGGTGAATTTCCAACCAGTGAGTTGAAACGTTATTTTCGCAGTTTCTAAGTTTTACCCCGTTTTCGTAGGTTTAACAAAATTTCTTTGCAGACACCCTGGTCTCGTCAGAAGTACTGGATACAGTTCTCGTGCGAGTTGGTGCTTTACACCGACTTCCAGGATTGTGGAAGCATGACGATTATATCGTCGCTGCTCAGATATTTCACGGTACGAGACCCGTAGGGAATCCCGTACTCTCGGATCCAATAACAGTCAGCTCGAATTTTCATCCAAGAATTTTGTTCAACACCTGGTAAGATCGATCACATACGATAATAATAGTGACGAAATTGATCCATGAAGAATTCACATGGAAGTTTTTGAATTAGGCTGGAGTTTCGAGGAATTAGCGTCTGCCAAGTGCCACGTGAAGCGAGATTAGTGTTGGTTGTTTACGGACGTACTTTGCAGCTCTCGGAACATGAATCGAATTCTTCGAGCGAAGGTGCCATGCAAAAGGAGGAGCTTGGATGGGGAGCGATACAATTTTTCGATTACGACGGGTATGTATAAGCAACGAAATCGTCTTTTGAGATTCGCTGTAGTGATTTTTTCCTACTAGTATCAACTAGCAAAACATATCATTCGCAGAGTGATGAGCCAGGGAAGTTTTTTCCTATCGCTTTGGCCAGCTATAGCAGATAAAAGATTAGGGCCCGCTCCAGCACCTGGAATTCATCCTCACGGCGACATAAATCCGATCATCGGAATCGAGTTGCCCGATTACGGTGGAAGAGTATTATTTCCTACGGAATTGCGGGATCACGATGTCGAATCGTTGGACATAAATTTACTCGATCTGAATACGAAGGAATTATTAATAGATATCACACAACAGGATACGTTCTCGAGACCTCCGATAGATGAGAGAGAGATATTATGGGAGAAACGGCATTATTTACACGACAGACCAGAAGCATTGCCAAAAGTATTGTTGGCAGCGCACAGTTGGGACTGGGCGTGTCTGCCAGATCTTCACGCGTCACTTAGGATTTGGAGTCCTCTGCCTCCGGTTCAAGCGTTGCAGTTATTACTACCATGGTAATTTGGATACAGTTCGATCAAACAGCATGATCTTGAAACATTTGAATAACCATTAATTGTTTCGCAGCTTTCCGGATCTGAAAGTACGAGAAATGGCAGTAGGGTGGATTCGTGAGTTAAAGAACGATGAACTCGTCGACTATTTGCCTCAATTGCTTCAAGCATTGAAACACGAGACGTACGAGGCATCGCCACTGGCGAAATTTCTACTCGAGCGAGCTTTGCTTTCCCCGAGAGTAGCGCATCATATATACTGGCTCCTGACACAGGCACTGCCGGGACAGAGTCCCCAGGTACAGGTCGGGTGCTCATCCTTCACTGTTTGATCCGTAATCTTCTTTCTGTCCTATTCGCACCATCGGGAATCAAAGTTTTGTTCATGCCTTGTCGTCACTTTGATCAAACGAATTTTGTCTCATTGATCTTCTTTGTTTCAATATTAGAATTCACCCGAGGCTTCACCGGAAGACGACAAGAGTATCAGTCTTGCTCGTTATCAACGAAGACTTCAATTGATGCTTCGAGCATTACTCGCTGTGGTTGGAGAAGCACTGAGAAATAGTTTTCTGATGCAACAATTATTAGTGAAGGTATTTCATCGCTTCTCCATTAACTTTATTCATAAGCAGCGTATTGTCAAGTGAGTGTTTTTATTATATTTATTATATCGTTACAGAGTCTTCATGAAGTCGCAGAAAATATAAAGATCACAAAAGATTCGATGAAAATGGAATCTCTAAAAGTTGGCCTGCAGAACATTCATTGTCAACTGATGGAAGACGAAGGCACTTGCTTGCCACTTTCACCGAGTCGGCAAGCTTTCGGTATCAATGTCCAGACATGCTCGTACTTTCCTTCCTTTACACTGCCGCTAAAAATCAACTTTATCGCATGTGACAATGTGATAAGTCCGGCAATATTTAAGGTTCGACGTTCGTTATGATATTTTTATTATTCGAACTTACGAATCCACCGAGTAAAGTGAATTTTTGTATCAGGTTGGCGATGATTTGCAACAGGATATGCTTACGCTCCAAATGGTTCGTATCATGGATAAGCTATGGCTGAAAGAAGGTCTCGATCTAAAAATGGTAACATTCGCCTGTGTGCCAACCGGCAATAAACGTGGTATTATTGAGATGGTTACAAATGCGGAAACTTTACGAAAAATTCAAGTCGAATTCGGCCTGACCGGTTCGTTCAAAGATCGTCCTATCGCCGAGTGGTTGGCAAAACACAATCCCTCGGAATTGGAATACGAGAGAGCGGTGGAAAATTTTACCGCCTCGTGTGCTGGTTACAGCGTCGCAACTTACATACTTGGTATATGCGATCGTCACAATGACAATATCATGCTAAAAACTTCGGGTCACTTATTTCACATAGATTTCGGCAAATTTCTCGGTGACGCTCAAATGTTTGGAAACTTCAAGAGGTAAGGTGGAAAATCGCCAGGAATATTTATAAGAATCTGCGATTATATTAATTCGTCGATTTATGTTTCATCTAACAGAGATCGAACGCCTTTTGTATTAACATCGGATATGGCATACGTGATAAATGGTGGGGACAAGCCATCAGCGAAATTTCATCATTTCGTTGATTTGTGCTGTCAAGCATTTAACGTCGTCCGAAAACACGGAAATCTAATTCTTCATCTCTTCGGACTGGTTAGTGTGTTTACATTATAAAAATCCTATCGGTAAATTGTAAAATGTGAACTCGAGCGACCAATTTTATCGCTCGACCGACCGTGAATGCGTAACCGTTTTACACGCGCGCGTGCACACACACACACACACACACAAATATATACACAGTCGTAGTCGTGTTATGAAAATATGAAAACCACAACGGATGGAGTCATCCTGTCGTGTTATCGTAATGCGGGACCATTATCGCTCTCAAGCCCTTCGTGAGATGTCGTTAATTAGCATTTATCGCCTCGGCGTCTGTGCAATCGACAATTGGCGACACAGTACGACGAAAATTGTTGAGAGTAACGTTTGCACCCGATACAAATCGATGCAGCGCTTGATGATGGACGACTTGATCGTAGTGCGAGGTTCTCGTAGAAAAGATCGTAGTACAAACGAGAAACTCTCCGATATCGAAATAAGAGAAACTCTGAATAAATCGAAGATGAACGAATACACGAATCCACAGATGACCTCGTCAGGGATACCCGGAGTTACGATGGATGCTGTGAGTTACGTTCAAAAAGCATTGTTACCCGGACAAACCAATCCAGAAGCAGCGGCAACTTTTGCGCGCATGATCGAGAGCTCGCTCAAAAGCTGGTTCACGCAGTTCAATTTCTTCCTTCACAATCTCGCACAGTTAAGATTCAGCGGGGATCACAACGACGGTGAACTGTTATCCTTTATACCGCGCACTTACACGTGAGTTTTTTCTTTATCCTCGATAGAATCAAACTTTGGATTATTTCTAAATAAGTTGTTTCTCAAGATCGTATATTTTCCTGTTTTATTTTCATCATTACCTGCAGAATGCAGCAGGAGGGTCAACTGACGAGTGTTCAAGTGCACGGATACCAGAAGCGTTACGATCCTGAAAAGTATTACATGTACATATTGAGGATACAGAGAAAAGGCCAGGCCGATCCCACTTATCTATTCCGATCGTACAAGGAATTCTGCGAATTTTATCAGAAACTATGCATACACTTTCCTCTTGCCAAGGTGGCTGGGTAAGTAAATATAGTAATCTATTCACTCTGGTAATAATCAAGTTCATATCGGACCGCTGTTAAACAAGAAAAATATCAATCCACTCGGCAACGATCAAATTTCAATCTCACTCGCGTCCGACCCGTTTCCTCTACTGATCGTTATGAACTTTCCACTCTCCTCGTTGCCATTGCTCGACGTTTGCGGTATCGGAGCTTTTCCTTTCTTTTTCTTAAAATCAATTTTCCTCGATCTTGCTACCATTTGATGCGGCGAAACTTCGGTGCTTCCGCTGCGCATCAGCTCAATCGATTCTCTGGGTAAATGCCGCGGTATCGGCCCATCATCATCCGGAGTTTCGGGCTCTACATTCGAGCCCATTTTCCATTCTGTTCTCCCTTCTGGGACAATGTCTTGTGGAACTTCCTCTATTTCGATCGCTCGAAAATTCAACACTGCCATCGGATTATATGCGATAGGTTCAGGTGACGTGGGAACCGAATGTATACTGTGAACTGCATGGTTCTCTAGAGACGATGATTGAGGTAGTTGAGTGTCACAGTCGAATTGCGACATCGAACGATAAAATCCTGCTACACCCGTCGGATTTTTGGGCACTCGATTCATCCGCAGCCGCGCGCGAAACCATTTAAAACCCATGATTAAGACTTCCGTTTGAATGATCACGATGTTACGAATGAACTACGAGGCTCCCACAGTCATCTGGAGAAAGTCACATTTGTTATTCCATTTGCCAAGTGAATATAAATCAATAAATCTACGTGGAATCTAATGTACCTTTATGTTCATCATTGAACATTGTCTCGCGATCGTACTATTTGCGATTGGCCCAACGGAGACGATAAAGCAGTGTTGAAACTCAATCTTCTTCCGTTATCTGAGGATTATCGTACTGCCAGATGTAACTTCATCCAAGGTGTGCCAGTTTACAAAATACACCTCGACGTATTGCACGATGGATTGCCACAGTGATCATTCATCGAACAAATTGAATTACGTTCGCATCATTATCAACTCGATGATTAAAAACATCACTAAATAATTTCGCTAAACAATTATTTTGACTATAGTACACTTTTAGCTACGAGAAAGAGCTTGACGACGTTATCTTAACGTCGCTATGTAATCTCAACTGCGCTAATTTATCGCGGACGTGTAGACATCATTTTTCATTATCGATAATGAGAAATGGTGTCCACGCGGGCACGATACACACCCGTTTTTGAGAACCTCTGAACACTCGGAAATGAACATTTTATTGAGCCGTGATCGAGACAATATATTGAGAGAGCAGACTCTATCTTTAGTGCAAGCTTTATCAATTTGAAATTGTTGAAGTTTATCAAAAGATAACTTCACTGATAATTATCTGTCCGAACATTTAATAAAGATATACAATATTTTCAGCTTGCCGAGTGGTATGAGCGTTGGTCGATCGAACATCAAACAAGTAGCAGATAAGAGAAGGGCTGATATTGAAAAATTCTTGTTGAGCCTGTTCAAGATGGCTCCTGAGATCTCGCAAAGTGATCTCGTCTATACATTTTTTCATCCTCTTCTTCGTGATCAACAAAATGCCGACATTCATTTGCGCAAAGTCAAAGGTAGCGTGCGAATACAAGATTAACACACAAGACTGTCACGGTATATTACCAATCAACGAGGATACATTAACTACACTCCATATTTCAGTTGGAAATTGGTGGACCGAGAAAAAGATTCGCGACAATGTCCAGAGTGGTCAGATTAAATTGTCCCTTCACTATACACGTGGAACGTTGTCCGTAATGATTCACCATGCCAGAGGTCTGCCTAAAGTAGCAAATGCTCAAGAGCCCAATACTTACGTCAAGGTATATCTGAAACCTGATCCTACGAAGGCGACGAAACGAAAAACTAAAGTTGTTAAAAAGAATTGTCATCCGTCCTTCATGGAAATGGTGAGTTTTACAGCAGTACCTTCTAAACATTAATTTCGAATCATCCGTTTTTATCGTACGAATTATATTCTCGTCTTGCAGTTAGAGTACAGAATGCCTCTCGACGTTATAAAAGATCGAACACTGGAAGCGACGATTTGGAATCACGATACCCTTCAGGAAAATGAATTTCTTGGTGGTATACGCTTGCCGCTGGGTCGTCTCGATTTGACAAATGAAACGGTCGAATGGTTTCCTCTGGGAAGTGTTCGATAAGGTTGTTTGGACCGAAACGACTGTGTTGGACTCTAAATAGCGTTCAAATGCTCATAGTCGATAAGTATACTCAAGATTACGATATTTCGTATATGATGCACAATTAGGGAGGTCCCGTCAGTTGAATTAAGAAAATAATTCAAAGTATATAAATTCATAAAAACAATAATATCAACAAACAAACGTCGATAATCAGCAAGGGGCCGAAGAATTTTTATACGCAGCTCGAGATTTGTTTAATCTAGTGTCGTCAAAAGAGCGACGGACGGAGCGGGGAAAGGGGGGAGGGGGGAGTGTATGAATAACCAAAGGATCGAAACTGACCCCAATGAATTGGCAACAGTGCATTGAGATTCGGACAATTAATTTTGTTAACATTTTTTTTACATATATCGTAGATGAAAATTAGGAATTGCAAATAGCAGGTATTGCGCGAATGAATGTTGATCAACGTTAGAAATTCGCTTCGTCAGATAAAATTTGTGATATCATTATTTATTCGCAATTTGTACCGTATAATCGGTACTAATTTTTATGTAAATATATTCAATCGACTTTTTTTCCCGCCTCTGAGTATTCTACAGCAGGCATTATAACGTTGTCGAATATGTTTTAGGCGTACAAGTGAATATGATCTTTTATAGTATCAGAAATGAGCTGAAAATCTTTTCTTTTTTCGGAGAAAAAACGCAAAATTATACATCGGCGATCGATTATTATCAACGTTCGTCATATTTAAGAGATACCTTTCGCAATTTTTTGAGTACGGTCTTGTGAACGAGTCAAGAAACTCCGGCAAATTCGAGTGGTGAGGGTACGTCGCTTAATAGAGTAGCTCGTAGTTTTGAGGGCGATCACTATTCGTCGCAGTTGATGCGCGAACGCATAGTCGGAAGCCTAACGGTAAAATTCGAAAAGACTCGCGTCATTTCGTCTATTCCCAATAGTCCGAAAAACTTTTCGATAAAAATGAATTGGTGTATAGTCCCACATTGCAAGACTAGCCGTAAATTCGAACGAAGCGTTCGTGGTTTCGCGTCACAAAAATCCCTCTGTGTAGAAAAAGTGGGAAGAGAGTGTTCCGGGTATTATCAGGTTGAGCCGGACAGACGTTGTTTGCGAAGAACATTTCTACTTCTGCTCGTTTCTACATCTGAAATGCTTGCAAAAGAAGTTATAAAATTAAAAAAGATTACGTAATAAAATGAAAGGAATTACTTGTTTCAATACCTACCAGGATTTTTCGAACTGGAATAACTACAAAACTAATTTTCGAACATAACATGTCTAAAAAGTCAGTCGGTTTTGTATTCGCGCATAAAGTGGTCTCAAAATAATGTTACATTAAACGGTCGATTTTCGTTCGTTCTTACATTTCATTGAAAAATTAGAATATCCAAAAAGCAACAATTTTTAAAAATTTGTAAATTTAACAAATGTGATAGACTCGAGGTTGTGATTCGCAGTTAAATTACATTGCATTATAATTCAAAGAAAAAAGATCGTTTCGGTGAGTTTGAACAAAAAGTTTCTAGCCTACCAGATAGACACGAAGAAGAATGTATATACCGAAATCGTTTATGTTTATCACGCAAGCTTGAATTCAGTATGCCTAAGATACAGTGTTACATGCGACGAGCATCTCGAAAACGCGATTCGAGACTTTCTCTGGCACTGTGTTGTAACCGATCGCTTTAAAAATTTTGACGGTATCTAGAGAATTAACGCAATAATTTTGGAAGAAAGTATTTAGCCACTTTGTGGATAGGAATGTGAAGAATGAATGGAACACTCATGAAGGTGGGCAGACATCAAGCGATAGGCGATGGTTGATGAGAATTACTGCTATCTTTGTCTGCTCCCATCCTCGCTCGTCTCTGGACCGAAATAAACGAGTTCACAGCGACCCTAACGGCTATTCAAAAAGCTTCAATTCCCTCGCTAAGCGACGTACCCCTTCCACCAGAGTTTCTAAACCCGTATCAAATAATTCAGACGTATCTAGAAGGAATATGCCTATGATCCGCGTTAAGCTCGAAAAACAGGTATGTCGGCCTAGTTGACGCTCCAATCACAGGCGTCAGTAACGACGTTGCGAGAATTAGTTTGGTGACAAAGACGCTTTTTGGATGTAACGCACACGGCTTCGTAGTAGAATTTTTCTTCTACGGGGTATAGACTAGGGTACTCGTGCCGCCTTTCTCTTTTTTTTTGAGCTACTACTGCTGTAGTAACTCGCGCACTGATATTCGACATGGTAGAATAAGAAAATATTCGAAACGACAGAAACAAGCTATCGTCGCTTTCAAGTTCTTGCGATACCGCCTTAGGGGCGTATATGCTCTCGAGTGATGTCAGCAGTTAGTCGTTGCAACGCAAGTGGCAAAAAACTTGTTTTCACGCGGTGCATAGGCATATTCCTCATATTCCTTCTATAGACGTCTGAATTCGTTGGCATCGTCATCAGTGTGGCCTTTAGTGAGATACTTGAACGTCAATACCGTATCATGTTTAGAGTGTGATCATAAGTGTCTCTTTATCAATTGTGTACTTGCCTCGTGGTATGGAAGACAAGACGAAAGTCTTGTCTGTGTATAATGTTAATAAATTTTCCATGTATTGAAAATGTCTCTTATCTCTCATGATTTATCAGTCTTAACGTTATCAATGACTACCAGAGGAATGCGTTTATTGGTTGCAGTTCGTCGTAATTTTCATTATCAATATTGTGACTACGATGGAGGTTGACCTATGAGCTTCACCCGAGAAATACACATTTGGGGTAAACTTGCTTGCATAGTCCCTGTTAAAAAAAATTTAATTTTGACAAAATACATATCTCTTATGGAGAGGTCTTTTAAACGTATCGCGTGTTAAAACGGCCAAGACAGAGGGAGGGGAAGAGAGTTCTGTAGCGTGTTCGACGGTCATCGTTGTCGTCGTCGCTGACTTTGGAATATGAAGAGCTTAGCCTCGTTGAGGTCAAGCTCAGTTAGCCGTCAGCAGTGTTAGCTCGAAGGCGTCGTTACCTCGGTTTCAGTCTTAAATAGAAACAATCATGTGTAGGAAGGTGACAGTATTGGACGCTGGTTTCTCAACTCAGTTGTCAACTCACGTTGATGAAAAAATAGACGGTGATCCATTGTGGACAGCGAAATTTCTCATTAGCAATCCTCAAGCCGTATTAGCGACGCATCTTGATTTTTTACGTTCTGGCGCGGAAATAATCGAGACAAACACGTACCAAGCTACGGTAACGGGTTTTCAAGAGCATCTTGGTTTAACGGTCGAGGAGAGCTTGAACCAATTGCGAAACGCTGTTTACATTGCCAAAACAGCGGTGGACCTGTATCTCGACGAGATTCTCGACAGAACGGACGTACCGAACAAGAAGCCACTGATCGCAGGATCCTGCGGACCTATAGGTGCTTCTCTTCACGATGGTTCGGAGTACACTGGCAAATACGATGGCAATATAACCGTCGAAATGATGAAGAAATGGCACAGACCCCGAATCGAGGCTCTTATCGATGGTGGTGTCGATCTATTGGCATTGGAAACGATACCACACGCATTGGAGGCAGAGGCACTCGTCGAATTGCTCAAGGAGTATCCAAACATGAAAGCCTGGCTAACATTCTCATGTCGGACCGACGGAAAACACATAGTGGATGGTAGCGATTTTAAGGAAATAGCCATAAAAAGTTACAAAAACGCTTTGCCCGGACAGATTATCGCGGTTGGTATTAATTGTCTCGCGCCTCAATTCATCACTCCTCTAGTTCGAGGTATTAATAATAAAAGCGACGACGAGAATTTCATACCACTGATAATCTATCCGAACAGCGGTGAGACGTATACGGTCAGTAATGGATGGCAGAACATTGGTAACATGTGCCCGTTGCAAGATTTTATACACGAATGGCTAGATCTGGGGGTTCGTTATGTCGGTGGTTGTTGTAGAACTTATGCCAACGATGTTACAAAGATACGAGCTAAAGTCGTAGAGTGGCAGAGTCGCAATGACAAAACGTTTAACGTTGCATAAACATACTCGTGTACAAACTCATATAATATTGTTGTATAATATAAAATAAAACTCACGTCTCTGGTTTCGTGGTGAAGGGAATTATGAGAGGTATCGAAAATTTATATAACTGATAATTGGTCGATGGATGCTGGATAATTTTACACCTAATGCTACGAGATATTCAACGCTTGTTCAATTTTGTGTTATACATATGTATATATTTTTCATAAACATCCTGCAGGGAGTTTCTCGTATTTGATTCTGCCAAAAATATGTAGTCGGTATAGTAAATGCAATCTTCAAAGAAAAATTTAATCGCGTCAAACTCTCGTACTGACTACCACTTATTCAATTTCTCCAAATTGGTTTTAATGAATGTTTTGTTCCAACAGTTTGAACTGGTGTGAAAAAATTGCGCTCAGATGGCGCTCGTGGTGACTGTATATATATCTCCAGATATGTAGGCATATATATACATATATATATATAGGTGTACATCGCTCTGCAGCGATAATCAAGTTTTCTTATCAATTCGATACCGTCAGTTGTTAGTAATAAGACTGAGTATAGCTCTGGCCAGACATGTTCAAAACAATCTCTTTACGTTAATCGCAAACTATATTAGAAGTAACGAAGAAACGAGAAGGAGAACGTGTAACGTGAAAATACGAGCAATCGCTGGTCATAAGAACAGAGGAAAATAAGTCAATAAACGTAAAAAGTATCAAGATCTGTCGCACATCGTCATGGCTAGGGTTTCATTGTTGGACGGCAGTTTTGCAACGCAAATTGCGACCCACGTGCATAAGAATCCTGACGGTGATCCACTCTGGACAGCGAGATTTCTCGCGACAGATCCGAATGCAGTTTTCGAGACACATATGGATTTTTTGCGAGCTGGCTCCGATATTATCGAGACCCCGACGTATCAGGCGTCGTTAAGCGGTTTCAAGCAACACCTCGGACTGAACGAGAAAGAGAGTATCGAACTCATTTATAAAGCCGTCGATGTCGCAAGACGAGCTGTCAACTTATACAGAGACGAGACAGAGAACAACAACAATGTTACCAACAGAAATCCACTCATCGCCGGTTCTTGCGGTCCTTATGGAGCATCTCTGCACAACGGTTCGGAATACACGGGATCGTATTGCAAAAGCGTATCAAAGGATTTTCTCATTGAATGGCATAGGCCACGTATAGAAGCTTTGCTGAAAGCTGGTGTCGATCTGTTAGCTATAGAAACAATCCCATGCGAGGAAGAGGCTGAAGCCCTGGTAGAATTGCTCAAGGAATATCCAGACGCGAAAGCTTGGTTATCCTTCTCGTGTAGCAAAGATGGCATTAATCTCGCGAATGGAAGTAATTTTCGAGAAGTAGCGACACGATGTTATCGTATGGCCCTGCCTGATCAAATTATCGCGATTGGGGCGAATTGTCTGTCGCCTCATATCGTGACTTCGCTGCTGAAGAATATAAACAACGATCATCATGCCGAGGCAATACCATTAGTCGTGTATCCCAACAGTGGCGAGGTCTACGACGTCGAAGAGGGGGGCTGGAAGGAGGGCCAAGAGCCCATTGGTGGACCGAACACTTACGTTCACGAGTGGCTCGACCTTGGCGTTCGATATATCGGAGGTTGCTGCAGAACCGGGGTCGCCGATATCACAAAAATCCGAACAGAAATCGAGCTCTGGCAATCGCAAGAGAGAGAAACTGCTCTCTGAGATTGAGACTTTAACATATATATATATGTTGACATCTATCCTTATTAGAACGTTCCGCACACGCTTCGTGCCTTTATATCTCGCGATTAACGGAAGAAATGATTTATTTTTTAATATAAAAATTAGTAATAAAAAGAAAATTAAAGCAAAAGATACGGTACGTGTTGAATCTTGGTAGTTTTCAACCAGCCACGTCTTGACGGGTTTTTCAGCTGATCTTGTAAGTGCGATAACATATAACGAAAATAAATATTCATTCTAGACTGGATCATTCTTTAAACAATGCTTTTTTTTTGTTTGTTTCTCCTTATTGCTTCTCCAACGGCGAAATATTCAGAGTGGCTTAACTCGAACGTTCTACATTCTGTCTGTTACAAAATATATCAATTCATTCCTTACTACTCCTTCTTCTCTACAGATATCAACTTGCATTGTTTTCTTATCTACGTCTACATGAAAAGTTGCTATCGGTGGAATTTGCATCTTTCCATGGAAGATATCCGTTGCAGTAGGAATCGTTCTTGGTCCGAGAATCGAATTTGTGTACAGGTAGAGGCTGACCGAAGCTGGATCTGCCGGAAAGAACGAAGCACTTGTTAATAAAAATTCGAGGTCACAACTCTTACGCGTCGAGTCTGAAATTATTGAGTACCTTTGATGTGTTTGTTGGCCTTTGCTATTCTCGTTGCGATCATTGCAGCTGTATCGTTGTGGTACACTTTCACAGACGTTGTGAAGAGCCCGCTGCATTGCTGTGGATTTACCGCTGTTACAGTGATACCGGGACTTGCGGAAAAACTGATGTACGGGTTACCGGGACAGCATTCTTCTTTCGTTTTCTCAGGAGCTTCGTCCGTGTATCGTATCTCGATTTTCTCCAACTATGAATACATCGTGTTGAAAGAAAAGTATTTGTTATCGAATATGTTGAATGTTATACTCACGTCGAGGGTATTTTGGAAGTAATCTATGCTGCCATTGAGAACATCCACTTCGACAAAGTCGAGAGTAAGATTAAGAGCAGTTATACCAGAAACTTCCATTTTTTCTCTCGTTGTTTGCACAAATGGCATCACTCGTTTCATGTACTTCTTCAATTCGGACTTTCCACCCAACTCTGTTGCAATTACTTTATTCTCTGGCAGAGTTTTATCATTCTTCTGTAAAAATAATTTGATCCATCGTTTTATCGTTATAATCACAACGAAGCTCGTTTACTGTCGATGGTACTTACGTTATAAAGTTCTTTCATCGTTGTAAGGACAATGCTTTGCCACGTTGGAAAAGTCTTTGCTACCCATATAGTGCCGAGATTAGGTTTTTCCACAGGATTTTCTTCGGTCTTTCCTTTTGCTGCTTTCTTCGGCGTACAATAATTCTTCAGTAGAATTCTAAACGCGTGAGCAGCGTTCATGATATATTGAGACGATTTAATGAGAACTTCGTCGATCGGACCTGTAGCAGGCCATTGAGCTTTTAACACGCTTTTCTTGCCAATTATACCGCGCACGTGTTCCGCCACGTGGGGACAGATCGGTGCTAACAATATCGTCTGTATTTCGATGTACTGCATTATCAAATGCCAATTGATGCCATCGAGGGTGCTTAATTGCAAGTATTTGTCTCTGGCTGCCTGCAGCTCGAAAAAGCCCGTTCTTAATGCCTCTTTGTATAACATATTTGCATAGTTTTCATTCGTTTCTTTTATCTTCAGGTTCATCTCGCTAAAAGTAAAAAAGGAGCAATTGTCAAGTGTGACATTCAAATGTCTATTCAATAGGGTGGTAACGTACCTTTGGAAGACTTTGTCGTTGAAAGTCTTTGTTTCGTCCTTCCTGAAGGTAGATTCACTTGCCAAAACTTCCTTGACCCACTCGATGAAAGTATAAAGACGTAAGATGCCCGCATCGGCCATCGATTCGACGAAATTCGCATCCTCAACGGAATCACCGGCGTCAGCGAGACACAGACGCATGCCGTCGGCAGAAAATTTCTGTACAGCCTCGGTAAGGGTCAGGAAATTCCCTTCCGATTTTGACATCTAAGGATAATAATTCAACGATGATAATCAAGTTATTTTTATGATATTTAGGATTTTTGTAATACTTATTCGTCGTGGTGTACCTTGGCGGAATTGAGCAGTAGATGTCCATTGGCTCGAATACCCTTGGGCCACATGTCCGGTTGTTTGGGCCACATTGCGGTATGATTGTAGATAAAGAATGTTAGATGATTCTGAACGAGATCTTTGCCCGAAGCTCGAAGATCAACCGGATACCAATAGTGAAATTCTCGTCGCATGTGATTCAAAGCTTCTTCTTTAATCGTGGTTTTTGGAAGATTCGCGTCTTTAAAGAAGATGTAGTCCCAAACCTCCGGGGTCATTTGATCGGCTCTATAACAGAAAAAGATTTGAAAATTTTTCCTTTACATTGGAACGAAGTATATCGATTATACGATACGTACCTGATGCCTAGAACATTTGGTTTGTCGCCCTTAAAGGTTCCACCTTGGATCAAATGAGCAATCGTATAATAGGCCATGTAGATCGTCGAGTCGGATAGAGATTCTATAAGCCATTGCTCGTCCCAAGGGAGTTTGGTTCCTTGAAAGAGAAACAAAATCACGAATAAAAAAGATTTTTGCGCTTTTACGTATTTATCGTGAAAACGGGTAAAAATTCGTATTTACCAAGTCCATAAGTCCTGGAGCAAGCGTACTCGTGAAGCCAGTCGAGACATGCCTCAAAATTCTTTCGTACTTCATCGTGAAAAGTTTCCAAACTCGCGAGAGCCTTGTCTGCCTCTTTCCTCCAGTTTGGTTCGCCGTAATCGAGATACCATTGATTACACAGAGCAACGACGCACTCGTCGTTCGATCGCGACATTATCGTTTTCTCCGGCTCGTAATAAATCACCGCTTCGCCGCTATCGACTAGTTTCTTCTGCAACAGTTTCTTAACATCTTGCACCTTCTTTCCTTTGTACTCGCCTACCAACAGAATACCATCGTAGAAACCCTTGAGATAGACCAATTCCTTGGCTTCCAACAGCTTCACACGATCGTTCTGGGATTGAATCTTTAGCATATTATAAAGCGTGACCGCCGTTAAGTTTCCGTATTCGGGAATCTCGAGTATTGGAATTGGTTCGTACGGCAAGACCATTTCGTCCTTAATTCCATATTTCTCGCGGAATGGTTGTTTCTTTTTGAGATCGACGAGGGCCGCGTAGTCGTCGGGTGAATCGCTAGGAACGGATGTAACTACTCCGGTTCCTTTGTCCTCTTTGATCGTTAGCATTGGTAGAGTGTAGATAATTTTATTGCTTGTTAGCGGAGCTCGAAGAGCAAGACCGAGAATTTCTTGACCGACGAATCGAGCCACGATCGCAATTTTTCCCTCGGCTTTCATGAATCCCTGATAAGCCAAGTTTCTCGCTGATCTCTCCGTTGATACATAAATATCACCATTAGCAAGTTCATAAGCAATGTAACGTATTTCTGGATGAATCCAGCAATTGGTCTGGCCGTACATGGTTTCCGGACGTAGAGTCGCACCAACCAGAAACACGGGCTTGCCCGTTACGGATTTCAGCTTGGCGGGATAAGGCTCCATTAGTCTCATCTTTATGAGCGTGTATTCTTGAGGACCTACACCCTCACCGGTCGAACGATCATGATCCATGCAAGGTTGACCATCTTTCGGCGAAAATATTGTATATCTCTTGCCGTATTTGATCTTGTTCCTAGCTTTCAGATGCATAAATTGCCATCTGACAAAAGAGTCGTAGAATGGATTTGCATCGGTAGTTATGAAGGTTCGACGCCAATCGATGTGTAGACCGATAGATTTGAGATCTTTCACGGCAAGAGGAGGGAAATAATCGAGCCAGTAAGCAGCATCGGCAAAATTTTTTATCTCGTCGTCCTTCAGACCCAGACTCTGCATTATTTGCCATTGATACTTTGCGGATCCAGCCTTTGCTACAGCTTTACTCTTTTTACCCTTGCTTTTGTCCTTCATGACAATTTCATCCACTACTTCCTCGACAATTGCCTCGTCCTGGGGAAACTTTGGTGGATATCCAAAAACTTCCATTTCACGTTTTAGCTTGTCGGAACAGGCTTTGATGGGCATACCGGTGCAATGGAAACCAAATGGAAATAATACTCTTTTACCCAACAGACGATTGTACCGTACCGCAAACTATTTAAATTAGAAATAAGACTTGTTTGTAAAATTATACATCATATGCCCTTTTCATATTAGTCCAGCATTGTCTACAAAGCCGATTGAAAATTTTTTATTTATGAAATCATTCCGATCGAGCGTTAGTTTTAAAAATCATTGACTATTCAAAATCCTCGACAGGGTGTTACGCACAGTGTAGCTAAATCTTAAATGCCAAGTTTAAAGTTCTTTACCTCGCATTTTGACAAAGAAAATGTGTGTCCCAAGTGAAGACGACCGTTCATATAGGGAAACGGAAAAGTCGCGAGAAACTTTTCGCTCGGGTTCTCCCTTGGTGTCAAAGGGGCGTCCGCCTCGTAAACTTTTTCGGCTTCCCATTGTCCCTGCACTGTTTTCTCGATTTTCTGAAGATACTCGACCTTGAAGGTTCCTTTTCGCTCGCCTGCCTGTATGTGACAAATATTTCACGGTTTGAATGACACTTGAAGTGTATTAGGCGGCCGACAAGCAGCTGGTAATGAAGTTATGAGAAAGAGGTTAGGAGCAACTTTGCAATGTATCCTGTTATTTCGGATATTTCTCAAGTATTTAAAAGTGCGACTAATTACGAGGTATAAAAGCAATGAATCGTGTTTAATAACCATCGCAGTTGAGCGTTTATTGTCAGCAATATATCCAGCAGATAAGCCGTAGTAAGTACACGTGTATCGGCTTCCGTGGTTCTATATACACTAAACTGTGACTAATCCCATATGATGAAAGAGTCTACCTGTAGTGTTGTACCAAAGTATACCAACGAAGTCAAGCGGCCTGCACAAATCATAAAACGCAATTTTATTTGATTTTGATATTACTCCGATTCATTCGAGACTTATCTTCGATGATCGTTCGACCGAGAAATCTATTCTTGCGTACTGTTATATGATTTTTGCAAAATTAGAAAATTCTCGTGGTTATTTGTCGAGTCGAATAAAAAAAAGCGAGTCGAAAGATCGTTTTTCTTCGATTGCAAGTTTTCTGGGGCGTGCATTCGGATTTGGAGGGGGGGTCATAGAACCCGGTAGAATCGTCGTAGACTGCGCCTAGCCGATGTATTATATATATATATATTACGAATCGTAATTGGTTTGAGTAGACCATTTATTGCAGGATGATTAATGTCATCGACATGTAACATTAATTATTGTCCATCGAAGCAGGACTACTATTATCTGCATGAATTCTAACGGATCTTTTGGACCCGAGTCACTGTCCAGCGAACCGCAATTCCTCGAGTGCTCTCATTATTACTCCGTGACAAATTATATTTCCCAACCATTTTTTCTTCTTTAAAACGTCGGCATCTATTTTTTTTCTCGATATTCCATAAACTGTACGCGTGACCTGCCGCGTCAATGTCGGACTTATCTATTACTTAGTTTCCCTAGCAATATACATCCATCGTCTTTCCTAACAGAATAGAAGAAAACAAGATCGCAATGAGCTCTCGGCAATGATCCGTACTCGACCTTCTTTTCACATCTAAACGCCGACAGTTCCGTCGTTGATTGCAATTATTAATTTATCGTGCGGCACCGTTTTCAACACGGCGTAACGCAATTTTGTTACGTGTTTCGTACGCATCCTCTCTATCTACGTATCTCAACCTGTACCGTTTTCACGAAATGGGAACGTTAAGAGAAAATATACTTTGAATGGATGAAAAATGCACGCGATACAAGGATACGCCTATATTTACTAAATAAGTAAATAAGAACATCGGTATGCATTCCAGACCGTGCCAACCACCTAATAAAACCATAATTATATATAAAATTAGACGATACGAATTTAATACCACTGTGTTCAAACTTCAGTTTGTTTAATCGTCTAATCAGCGGAAAACGGAATGGACTTGGAACCGGAACTCGAGATATTCGTACAACCGGAAGTAGAGGACCGATCGAGTACCCATTTGAAATTTCGAACGATAAATTATTTGAACGAAGCCGCGGCCAGCGCCTTAAAAAAAAGAAGCCCGTGTATTTCGCCCATATATTCAATCCGGTTCGCGAATCGACCTGAATGTGTATCGTATGTATACCACATGCATGGCATACTGCTCAAAATTATTCTTCTCCGACAGACCTGGTTTTGTGTCTGTTCGTTGCATTCACTTCTCATACAAACAAGTACCTACAATATACGTATTGTTCTTTATGATGACGAGCGAGGGAGAGAGAAGACGACGAGGAACGGAGAAAGAATCGTAACGAGCGAAAGGAAGAACTATTATTAGACACAAAACTAGAAGAGTACCAACATCTGAAACGAGTCTCAAATTACATTATAACGATCTTAAAAAAAAAAAAAAAAAAAAAAAAACAGGTAAGAAAAGTGGGCGTACGCCTCTTTATATTTCCCTCATTTACCATTAAATGAAATGTAGCCCGACGTAACGCCAACACGTACCTAAAGGATAATAAAATACAGTAATAATAATTTATCCGCGACATAGCTTCGAAGAATTCGTAAACGAGTTTCCCTATACACTACGTTCGATTCGAGAGGATTCATCGAGCTCCTTATAGTCGCGGTGGGGAACACACGCGAATTGCCACAGTAGTAACACGGGGAGAGCAACCAGTTTAAACGCACACGGCGCTTGATCACGGTCTCCTCGAGCGTACGTTATCGAATCTCTTCGGTCCTTTTCGAACGAAAAAACTGAAATAAAAGTATGAATTGCAAAAATTTTGATGCATGATACGATCGGTGTGAATTTTGATCGCGTTCGATATATCGTTGAATTAATTATCGACGGAATATATTAAAATAGTAAATACAAAAATGTAAACTAAGTGATTGATTGTTATGAAGTTATTAAATTTATGTAATAATTCTGGAGTATATGAGATGAGAGAGTGGATAAATATAAATAATCGTTAAATACAATATTTACTGGGTAAAGAGAAATATTGTAACCGGCACATCTCACGTGCATTCGATCCTGAGATAAAGATATGATCGTCAAGATCACGTGGACACGGACGATTATAATTGTTGCTTTAGTTTCGACGATAAGTGGTAATGTGCTGCATGCAACGACTACCGAATCGAGCGGCGAGTATCTTCGTAAAGTTATGCTCGAGCTTCGGGATATGAATTTGCCACCCCCGAGCACGGATCGTACGACCGGTTCGTTTTACTTCGACGTCGATGATAGAAATTTTCTCGCCGGTAAACGACATTCCAGTCGCAAAAGGATAGTCCAACAGCTTCCAACGAGTCACGACAATTCGGTCCTGCAAGTTCCGATGATACAAACGATCGCCAAAAAAATCGAACCGATCACGGTCGATCAGATTGTCTCTGAAACTGCGACGAACAATCATTATTATCAGGTGAAGAAAACTAACTTGGACGGACGTTTTTCAATGTACGGATATCGCGTTATGCGTATACGGCAATGAGTCTGTACCGATCTTGAAAAAATCGACAATGAAAATATTCGCGATGAAAAAAAAAAACCTTTTACTCACGTGTACATCGTACTTGTTCGCGAGAGTGACCCAGTACCCTAAATTCTTTCATTTTCATCCCGCAGCATGGGCGTTTGTTTTCTTTTTTCATCACCTTACTCGTTACGTCTAGGAAATTGATGTTGTCCATTAGACGCTACACGCTAAACGAACGAGAGCTTTAAGCCACGTGCGATGAAAAGAAAAAAAAAACGGTGATTTGGCCAAACTTGCGATCGCCCTTGTTCAATGACGATATTCAGTTTGGAGGAATAAATTTGATATTACAGTAAAATAAGAAAGTCATTATGTTTATTCAAACCAGTTTTCGCTGGTCGAATGTATATTTTGTTTCTTCGAGCGAATATCGTCATTGGAGGAAAGGAGAACGACCGTGGTTTTGATCGGATGAACAAAATTTTTTTCCACTGTACCGTTAGTCAATGTAAACAGCAAACGCCACCAACCGGCGCGAGAAAATTTCGTATTAGTTATTCGGAGATGGTGATGAATCACGCGTCAATTTTTTTATTTCTTGGTAATTAATTCCGGTTTCATCTTAGATCCGTAAGATCGTTACAAATCGGTACCACGTTTGCACAGTTTACGAGACGTTGGATAAAAAAAAACTTGACTCTCGTATTTCTTGTTTCCATTCGCACGTTCAGCTTCCCGGAGAAGCTTCGATTCTTCCAGCTCCGCAAAAGGTAATAGCACCGGATGTACCTGCAATCACAAGAACACAGCTCAACGCTATATACAAACACGCGTACGAGAAAGGAAACGCTGTGAGCCTGAACGCACTGGCTAATGTTCTTCGACACAGACAATTGACGACCGCAACGCCGAATAATTTAGGAATCGGTGACTCGAAACCGATGTACACTTACTACTTTTATCCGTTGAAATCTTTCATGAACGATGCGCACGAAGGAAATAGTTTGCTTCCGGTCATGGTGAGCCAACATCCTGGTACAATGATCCAATTTCATCGACGCTTAAAAAGTGGTGGATTACGGAAATTGCACACTTTTTCCAGAATTTGCAGCAGCCCGAGCATAATCCATTGACGGAAGCTTCTCAAAAGGACATGAGTAATCCTCTGTTCATGGCAATTAGCGGATTCGTCGGTATGGCGGTGTTGTTCATGATCGGTGTTCTCCTGTTACCGCGCCTCGGTGATTTCAACTCTCGGGTCGCCAGTAATGAGAAATTTCTCGATCTTACCCAGACCGTGGGCGAAGCTATCGATCGTCAGAATTGCACCGATCAATTTTCCCTCAACAGTTTCAATGGAAGATTCGGTGTTCCCTGTCAATCTGTAAAAATACCAGCACCAAAGTAATTGAATTTCTATTCTCGAGTCAATTTAAAATTCTTCTTTTTTTCTCTCACATAATTCATATGTTTTTTGTTTTGTTACGAATATACTTTTCAGACCTTCCTCGGTTGTTCTCCTCACGAAAAAATCAATACTGCGCAAGGATGCTGCAACGAGGCGAAGAAAGATTTCACGAAAATGTAAAGTCGCACCGTGCAAGAAGAGCGTCCATTAACGAATCGGCTCGACGTGAGAAATATTATTTGATATTATATATAGCGTGTACTAAATTTTTAGCGAATGTATTAATATATTTATTCACGTCAACAGCCTCTTCGAATAATTGTTCTTGTGTCTGTGTGTATGTGTATATAAATTAATTGTAACATCGTTATGTTCAGTGTCATAAAATTTGTCTCGCGACGCTTACAAGTGTTTGCCGAGAAACTTTTTCAATGTATTCGCGAGACCGTTGCGTCGTTATTGTGTCGTGAGTTTTGTTTGTTTTAACATTGAGCGCACCTTTATCGTAAAACAAATCGGAGCTCTCGTTATAAAAAAAAATGAAAAAAAAAAAAAAATGAATAACATCGTTCGATGATGAGCGCGGTTGTATATAATCATCTCCTGTCAATCTTACATGAACCTGATGATCGCTAAGTTACGGTCATCGTCGTCGTCACACTTGAGTCGTCGTTTACGATCGTCCCTTCTATTTCCTTTGTCTCTTTGACGGCACAAATTTACCGTTAACGTTTATAATGAATATCATACAAAATCTAAGACTAAATTATTATTCATAATTCGTGGCTTATATACGAACTCAATATTATATTTTCAAACATACATATATTTATTCTAATATATGTATATTCATATATAAATATATGCATGTATACATATATTTATATATATATGTAGTATGCAGCGACAACATCGTATTCATCGTTAATGTTTTTCTTCTTCTTTTTATTCATCACCGTCTCGTTAAAAACGTTACTTTACAAAAAAAAAGAAAAGAAGAAACCTTTCGCACAGTCCATTTGATATTTCCGAGACTCCGTGTGTGGAAGTAAATCGGAAAAACCGGCCTTGCACATCGGCAGATGTTCACATTCGAATATTCGCCATTCGGCTCTCGAATTAAACGCTTTCATAAAACCGGTATGGTAACGGCTGTTCTTCATTTACAAATAATAATAGCTCTTTTATCGCCGTTGTACGTAGGCCGCATCACGGCTCTCAAAAATTCATTTCGTCTCAATCGTGTACAAGCTGCTGCTCTTTTTTACTCTCAATCCGCAATTCGACGAATAACGCACGAGAAAAAGCGTACTCTCGAGAAGCTTTACGACGAGAACGCTCGCGATCGGAAGATCATTTGAAACGCTTATACGAGCCACGATTCACTACGATGAGGTAGGTGTGACGAGCTTTTTGTTATTTATTTATTGGATGATTGCGAACAAAGGCCTTATCTCTTTTTTTTTCAACGCCGCTCAGCGTTATATTCGCATTGCTTTGTTTTCGTTTAACTCGCTAGTCTCTATCCTCTTTCTTACAGAAAATTGTATATAAAATCCAGCAACATCAAACGATTGTTTCACCGTAGCGACGAAAGTTCACGATCATTCGCAACGAAATACACGAATAATCTTACTGCCAAATATGTTTGCCTCGCTCTCGCGTGCTCGTAACTTTGCAAAAATAAACAAACAAACAAATAAATAAACAAAATTATCTCGAATTCTGGTCACGTTGATTTCACGGATGTCGCGCACCAAACGCACGGAGATACTTCGTCGTCGTAGTCGTCGATCGATTCACAGTTAATTCGGTGCACTCGCGAACAATATGTCTCTTTTTGCCTACTCGGTCTTTATCATTTGACAATTTTCGCTTTTTTTTCATTCTCCCTCTGCACGTACTCTCTTAAATTGCTCGCAAAATTATTATTAAGCTTAAATACTGATTATTGTACGTTTAGAGCCGTCCTCCTTCGAGTCCAGATCCAAGAGCGATCAAGTCGATCGGATAAAACAGAGCGGAAAAAAAACTATAAAAAAAAACATGAGATATCCAATCGGCTTGATCGATCTTCGTTGGCTTAAAAATACACTGATCACCCAATGTAGTAGAAAAGGACATATTTCCGTACGGAGCCGCTTGTGCAGATCTCTATTAACGCGTTAATTTCCAGTTCACAAAGTTATTGCTCGAAGCGCGACGGAATAATTCCTTTTGGCGAGCATTGGGTTCGCTGATATTCGCACAAACAATATTTATGCGCAACAATATACATTGGCAAAGCTCTACAGCGGTTTACACGGGCTTTGTGGCACGAAAAGAAAAGTAAAAAAATATAAAAAAATATATATATACATATATATATATATATATATATATATATATATATATATATATATATATATATATATATATATATATATATATATATATATATATATATATATATACTCGTATATATATATAAAGAACTTACTATATTTTTGTATCGGTCACAATAGCAATGCTACTAGCGATATTAACAATATAAATATAAATATATATATATATATATATATATATATATATATAGACAGACAATATTCGTCTCGGAGCAATGGCGCGAATACAACGCAATCGAGACGAAAACTAGCGACTAATTTACACGAACTATTGAATGTAGTTGTTAATAAAATTATCGTGAGGACTTGAGGAAAGGGATCGGGGTACCTTTAGGCTTGTGCCGATTATACAGATGCCGATGGGGACAGGGTGGAAAAAAACGATAATAGTGGAATGAAGGCGACTCGGCGAACGAAAGGAGATACTAAACGTTTATCGGATGATTGTCTCTCTCTTTCAGTTCCTCTCTCGTGAAAAGACCATGGCTTATCGTTAGCATCACGCGCACCAGAGCTAAACTTGACTAGAAAACAAACGAACGAATTTAAATCTGAAAAATATTCTATTTCTTTTTCTCAATGACTCCGTTTTTTTTCACTTTATCGTCAATGTCCCTTCCTCTCTCTAATTTAAGCTTCTTATCGCCGATGGATTCACGATGAAGAGATAAAAAGGAAGAATGTCCCATGATCTGTGCTCGAGCGGTACGAGTAATGTGGGTAAACACGTCAATGACTTTCGGAGCACGTTTTGTAACTAAATATGCCACAGTCGCGTTGATCATCGCCAATCCTTGTACGTTATACATACATATATATATAAATATATAATATACGAAATATAAAAAACATATGACTTGTCTTACGTGGTGCGATTCACAGCTTGTTAACTCGACGTATCGATAGGGACGACAACGAAACAAACAAAAAAAAGCCATTTTTTTCTTCTTCTTTTCTTTTCATTTTTCTTTTCAAATCCTCTCGGTCGAGACGAACAATCGTTAAATTGTGTAAGAAATATATAGTCAGTCTTTCCCCGTACATAGAAGAACAACAAAAATT
Organism: Netelia inedita; assembly: GCA_964017225.1. Classification (NCBI taxonomy): domain Eukaryota; kingdom Metazoa; phylum Arthropoda; class Insecta; order Hymenoptera; family Ichneumonidae; genus Netelia; species Netelia inedita. The sequence goes on along the minus strand of OZ024922.1, from coordinate 31,775,991 downwards.
GTGTATGCGTGACAAAAATTGCTCCGCGCGACCACTGGCGTCTTCTGGTATCGTTTCGATGTCGCCACGTTAAACTAATAATACGCGGTCGCGCAATGTATATATATATATATATATATATATATATATATATATATATATATATATATATATATATATATATATATATATATATATATATATATATATATATCTTATATGTATATATTTACACAATCGATCGAGGGTTCGTTATGACGAATGAATCAATGAAATGACAATGGCCGATAATTCATTATTATTTCGGCAATGTGACACGAAACGTGACGATTTCGCTCGATTAGCGGTACCGCGATTACCGCCAAATGACAACGGAACAGAAAAATCATTAGGTCTGTTATTTAGTATTAGCACGTCCTCGTGTACGAATTGTCAACTCGCGCATCCGTGGAAATGTTAGGAATAATGCCAAGCTTATGTGCTATTATATATATGCGTTAATTCAATCGTACACATTTACATCCATACAAAACGCACCGCACTCCTTCGCAACGCCGCCGTCGCGATCCGCTATATCGTAGCGACAGTTTTGTAACGATCCTAGGCTGTTTCTTCTTTTACCTCGTAAAAATCTACATTTACTTTAGTGGTGCGATGACTGTGTACCGCTATGAAACATTTAGGATTCTTCATTTGTGTGTGTGTGTGTGTGTGTGTTTTTTCATCTTTTTTCATTCTACACATGTAAAAAAGAATGGATCGACGTACGTATCGAATATATAATAATACTTGAATTGCGAAATACTCGTCCAACACGGCAGGGAGGTATAACACGACTCTCGCCGTTCGTTGAGAATTTGGCAGCGAGAGCGAAACGAGCGAGGATCTAGATTGTAATTTTTCATTTTACGAGTTGATGCTAATACGCGCGGATGGATAGCACGGGCATCATCGTCTCTAGCCAAAAAAAATGTATTCATCGTCGCTTACTTCGTAGCTCACGCAAACCAGTTTGTAAATGGTAAAAAAAACGACCTTGCAGGCTTACCGCGTTGTATCGAGATTTACCGGCGAGTCTTTTCTTCTATCTTACCGAGCCTCACGAGTATACGCAACACTGCTTGCTCTATACTTTACATATAAAACAAAAAAAAAGACCGAGTCAATTTTCATTCTCGCGTTAATTCGTAACTCGTGCTCTGTCCTTTATCCCAGTGATAATACGTAAATGTCTGTGTACGCTCGTTCATGAGCGTGCGCGCAGTCGGGAAGAACGAAAATAATAATATGGCAAAGGCCAATATGGCGCGACGCGTGCCGCGCTTCTTTGGTTCTCACCGAGAAAATAAAAATCCACAATCGGTCAAACGTTCGCATAGTTTTTCTTTTCCCTCAATGACTCAAACGCGAAAGAAATCTTTCGTTTCGATGAATCCAACGATTTACGAACGAGACGTGGTCAGTCTTCAAGTTTCTAACCTTCAGGATGCCTCCCTTCATTAAGAAGCCGGTTCGTCGTCACCGATATTATGAAGATCCGCATAGTTGACGATCGCTCGATGAAGAAACTCGTATTGCGACTGTAAAATAGAATTTATTTGTTTAATTCTTCATGAAGAATATTCGTACAGCTTTCCGAGAAAAAAAATTGAAACTTACAAAAGCACCGATCATTCCGTGTCTCTGTGAGCGAAGTTTCTTCGTCGTCGTGAAAATATCGACGCGTTTCTCCGTGCGTAATTGTTGTACCAATATACCGAGAGCAACGAACATAGAACTCCTGTCCGAGCCATAGCTGCAATGAATCACCAATGGACCGCTCGATTCAACGTCATTACCGAGAGTCTGATCAACGAGTTCTATGACACCTCGCGTCACTTCCGGCACTTCGCCCTCGACCGTTGGCCATCCGTGATACTGATACTGCGTTACGACCACAGTCTCGTCGGTTTTTGTGTTCGATACGCAAAGTTCGCGTCTTGTGTAATAAGGACAGCTCTCGCTCTGTATATAACGTACTCTTATGTGATCGTATATCGTCTCGTCGTCGGGCCAGTAACGCGGACATTTCCTGGGTCCTTCGCTCAGCTACAATACGCAATTAATTTTTATTAGCTGTTTGTCCGGCGATCGGCATTTACGAACGATACAAAATTACTTACGTCCGAGAGCATTACGATCGTCGATATACATTGTTCCGATATCATGCGCCAAAAGTCAGCTATCGTACTATCAAGGGGATCCTGCGTTATGACGAAAGATTCCGAATTATCGTAACCCTCGATGAACGACGCGTTGATATACGTCGAGTGTTCTCTACCGGGTATGGGCGTTAATATCACGCGGTTTCTGTCGTAAGGTATTACCAATTCGCTACGATTCTTGATTCTGTTTTCATCGCCACCACCGACCGAAAACGATTTACGATCTTCCAACACAGAACTGATTTTCTGCGAATTTAAAACAAGTTCCTAAAAAACTGAGATGTGAGTAAACGTCGTAGGTTTTTGGCTTTTTTTATAATAAAACTTACATCGTATTCCTCCTCCATTCGACACTTCTCCTTGCCGTTGTCGCGTAGCCTAAGCTTTTCGACGTTAGTTTTTAATTGTGAAATCGGTATTTCCGTATCGCCGTACTGTGCCATTTCCATCAAAGAGCGATATATGAAGATGTACTGTTTCAACGATTGCACGAGAAAATTTCGCTGATGACGCAAATCACAGACGGTGTTGAAGATCGAAACTTGACCTTCGTCCGCGAGTTGTTGAAGCAACGAATCGAGAGCAACTAGCGTACCGGTCCTACCGACACCGGCGCTGCAGTGCACGAGTATAGGACCTTTCTCGAGCGAGTAAGCCTCGTTGACGCGTTTGATAAAACGGAGAATAGCATGAGGATGTTCCGGCGCCATGAAATCCTTCCACACGAGAAAGTGATACTGCACGATCGTGCGTGCGTCTCGTTCGCCCGTACGCGTCATTTTTAATTCCCGCACTACGTAATCCGAGAATGGCCTCTGTCTCACGTGTTCGACCGTAATATCACCAAAATTCTTCGTTTCTCCCTTGTCGGGCCAGTATTTCGCGCATTTTGTCTTGGAATATTCCTCGAGATTCGTGAGCATCAGGACGAGTTCAAGATGCTGTTCCCATATCATACGCCAATAGTCGCAAACCGTATTTTCCATAGGACCCTGGGCGCATATAAATTTCTTGCGTTCTTTGTAGCCAAGTACGAAATTTCCATTGATATAGTCCGAGCCACATATGCCGTCTATCTGCGAGAGACGAACTCTCGTCTGATCGTAACATTTTATGTCCGGATAACGATTTTTATAGAGATTCTCCCGTGCCTCGGAAGCGCGGGTTGTACGATCGGTAAAGCGATCGGGCAAAAGTTCGAATTCATGCTGAAAACCATAATCCGAGTCTCTATGGCGTTCGAGATATGCCTGAAGAAGTTCGCCCTTTGGTATCGGTGGCATATCCGGTGGACTAGCCGCGACTAGCTGATGTCTACCTCGAAGGCTTCTGCAGAGATGCCTGCCCACAAGAAGGCATCCATTAGACAATATGGGAGCGACGAAATTCAATATTTTTCGCATAAAACCCAGCCGTTACAACTCACCTGAAACTATTCCTGAGTGTGATGATTTCCTCGCCTCTCTGTTCGGCACGTTTCGTGTATCTGTGCAGTACGCACAGTGCAACCAAGAGTATTGCTATAATGAGTATGAGAGCAACGACTATCTGCAGAATAACCTCTAGAGTGTTCTCCTTCTCGGCTGTGATATTTCGCGAGTCCAAACCACCGTAAAGATGATGAAGATAACCGCTGTACGCGGGTATTATCCGACCCTCTCGATCACCGTACACTATGCAGTCCGAAAAATATATTTTACAAAAATCTTCCTAAATCGATTAAATTGTAATTAAGTCGATCTTCGGTCAAACTCACCGATAACTTCGATAAACGCGGTGTAATTCGCTTTCTCGTCGATGAAACCGTCGTACGGAGGATACTGTCCAGATTCCGGTGGATTCTCGATCGGAACTAAATTCGTCCCGACCGCATCGTCCCTTTTACGTCGAGCCGATGCACCCGTCTCGTTTCTCGATTGGCTCATCGTGGTAGTTTCCACCAACGTTGGATCAGCGGTCGTTGGAGCGCTGCCAGAATTTTGAGCGGTTGTTTGCACAATTACCGGCGCAATCGTGGCGTTTGTCGTCGCGGTACTCGATACTTCGGGCGTGAGATGCAAAGTCGGCGTGACTTTGGGTCTCAGACCAATGCAACGATCACACGCATTACTGGCGTTGAAGGATTCACCGTCACCGAGAAAAACTTCGGCCAAAAGATGGTCGCTGTCGAACATTTCGGCGAGATACGCGCCACCGGCCGGCGAAGCGTGAGCGTAATGATACGTGTGAATTTCCATTTCATCGGGTGGTGGCAAATCGCCCGGGGTCTTTTGAGGTTCCAGTTTTATCATGAATATTCTATAGCAACATATAGGACCGTTTCTCTCCGATATCCTCGGGAGATAGAGTTTGAATAATTGTCTACCCTGATTCTCGATTTTGCGCCACGAGCGCATATTTAAATTCTCTCTTTCCGGTATAGTAACGGGCATTGTACAATTTCCTATGGCATCTTTGCCGGGACTGCGAAGTCTCGTTACGCACCAAGCTCGTACCTGTTTACATAACAATGACACTGATGATTTCATTTTATTCATTTTCGATCAAATATTTCATTTTAAAACGGACGAAAATAAAATTTCTTATAAAATGTCGAAGTTATTTTTCTTCAATGATAAAGCAAGAAAAATGATGTCTCACCGAGTAATTTGTATTTGGCGGTAGACTCTTGAATTCGTAACTGTGCTCGAGTTCTTTGACAGTTTTGTCGGGTAATCTCCACCAGTCGTTACCCTGTCTGCCTAGATCATTGCGATATTTAGCAGAACCGGTAAGTTCCAATTGATAACGCGTTATAACGCCGTTACGTCTTAACGGCGGTTCCCACGTTACGGAAACGTAAGCCGTGTTACTGATATTATCGAAGCGACACGCTACCGTAAGATTTTGAGGAGCTCCACAAACTGAAATATCAAATAAGTCAAATGTTCAATGAGTTTTTGAGATTTGGGATATGCAACGGTGGGAGATAATGTATCTAAATTACCTCCATCCATTGTAGTACCATTGACGACCTTGCTCCAATTTCCACATTCTTTCGTGTATTCGCTGCACGCAGCGATTTTAAACTGGTAAGTTTTGGCAGGATCGAGATCAACGAAAACGTAAACGTTGAAAGGCTGAGAGGGATAAATTGCTTCCTTTTTCTGATCACCGTGCGTCACCATGAGATTGTAATAATGTACGTGCTCTCGTAATTCAACCGGTGGTACGTTCCACCCGACCGTTATAGATTGATGGGTAAATCCATTTACCGAGACCGTTGGTACGAAAACAGGGTCTAAATAATTATTTTTCACGGATAATTCTTTTTAATGATGGAAAAAATTCAAGTTTTTAACAATTTTTTGTTTTTATTAAGATGGATAACGTACCTTCTTCGAGAGTGGTGATCCAGCGAGGATCTGTTTGTACTTGGGATCTTCCGATAGCGTTCGTAGCCTGGATTTTCATCTGATACGCCGTAGCTTTTTCTAAACCCTTGAGAACGTAACTCGAATTACCACCACCAATTTTTTCGGAAGCAAATTGCCACCGATCACTGCCATTTTTCATATGTTGTATGAAGTATTCTTTGATGGGCTCGTTACCGTCATTAACCGTCCAATTAAGATAAATCTTTCGCGCACCAACGGCCTTCATAAAGTCAATATTGACCTGAGGCGTGTCGATAACGAAGAGACTCTGAGAAGCGCTCACGACGCCGCTATAATCATTCGCTGTGCAAACGTATGTACCATTGTCACGTCGCGTTACCCCTTCGAATACGAGGCTCGAAACTACGAGAGTCTCGTTAATGCGTTTAACATCCATAAGTTCTTTCAGGTGTTCGATACTTTCAGAGTCGTTACCCTTGAGCCACGTAAAATTCGTCAAGGGTTCGCCTCTCATATGGCATTCTAGATTAACCGACTCGCCGACTTTTCTTCTCACATCTTTGGCTGGTGTGATTTTACCAGGTTCTGGAAGAAGGGACAAAAACTGAGGCGAGTCGACTATCGTGTTCAAAAAAGTATTAAAACTCGAGTCGATTTTAGTATTTGGAATTAATTGTACGAACGAGCTCGTTGTCCATTTTGAAATAAGCAAACTTGATACATTATAGCATCGTAGCTTCGATGAATAATGGTGCGGATAAGACGTTTTGTTTCTTTGTAACGGTTGACAATGAAGGATCGAATGTTACATTTCTTACCTATGATCCTAACGAATACTGTTTTTTCCAACGATTCTCCGCCATTGGTTTTTGCTGTACAAGTATAATTTCCAGTATCATTTCTGCTAGCTTGCCTCAGATCTATACGAGCTCGAAAATCCGACTCTCTGATAGTCGTTAGATTCTTGCTTTCTGTGTACCAAGCAATCTGAGCTGGCTCGCTTACTCTGCATAGCAGAGAAGGTGTGCTGCCAGCTTCTATGCCATCTATATTCTGCGACGCTTCTATCTCTAATGTAGCTATAGTTCTGACTACGACTTCTGTGCTGCCTGTAGTTGCGACACCTATGAAATAAAACAATTACAGACTTCCAGATTCGGTCGCAGGCTTGCTTCTTTATGTCAGCCTGCTCTTCCCTATTCTCGCGATGTTCTTATTTTTTCTGTTTACATCATCGAGAATGAGACATAAAAAGAGAAGAGAGAGAGTAAGAGAAAGAGTCAGAGACCTCAAGCCTAATTGTGCAATGAATCTCGAGTTGCTCCAATAACGAAACGTGCCTAAATCAAAAATAAACTAGCCTACTCGCGAGGGAGTTGATCGAAACTAAAAATAAAGTAACAATCGATATCCCAGGTCTTCGAGCGCAACGCGCGAAGAGAGTGAAAGTCGTTGATTGAAAAAATAAAACAAACAATCAAATAAATAAAAACGATGAATCTTATTATTTTCGTTACCCTAAATCACAGATGCTCTGTTCCATGTTAACGCAATATTCTCGTGTTTTCATCGGTTGAACGCGATGAATAAAACATTCGCGAGCGTTGACTTTCAGCAACAAAAAACGACGTATCATCCATAGGACAGCGGTAAGTAAATAAGTAGAATTAGAAGCGAAATAGTAAACGATCGCATTTTCGGAGGATGCAGTCATAGACGCTGACAATTAATCTCGCGCCCTTCTCGGAATGTACATAAAGTACTGTAGCGTGTATGACAAGACCGGAAAACAAGAGAGTGGTCGGCGCGAATGAAAAGAAAAAAGAGAGAAACAAAACTTTGCAACGACTCTCGTGACATTCGAGAAAAAGCGCCAAGTCCCCAAAACGATGATTTATGTTCCGCATGTCGTTCGGTGTACTCACCGGGATTCTCGAGATCGGCACGAACGAGAACGAGACAGCAGAGAATGAGCCAAGTTATTAAATTCGCCATCGGCACACCGCGGCTTCGTAACATGGCGTCGTGACAGCCGGGCGGGTGTGAGCGGTAGCGGCAGCGCGGCGATCTGTGTATCCGGGCTTTTTCCCTTTATTACGAGACGCGTTCGTGTGAAAACTTCGCGTTACCCGCACTCCACCGAACTAACAATTGCTTCGACGATAACGTCTCATCGTTTCGCGGTTTTTTTTATTATTGCCAATCCGATACGGCGGCGAATATTTCGGCCCTTGAACTTCGTTTACAATCACTTGTTCATCTCACGACGTCGCGAACGCGCGCGCGAGAGCAACCACTCGCTTCAACAAGCATCCACGGTTTCCTCGTTACTACTTAGGGCGCCCTAGGGAGCGACGATACACACTGGTGTCAGCGAGTGTGTGTTGTTGCCGCTGCTTCTCAGTGTGAGAAGGGTGGCGCTGTTGCTGCTTTCACTTCTCGATTCATTCGATAATCGATCATGGCTTCTGGTATCGATTCTCGAATCTCGAGTTATCGAAATTATGGCGCGAGAGTGTGCTTTATTCAAACGCGTCATTGTTCAGAAAGTAACGAAGGCGGCTTGATGCAGTAAGTTGAATTAAAACAAAATCTATTTAATGTAATTATCTACAAATTGCCTTTATTTCATTACTATAATGCGTATTGGTACATTTTCATAACTGTCATGCATAAAAGTACTTGCTATTTGGTACACTTTGTTTTATCGTAGAGCGTAAATTATTTATCTTCTACGCGACACATTGAAGTATCTCATAAATTTTGTAGCGTTTTCGGGAATCGAAGCAGAGCCAACGATTACATTTGCGGAATAGCAATATTTATATTATAACGAAGCAAAACATGCTCTGCGTTTCCACGAGTATAAAAAAGAAATCTATACAAGGTATAGTATATTCGAACGTTCGCGTTTAACACAAAGTTGCCGATTTCGGGGCAGTGGTTCGCGTCATCTTCAATTTAATCGGCTGAATAATTAGCATATGTACTTACGTTATATTGCACTAATCAAATAATTTGCGCAAAGAGTACATCGGTATAGTTCTATGTCGCATCCGATTCCCCATTCCTTTTTCTTTTCACATCTTTCATCATTATATGAATACAGGCTAACAAATTGTATCTAGGTAAGTAGGAAACACACGCCTCGACATAAGTAACTGCGACGTAAAGAGTCGGCCTCTGACGACGAGGTGTGGGTTTGTCAATCAAAAGAAGAGGGCCTTGCGAGTTCACAAACGACTGATAATATAACGTGACTAAACACCTAATTCGTTTAAAACGGGGTTAGGACAGCAGACGTTTGGCTTCCACTGTTTTCGCGGAGGGTAGCGCGGTAGAAGGGAAGTGCGCGCGAAGTTGTGCACTCTACGTGATCCATGCCAGTCATCAAAACAACGTAAAGTTCCTCTCGTTAGAAACAAAGTGCATCGATGTCTTACCGACATAAACAAAAACGTGTCGCGACGCAAAATTTAACGACTCCGACAAGTCCGGCATGTGTCTTTAGGCGTTATTCGCGTAACGAAATAATTTCATAAAATATGTGTCACGGCTCATTTCCGTTCCTCACCGTGACATAAAAAATTTGGGAGTTTCTCGGTAAATTTAGTACCCGAAATAACGAAATTTAACGATCGTTGCAATCATGAACGCGGTTATCGGACAAACATCGAAAAGTTACGGCGCAGTGCCGATAGGTTCCCAAGTTTGAAGACGGAAGAATGCTGATAAAAAACAAATCGTAACTTCGTCTCGTGGGCTTTCACCCCGAACGCAACGATTCGCCGTGTCATGACCTACTGAGTCGGCCATTTCTAATTTTCAATATTTATTTACTTTTATCGTAATCGATGCATCTAATCGATTGTTTTACGAAAACGAGGGAACAAACTGTCGCAGGAAATATGATAAGTTATCTTGTGATGACCTTGAGCCTGGTGAATGGCGTACTGACGTCCGAGAATGCAATGTGTACCGGAAACCACACGCTTCTCGAGGCTCCGGGGGATGCGGTCATAGCAGGTGAATTGATAATAAAGGATTCGTCCCAGCCACAGAATAAAATAAAGAGCTCGAGCGAAGAAAAGAAAAAAATCGTATTCTGTACTTTTCTTACCTTGCTTCTTATTTTGTTTTTTTGTTTTTCTCGTTGCATTCTTCCATTCAGCTTTCGTTGACACCAACTACGGTCCGTACTGCAATGAAACGACGAACAAGGGCTTTCAGGAAGTATCGACAGCCCTTTATGTTGTACAAACCTTGAATAAATACGACTATGTACCGGGTCTCTCATTGGGTAAGTTTTTTTCGTCAAATTCTCAATAAACTCAAACACAGGTTAATTTTGCAACAAAGTTTCGTTTTTTCGATGAAATTGGGGTAGGAAAAATACGTTATAAAAAATAAAAATCTCAAAAATATTCGTAAAGAAGAAAAAAGAAATATACGTACACGTATTTCTTTTTTTAAATTTTTATTACCCAGGTCTGAACGTATTTGACACCTGTCATGACAGCATGTCGGTTTACAAACAGGCGCTTATGGAAGCGGTAGATTTTGACTGCGTCGATTATTATGAGCTTGGCATACTCGTTCCATCGATTTACAGTACGATTCTCAAGCCTCTGGGAGATTACAATGTTTTACCGGTCAGTGTTTACAAAGACGCGAATATGACGCGCGCCCTCTTCGACACGATGATTGAATTTACGAGCACCAAGTACGAGGTGGTCGATCTTTTGCTCGTTGATTCGCACGAGTTGCTCGGTAACGTTCTCGATGCGACGAGAACAGCTGGTATCTGTATAAAAAGCGTAAACGAAGTTGGCGAATTGGATAATGACGCAGAAATCGTTATCATTGTCGTCGGTTCTAAGGAGAGTATAAGGTCGTGGATCGAGAAAAGCGACGATACATCGATGGGACGAAAAACTTGGATCGTACTGCCAACCGATGACTCAAACGTCGATGGTAAGAGCATTGAATGAAAAAGAATTAAAACGTTTTACACTTTGATTAAATTTTCGTAATGTAAATAAGGGTGAAAATCGTCAAAAACGTAATTTTATACAATTATTGCCTCTTACAAATGGCTGGAAATAAATTCGCATAAAATCATTATAAACTTGGTTAAGAAAAAGTGTTTTTTTTTAATACGTTAGATTTCGTACCGATCGGCTCTTACGTCATCAGCCTCTTACAAATGGCTGGAAATAAATTCGCATAAAATCATTATAAACTTGGTTAAGAAAAAGTGTTTTTTTTTAATACGTTAGATTTCGTACCGATCGGCTCTTACGTCATCAGTCCCCAGCCTTTCGACTTTGATCTTCTCCGACAATATCCATCGGTCGACGAGTTTCTCGATACGAGCGAGGATCCGATTATTCACTCGCCTTATCTGCTGAGTATTGGAAAATCGATCGTCCAGATTGCCCGGGCACTCGGTGATTTGCAACGACGAAACTGTCCGCATGGTGTCGCTTGCGTACTTCCGCGATTCAACTCGAAGCGCGTTCGCGAAATCTCGAATACCGAGATTTACGAGGCTCTTCACATATTGCCAAAATCCCATACGATCAAGTACGTCGTGTCGCAACGCATGGATCCCGACGAGGATAACGAGGATTTCGTTCGAGTCGCCGCTTACAACGTGGACGTTACGGATCTTCGGGTTACACCGGAAACCGCAGTAGCGAGGATGCCCAAGCTTTGCGTGAAGAAAGCCGAGAACAAGTGTCGAAAATGTGCAAATTTCAAGCCACGTCTCGACGCCCTTGCCGCATTGGCAAACGAGAGAAAAAATTCGTCGAAAGGAAATATTCTGAAAAATGGATTGTTAGTGCCGATTTTTTTGACCATCATGGTGTGTGGAAGCGTCGCTTCGCTCGTTATCGTTGTTTTCATCATTTATCGTTATTTCGCCGAGGAAATACTCGATGGAAATCCGTCTCTCACGATTTTACTCATTCTTGGAAATATCTTCGTTCTACAAACGATACTTCCGTTCTGCATGAACGACGAACTTGCCGATACTCGAGAACACATAAATTCTCGGAAGATATTCGTTTCGACGCTATCATTGGGCATCGTTTTCTCGATAATGCTCTCGAGAGCTTTCTTCCTTGCTTTTTCAACCGGCGGTGTTTTCACAACTCACATAAACGGATATCTTCAAGGACTGATGGTCTTCTTCATGGCCGGTGTACAAGTTGCTATATCGACCATGTATTTTTTACTCAGCACGGCTGACTCATCCCATGTCGTCAGGAGTTTGATGTTCATAGCGCTTCTCGGTAAGGATTTCAGTCTTTCTTATATAAAATTACGATAGGATAACGTGTTAAGTTTATCGTGTACTTTGTACCTCGAAGAGCTGCTTATATTGGCATATTTATTATCTCTTCCTGTACCGTATCTTTGACTATTCACTGCTGATCGTAGTTTACTTCGAGCGGATATGGGGAAAATCGTGGAAAACGAAAATAATTTATTACCGTCACGTTTTTTTAACGTTACGTTTACAACGAACCATAATTTTTTACTGCAAGAAGCTTTCTTTTATCCTCAATGGTTACTTTATACATCGTTTATATTACGACGTTAAGATTTATATTTTCTATCACGATTTATGTATTTTTTGTATAAACGGTTTTTACAACAATCGCTTATCCGTCTTGTTTCAGGCTACGACATATTTCTTCTTCTCGTTCTATTCGCCGTGTGCTGCTTCGTTGCTCAAATACAGAGAAATTATCGCGAGGGCAAGTGTTTTTTCGGCACGGTGATAGGACTACTTATTGCATGGGCCGTTTGGCTTACTTGTTTCGCGCTCGTTGAAATCGAAATGCGCGACATCGTCGTGTGTTCCGGTATTATTGCAACTGGTTATATAATTATAATCGGCATTCTCATACCGCGCACGTACTATATGGTGACGCATGTGGCCGGAGGAAAGGATTTTTTGCGTCGTTACGAGACGACGGATTTGGGCCCTGACCCACGAACTAGTACGGTTGCCAGGCAGGTCAGAATTACCCAAAGTCCCGATCCTCGAGCTTGGAATCAACGACCCGGACCCGGAGCTCCTGCTTTCTTCTAGTTTATTCACGCTAGACTAGCTTTCTGGTTAGATTCGCTTCCTCTATCCCGATTAAATCAAATTCGATCATGCATATTACGTTGGTTGTATCACAAATGCGAAAATATTTCTTTTTTTTAAGCTTTTGACCGACGAATCGTTATAAAACAAAAATAGGAAAGTGATATTCTTATCGTACGGAATATTTTGTTCAATTTTGAACAATTTTGTTTCACCGAGGGTCCGAAAGTCCACAGTTCAAAATACCAATTTTTTTTTCGTTCGAAAAGACTTTGTTGCGAGGTTACGTGGTGGAAAATTTTTGTACGACAAAAATATTATTGTTTTATTGACGATTTGTCGCAATCTGTTGGGCAGAAAAGTAGGAAAAACGTGGAAATTCAATTTTTTCATCCGTTGATCGTTTTCTGTTCTTATATTTTATCTGTCGCACAGGCAGCGCGCAGGCCGTTTTACGATTACGTACATCCGATGGAAAATATAACCGGTGGCCCGATAGTGTCTCAAGTTTCGAGATACCCGAATTACTATGGTGTCTCGAGTCCAAGCGCTCATTATCCGATGACCGGTGGTGGGCGAGGATTGCTCGCGGATCCTGCGAGAGCGACAACGTACAATAATTATGGCTATCGCACGGACATGCAGGAGGTCGAACATCCCTACGTCGTACCTCGCGTTTGCTTAGAAAATCCAGAGGTAATAAAAAAGAAAAGACAAAAGATTCCAACTACGTAGGAAAAGTAACGTAGAAATAAATAATCTCTCGTTGAAAATTCTTCATCAGCTTGATATATATTTGAAAAAATCTTCGTCGGAACAAATACGGAAAACAAAATTATTATCAGGGTGCCAGAACGTCGATCGGCAGAGAGCAAAACGACGAAGTGTGTTACGCACAGCCGAGATGTCCGGATAGACCAAAGATTGTATTTCGCGAGGATATGGATTGCATCGAGACTGAAGTTTATGTCGAGGGTTGCAGAAATCTATCACCGAACAAACGAGGACCAAACGAGGCATACCCGTCGCGTTGTTCCAGTCCAAAACTATATCAGACCGAGGAAACTATTTGCGAGGAGGACGAGGATCGTGATGTCACGAGAATAACGAGGCTATGATCATTTATTCTTCGTATTATTTCTATAATTTAATCCTAGTGTAACGAATCAACGAGTCTTAATTAACGTAGCTTAATGAAAATGATATCATCGAGCTTATTTTTAGTTTCTCTACGGTATAACCTCGCTGTATCCGTCTGTACATAAATATAGGATGATACATTTAAACTCGCTCCGAAGATATAAGATTCTCGGGGCTGTAGTAATAAAAGTAAATAAAACTTTATTTTCGCAGGGATTTCACAAACGAAAGAAATTTCTTAAAAAGGATTCTCACGTATATACGTTGTATCGAGCTTTAGTCGCGGATCGATTTAGCGGTTCTCTTTCCATCGACACGGAAATTGCGTCGACTATATCGATAATTTTGCAATCAGGCCGCAGGTGGAATTGTCCACGCGCATCCCGCAAGAACGAATGTATCGGTGGTCGCTCGTCAATCGCGTATCCCATCTCTCAATCCTACGGAATTCGATAGCTTTTCTAATGTTCTCGGAATACGAGTGAAACACGTTCGATGTAACAAATTGTAAGTCTCGTCCTTATGCGACAAAACGTTTTTTTTTAAACAAAATTATTTAACTCTAACTTTTTCTATACTATAATTCATCTCATAAATTTTGCCTCGTGGATAAATTTCGATATGAAGCGAGTAAAAAAAAACAATAATAAGATTAATCGAAAGACTATAATTCTCAAAAGAATTTCAGTAAATTCTGTTGTATCGATTAAATAGATTTACTATAAAAATGTACAATGATACGTGAATTTTTAATTTTTAATGTAAATATATTCGATAAAGGCGAGAGGTTGGAAAATTCGAGTCCGGTTATATATAATGGCAAGGGGTAGTATATATAATTGTTTCCACACCATGAGGTCACTGTAAGTATTGCCCAAAGAGGAGGGTGCCTGTCCGTCCGCGATAAGCCGTTTGACGCTACCGAAACAAATCGAAAAGTGCGGTGATTCGTAAAACGGGATACGCGCATCAGACGCTTCTATATACATTTGCACTCATATATGTATATGCAGTGTGAAAGAGGAAAAATACCCCATACACATAGTGCAAAGCACCACCACCGACAATTTTCCGTATACCAAGGGGGGCTTTTCTGCGCAAGTGCTCCGAGTCCTCGAACTCATGGGGGGTACAACGTGAACTAAATCCTATAAAAGGTGAATCTTCGGATACCGATTTTCCCAGTTAGAATGAAAGCTTTAGAAGCTCCGACGTGTTCACGCAGTGTGGCTTGTACGAAAAAAACGCACGACGATAATTTTGTTTCAATAAATTTTCATGACTATCGATATTTCACGGCGCAATAGAAAAGAGAAAAAAGTGGGAAAGTGAGGATTTAGAAAAAATTGAAATAAAGTCGTGTTACGATGACTCTGGAAAGTTTTAAGGACTCGAGGTTCATGATAGTGACTATCGTCTATCTGAGTCTTTTTTTGGACAACGTTTTATTGACGGTAGTTGGTGAGAAACAAAAATTTAATTCAGAAAAAAAAAGGAAAAATTTTTTGTAACGCGTCGCGAAGACTCGAGATGACCGGAAGTGTTACGAGGGATAGTGATGAGGCGAATAAATCTTGGGATTTGTATTTTGTTTTTTTACAGTGCCGATAATACCGGATTATCTCAGTACCATCGCTGAAAACTCGACGGGTTTTGCGAACGAGACGGATGACGACGACGAGAATGGCCGAGTCGGTTTCCTTTTGAGCTCGAAAGCTTTTGTCCAGTTAATTCTGAATCCTGCTGTTGGAAGTTTCACTGGTGTAACGGGATACGGGATACCATTGTTTCTGGGCAATTTGAGCCTCCTATTGGCAGCTTTGCGTACGTACAGGCGCGCGAGAGCTTGAACAAATTATTGTTTGACGAATAATAGAGAATAGACGATCGGTGAATTTTTTTTTTCGTACAATGTTATTGAATATTTTTTATATAAAATTTCTTTCTAAATTATTTTGAAAACTATTGCACATTTTTCGTGTTAAATTTTAATATTTATATTTTATTGCTCGCTTTATCGTAAATTAATTTTAACAAAACATTACCGGTTTTTCTTGGGTCAAACAATATTTTATTCAGCTTGGATTTTTATTAAGTGAGAACGATCGATAAAATGGAGGTAAATTTATTGTGACGATAATTTTTCAGTCTTCGCGTTTGGTCAGACTTATGAATTTTTATTCCTGGCACGAAGTATCCAGGGTATTTCGTCGGCGTGTATCGGTGTCTCGGGAATGTCCCTCGTAGCTTCCCAATATTCAGAGGACAACGAAAGATCGAAGATCATGGGTTTTGTACTCGGTAGCATAGCATTAGGAGTTCTGGTCGGTTATCCGATCGGTTCGATATTGTACGACGTAGAGGGAAAAATGGCGCCTTTTCTGTTCGTCTCGTTCCTCATTCTCATTCCCATAAGTGAGGAAAAAATCATAAAAATTAAAAAAAAAACAATCTATTCTCAATTTTTATAATAATCGACAAATATTTCTTTCAGGCCTGCAAATATTTACTCTTGACTTGCAACCGATGATCAAAACTGAAGTGATCACAAATGTAATAAACCCCGTGTCCTTTAAAATACATTTTTCTTACCAAATTGAGAAAAAAATAATAATTTTCATTCGCAGAAAGTGGAAAATTCAACCGGCTGGACAAATTTACTCTGCCAAGGAAAGATTCTTATAATAGCAGGTGCGATATGGTCATCGACTTCGCCGATGGCTATACTGGAGCCTTGTTTGCCAATCTGGCTGAGAGCGCACTTAAAACCAAAGGTTACCCCCGTTCAATTCTTTTCTTTTTTTACCTCAACACTAGCGAAGAGAAATCGAGATAAAAATCAAATATACAAAATGAGCTTACTCTTCGTTGACTTTGACGATTTCTTTTCTTTTCTTTCTTTCTTTCGTCGATTAGAAATGGCAATTGGGTACGGTGTTTATTCCAGACAGCGTTGGATATCTCATAGGAACGAATTTTTTTGGGGTGATAGCGTATCGTTACGGGAGAGTTAGAACGGCCGTTTTGGCGATGTGCCTAGTTGGCGTTAGCCTCATATTATTACCTTCGGCAACTACCATGTCCCAGCTGATAATACCCCATCTTGGGATGGGTCTTGGAATAGGAGTTGCTGACGCTGCTCTCGTACCGCTTCTCGCAAGTTTCGTCGATCAGGATGGAAACTATGGTCCGGTATATTCGATACAGCAGGTGGCAGTCAGCCTAGCTTACTCTTTAGGTAAGAAACTCGCGACATGGTGGTTGATAAAAAAAATTTCCAATGTCAAGAAAATAAAAATTCTAATATTTTATCGAGAAAACTTCGATCTTGTATAGTTGTTTTTTCCAGGACCCATCGCGGGTAGCGAACTCGTGCGTGCTATAGGATTTCAATGGGTCATGAGAATCGTCGGTTTTATCAACATAGCGTATTGTCCTTTGCTCGCTTACCTTACACTCGAGAGAAGAAAACCTCTCGCCGATGAGGAGACGAGGGTGTACCGTACCATCGAGAAGGATAACGCGATTATGAAGTATCAGAGATTTCACGATTCCGACGACGATCTGTGATTAATAATTCGACGATTAATTAAATTTTTAAATCTGCTTTAATTTTATCGCTTGTATCGTGTATCGATAATATTTCATTGAAAAATAAATACGTAACGATAGTGAAAGTTTTGATTATAAAATGATTGTAAAATTTGTGATTTTTTTCTTCGTAAATCCTCTTTGAACGCTTTTCTCGCACACGATTGATGGAAATATATGAAAAATTACGTGTTGTGAAAATCGACGTGTTTTTAATGTAAAGTTTAACAGGGTTTTCCACATATTACGACGCCTTCGCTAATTCTTAGCCGAAAATAGATTACTCGACGGAAAATATCTTGGGGAAAGAACAACACACTCACGTTGTTTTTCGTTAGGATGATTTTCCGAGTCATTTATTTCTCATCGCGTTTCGATGAAATTTTATCGGTAAGAGTGTTAACGTATTCGTAAATTATCATTAACTAAAGAATATCCATATTTTGTAATTAATAAAAGGCGCGGAATTTTCCCGATATCTGAATTTCCTCATTAAAACGATCGACGTTGTAAAATTACAGAATTCGCGGAATGTTATCCGATGTCCCGAACTTCATCTATCGAATTTTCGCTGACTCACAATCGTCGATAAATGCACGAAAAGAAAATCCTAACGAGAATCGTCCTACAATTAAAAAAAATCAACATTATAATAAAATCGTCGATTAAACGAGTACGAAAGTTATCAAATTTCCATTGAACGAATTTCTCGTGGACGAGTGTCATTAGGACGTTTAATAAGTTCTCGCTGCTTCGTCGTGAAAATTAATCCTTCATTTAAAATAATTAGTAAAAACCCTTTTTCAAACGTTTCCAAATCATTTTGAAATTAACCCCTAACGTTTCTGCAAATTCAGCTAGCGTCTGACACGAGCCTTCAGAAAGTAATGTCTCCAATTTTTCGTCTTTAAATATTTTCGTTGCGCCAGAGCTTTTTTTATCTTCAACATTAAAATCATTATTTTTAAAGCGTCTAAACTAATCTCTGCATTCTATTTCTAACAGAACACGATCCCTCTAAGTCTCAACAAGAATTATGTGACCTTCAGCTATACATCTTTTAAATAAATCAGCGTGATGAAAAACCCCGCAAAACATTATCTTTTTTGGTACGTTTAAAACTATTAAAAAAAAGTTGTTTATACCTCAGCAAAATGATATACGTTCAATTTCAAGCTCGCTCATAGAACATTTTTTTATAAACGCCTTACTATTTTAAACCACATGCACACAGTTCCAGTAAACCACATCTATTTAAAAAAACCACGAGAATTTATCGAACGCCCTAATATTACCCGGAAACAAAACAAAACAAAAGACAAATTTAACCGTATCGGTTAAGTTTATTTATCGATAAATAATATCGAGCGTTTATGTATTTTGTTGTTGTTGTTGTTGTTTTTATTAAGAAATGCACGGAATTTCCCCAGACACCGCGTACTCCCTTCGTCGAACCTCACTAAATCGCCGTTGGAAGTGAATTACCCGGAAGGAACGAGACGAAAAACAACATCGCTATACATACCCCCCCGTACCTATACTTACACACAGAAGAGACGACGGAATACTCGATACGCGATAAACCGGGGCTGCGTGCGCGTGTTCGTGTTTCAACCCTTGAGAGGAGGTAGCACTGTATCGTGCTCGGTAAGTGGCTCTGCCTTATGACCGACCTACCGATGTTTATGGCCGAGCAACACAGCACTGCGCCGGGATATATATACGAGGCAACTATACCTAATTGAAATGGCTAATTGCTTGGTCTATCAGGAAGCGTTGGAGGTCTCTCTCTCCTCTCTCTCTCTCTCTCCTCTCTCTCACTCACTCTCTCTCTCTCGGTCTCTCTCGAGTATTCAGCTTCGACAAACTCGTGTCTATAAATAGTTCAAACAAACACTGCGATAGAACGACATTCGTACGATGGAAATATCATTTTTCTTTTGCTATCGAGGATATGTGCCAAAAAATAAAAAAGAATATTTCATCGATAACTTTTTAACGCCGATGGGATAAAAATGAAAAAAGGTACAAAATTTGTTATTGTGCTATTATTCAATGAAAGAACGAACAAAAAATCGTGTTTGTTTTTTTGTAGAGTCGGGTTCGTTGATTATTACCGATCGGACGGCATCGTACTTGGTTTATATTGATAAAGAGCTCGTTATTCGCAAACCTATCGGATTACCCTTGCGAAACTTTTTAGCTTTTACGTTTTCGTTTTTTCTTTCTTTTTTTTTTCTTCTCTTTCTTACTCAAAGTTTCAGCGTCTCGGATGACACGCTGCGTGAAACGTTTTGCCTTCGAATAATCCCTTGAGTCGACATTGGTCCGGGGGGGTTGTTAGTGGAAGACGAGGCGAAGGGAGCGAGAGAAAGAGAGAGAGAGAGTGAGAGGGGTTGGAGGGAGAGATAGAGAGGGGGGAAGAGATACGACGTTACACGATAACAAATTACAGCTCGAGTGCGCGCGTCACCCGAGTAAAGGTTCTCGCGTGTCTGACGAAAAAGCATCTTTTTCACTGCGCCAGCTTTATCCAGGGACGCTTTTTCCCTTCAATTTTCACCGATGATGAAAAAGTAATGACAAACAAAAAAATAGGAGAAAAAAAACACCAAGTAACAGAGTTTGCAAAAAAAAAAACGACGGTGACCATTCCGAGGTGTTATCTCGATGGGAAAGGTCAGCACAGCGGGACGAGACGTAGATAAAAAAAAAGTATGTAAGAAAAGGGTACACAAAAAAGTTGACGAGGGAGAGGGAGAGAAGAAAGTGTCTGTGCGTGTGTGAGAGAGACAGAGAGAAGGAGAGAAAGAGAGAGAAAGAGAAAGAGGGAGAGAGAGATAAGTAAGTGCGCGAGACTATACCGAGGCTTTTCAAAGCAAGTGCGCGCGGGGCACCAACTTCTCGAGAGTTTTTCTGTCATCCTGGAGGAACTGCTACTGGCTGGTTTATAGAAGTGACAAAAGTAACGAGTAAACGGCCCTCGCTTGGGAATTAAAAAAAAAAAAAAAGAAAGGCAAAAAAAAGAACAGAAGGGAGAAAAAGAAACGTGTCTCGAGTACCGGAATAGTTCGTATAATTGAAACTGGCAAATTAATTACTACGATTCCCGACGGTACAATCCCCAAAGTAAACAATGAAATCACGAGAAACGTACTTTTCATAAATGTCTCGTATTCGTATCGAATACTTTCAGGCGCAAATAAATCGAAGAAATGAGAGATTAAGTGACGATACTTTCGTCTCAATGAGCTTTTCGTTAATTTCGTCGTATTTACCGAGGCGAGCGAGGATTTTCTTATAAAAAAAAAAGGAAGGATGAAAAAAAAGGTGAGAGATTATACGCCCGGAAAACGAACGAGAATAATTCGTCGACGAAACGAACGCGAGTAAATCCATCACTGTTTTATTTTCAAAGAAACGTAACAAATTGTTTTTTTTTCTTTTCTTTTCATTTTCTCGTTTTTTCCACCCATGATATATTTTTCTATACTCCAAGGTCCTTGAATATTTGCGGGAGTACTTGAAGGGGTAGTCTCAAATGGAATTATACAAATACGGGAATAATGTACGCGTCGACAAACGCGCCCTTCCACGTCTACGACCGACGGTGGATGAGCGAGCCTTGGGCAAAGCTCTCGCGACTAAAGTACGTAAAAAAGAATGAAGTGTGCTCGCTTCATTATAAAGCGACGAGGAGAACGCTCCAACGAAGAGAGGAGAGATTTTCTCATTCGTAAAGTCCCTCAGGAAGGTACAGAGAGAAAGACAGAGAGAGAGATACACGCGGTATTATGACATTTCGAAAATACAAGGTGGGCAAAAACGTGTCCATTCGCGGTTGTAACTTGTAACGCGTAAGGGTTGATGGGCTTACTCGTAAAGCCTGAACAAAATTTCTTCCTTCTGAAAACAGTTCTATTTTCGTAGTTTTCCCTCCACTCTCTATTTTTCTCTCTTATAATACAATGCTAGACGTATACGACGCATTATGTACAATATAGCAAATGTATATTTTTTCTTCTCTCTTTTTTTTCGTGTTTCGCTCACTGCACCCTCCCCATTATATGCCTTTATACCCTTGCGCATAATGTGTTCATTCAAAGGTCTCCCTTGCCCTTACCGTCGTTCTCTCTCGTTATATATGTACGCGAAATATTACAACACAAAAGTACGTCGCGATGTTTTTCCGAGGTCTTCTACGAATCGTCGAGTAGTTTCTCGCTCGTTCTATTGTCACGGTGAGGGGGGTGAAAATGAAGAAAAAAAATAACAATACGGGTCGAAAAATTCGAAACTATTCGTGACCGTTGACCCGCAATATCGCGAGTGAGACGATTTTGTTAACGTTTGTTTCCGCAATAAAAATAAAAACGATAATGTCTATATTCGAGGGTAAACCTGGCTCAAAGTTTGAACGATTTTGCATTCATCAAGAAGATCGTCGAAAAGAATTCGAGATCCTTCGTGACGAAGAATGAAAATTTGTTCGTAATCTTTTTTTTCTTTTTCTTTCTCTCGACCCTAACCAACGTTCGGGGAAGAATAAAAGGCGAGCGCATTTCGTTAACGTAAAATCCCTTAAGCATGGAAAAATGGGATATATCCTCGTTCTGTCTTCCGTTTCTGATTTCCATCCACGTACGAAACCCTCTTAAATACCGGAAAGAAAAATGTCGTCGTTATCGCTCCTTCCCTTTCGCCCCTCGATGGTTATATACCAAACGAGAAATAAATATAAGGAAAAAAAAATAGGATATAGACGAAAGGGCACGAAACGCGTTAAATCGCGGCAGCTATCTCCTCGTGGCATCTCTCGTCGAAAGAACTCGAGGAGGGGGTGGCAAAATTATGTGAAATTCCTGAGGCCCTCCCGGGATTTCGGTTACTTAGGAATTTTGGTTAAACTTCGTCCCGGCCGGCCGAAAATCCGCGCGTCGAACACGCGGGCGCGCAATAGTTTACCCCTCTCTCCCTCTCTTTCTCTCTTTCTCTCTTCATCCCTTCATATCGCCGGTGTCGCTCACGGTGTCCGCCGCTACTGCCGCCACCACCACCGCCGCCATCGCCACCACCACCACCACCACCACCACCGCGCTACACAGAATTTTCTCTCCGGCCCGCGGGGGATGCTGCGTCCGGGACCATATACTCGGAGCACCAGCAGCAGCGGAGCAGCACCGTATCGATCTCGCACCCTACCAACCGACCGACGGAACAAGCACACGCTCTCTTCTCATACACGTATACACACATTTCCTCCCTCGATGCACATACACGTAAACACGTACACGAATTGCTCTCACCTCGTGAGACTCGCACACCGACGAACATCACCAACCAACTTACACGAAAGCTCCCGTGCTATCCGCCGCTAGAGAGACACACAATCTCTCTTCGTCTCTCTCTTTTACTCTCTCGCTCAGTCGCTCTCTCTCTCTCTCGTTCTGCCTGCTAGCCGAGGTTCCCCATCGAAGCCTGGCTTCAGTAAGCTCGGAGCTTTCGACCGGTGCACGCCCAAACGAGATTCCGTACCTCGTCTCTCTAACGAACGTAAAAAGACCAAACGAAAGGAAGAAAAAAAAAACGAGACGCGAGGATTCTTTGGCCAACGTATAAAGAAGCATCGGTTAGAGACGAACGTATATTTCGATCGTAATCGTTATTATCGTCTTGACGATAAGAATTTTCATCCATGAAAAAAGCCTCTCGCGCGAACGAACGATGCAAATTATAGTGAACCTGTTTCTTTTTTTTTTCTTTCTTTTCGGTGTGCTATAAGAGACCGTGTATAACGAATGAATTTTGTCCAAGATATTAGTGTATCACGTAAGATTAATCGTATTTTACGATCGACAACTTTTTTTCTCTTCGCTCGCAACGCTGTTTTTGTTATTGTTGTTGTCCGCGAGGCTCGTGACGAGATTATTCAAATTATCGCGCACTTTCTCGCATCCTCCTTCACGCTTGGGAAATAAAACACTCCTCGAGGAGATCGTCGCGTAGGACGTGGTTTTTTTTCTTCATTTTTTTTCCTTTATCACGATTATTCTTTCATCGTCTTTTTAATGTTTGTCGAGACGTGGAAGCTTTCACGAGCTTGCGGATGAAACGTTTTTTTAAATCCGATTTCTCATTCGTCCGCAAGTTGTCTGCGAATGGCGTTTGTACTATTATTATCGTCCATATATACACATATATATACATATGTAATATTTAATATATATACATATATACATATATATTAATGTCAAACTATATATTTATATATGTATAGTCCGATTGTGGAAAAATGGTAAAAGATAGCGCAGATCCGTCGGAACATCGACGGACTTTCGTGTAACGCGTTGATATATAACGAGGTTGGAAAAGCTCGGGGCTTGTAACGTAATGAAATTTTTTTTTTATTCCTCGTGATATTCCCGGTGAATATATTCTACGAGCAAACTCGTATCGCGGTCAGGTGAAACACCGGGTCTCGAGCGTTCAGTCGAGACGCTGATTACATTTGCGCTATATATACTATACATACATATTATTATATTATAGTTTATATA
This sequence comes from Netelia inedita, assembly GCA_964017225.1. Lineage (NCBI taxonomy): Eukaryota > Metazoa > Arthropoda > Insecta > Hymenoptera > Ichneumonidae > Netelia > Netelia inedita. Next base: position 31,752,038 of record OZ024922.1, on the reverse strand, counting down.
GGTATATTGCGTATGTATAGCGCGTTATCTTTTAGAGGGATGCATGATGAAATTGTTCAATCGTCACCCAACGACACACTATGATTTCTCCTGGGGAACGGAGGAATATCGTGCCGAGAGAATGAAGAAGAAGTTGCTCGTTCGCTTCGTGACGCTGCGATACAAGTAGAGAGAGAGAGAGAGAGAGAAAAAACAAAGGAAAACGGAAGAAAAACAGAACAGATCGTTTCATCGATAAGCTCGACGTACGGTCGTTTGTTGAAACAAAAAAGAAGCAAATTTGAGCCTTTTATCGCGCGATTGCGAGGGATGACGCGACGATAAAATATCATTTCGTACCTCAGCGATACATCACGGGACAAAAGAGAGAATATTAAACGTCCTCCGGGTGGCGAATAGAAAAAAAAAGACTCGAAATTACGAACGAATCGTAATTTTAAAATTTCACCGATTCGTTATATATATATATTTTTTTAACATCGTACCAAGCTTTATTAATTAACCGCTTGAATTATTATTCTCCTTGTCTCGAATTTTACCTTTTGTAAAGGTGGATGAAAAATGTTTCGCGGAGGGGTCGCATCGTGAACGATGAAGAAAGAAATAGCGGAGAAGACGTTATAGAGAAGAAAAGAGAGTTTAAGAGTCACTTGAAGCCGCGACGGACGACTCGTAGCCACTGACTCTTACTACTAGCTCGAGATGTGAGCCCGTGTGCTCGTCGCTCTATACACTCTCTCGCTTACTCTCTCGGTATATCTGTCTCGCTCTTTCTATCAATCGACCGAATGATCCGCGGCTCGGTTCGCGAAACCAAGGCCGCGCGAGCCAAACGGAGCGGAAACGTTCGAGATTGACGACGGCTTGACGAGGAGGAACGACGAGCTACGAATGCAACGAGCGATAAGGCCGTAGGCCTATCCGCAATTTTGCGCGATATTCAAAAGCTCTCGCGGGCTTTCTTCACCCGCGTGATCGCTTTATATGACGGCTTGCAGGGAAATTGCTCGGCGGTTATACGAGAGAACTTTTCGCGTCTCGTATGCCCACGTCGTACGTCAACTACTGTCGGCGTAACATCGACGTGCTATTACGCAGCACGTGCGTACGCGTGCAGTGATGAATATCAAGATAGATCGATCGCTTACCTCGTCCACCAGACGTACGAGGCTTTTGTCGAACGAGGTGACTATGTGTATTGTATACGTGTGGCGTATAGGAATAAAATGATAAAGGAGTTTGGGAATTAACGAGTACAACGAATTTAACGAGGATCGATAATCGCGGGAAATTGGAATAATTATAATTTTTTTTAATAAACGACTGTCTAGACATTTAGGAATTTATAGATTGACGGGGGAAAAAAAAAGAAAAATTTAACGACGGGATTAATTTTGAGAATTAAGGTTTCTTTTTCGAAACTTTGATTTTATTAATTTATAATAAAAGTTAATATTTTGTATTTATTTACAATTATCGTTGATTTTAGGTTGGTCTGTTATCCGAAGTTAGATCGATGAAATAATGTTATCTCAAAGTTGAAAAAATAATTGTCGATAATAGGGAATGAAAAAAGAATGGAATGATGCTCGAGTAGTTGATGCGTTATCGAAATTAATGATAATGATACGAGCAACCGCTTGTTCTTTTCGTCGGGGATATTGCTGACGACGTTCCAGTGTCTGGAGACTCATAGATCAGGATCGTTGGACGACGTGCTCCGCTCGGTAGCGATAAGATCGCAAGTTCAAGCTGACTCGATGAGCAGGTGATATGGAGGCCGAGGACGAAGTGGACGAGGAGCAAGCAGGAGAGGTGGATCACGAGGAGGTGAGCATCAGCAAGATTTCGAGCCGCGATAAGGGTTTAAGCCTCTAATCAGATCGTCGTACGTTCTTGCTCCCCGTCTTTCCCTTTTCCCTCATTTCCTTTCCTCGTTGTCATGGCCGAATAAACCACTTTACTAAATTCCATACGCTTGTAAAGTCGAGCAAGTCGATCACAAATATTCTCTCAACTTTTTCAATATGAAAATTGATTAGAAATAAAAAATTGTCGATAGAATTAATTTTGACACGATTGAAATAAAATATATTTTTATTTTGTTTGTTTGTTTGCTTCGTTTGAGAAGAGATTTCATGTCCTAATTGGCTTTATCGCGTTTCTTATCGATTATTGATTTCGATAGATAAACCACAACAATAATCTTGAGAGTTACGAGGGCACCATGAAAATCTCAATGATGCCAACGAGATCCACCGATTCCCCAGAGCGTAAAGAGTCCGCGACTCTGGTCAAAACATCCCCCGTCGAACCATCGATAATTCATCAAGATTTTCAACCGAATCAGCAGGAAAAGTCACGGAAAGAGCGTCAAGAGAGTTTCGAAAGCGAGGGGGACGAGCAGAGCGAATCAAAATTAACTCTAAGTACGAGCGCGAAGACTGATGGTACGAGAGAAGGTGCAGATGCTGCGAGGCTCACCAGAGGCAAGAGAATCTTGTGCCAGGACACGATCCACGAGGCCGAGGAGGATGATGGCCTCACCATGGAGAGAGTTGGAAAGTGAGTTTGTCTCCACTACTAAAATTCATTTTTCTTTCCCCTTTGCACTCGTTTAGAAATATTTCACTCGACGCATTTGTAACGTCCCACTTGTGAATAAATTCGTTGCTTCTTTTTTTTTTTTAAATTATTATGTTCATTTCGTTTTACTTTTTGTTCTTGTTTAGAAAATCTCATCCTCGTGCTGGGATTTATCATTTAGATTTACAGCACCTTAGGGCAAATCGTGAATTTCGTACTTTGGCATTAAATATTTCAAAAATATTAATATTGTATTTTACTTTTTAACTTTTATCATTTTTAATGAAAATTGTTTACTTTACTTTGAGATTTAATATCGCAGTAATTAAAATGTTCGGAACAATGGTGAAATCACTTTAGGGTAAAATTTCTGGCCGCATGCTGCGTGGGTGTGCACGTGTGTTTGTCTCACCCTTCGAGAATTCAAACGCTTCTATCTCGGGAACGCCTTGAGGGATCATGATCAACTTTGACACAAGAGTGTAACAGCCGCCTCGACACATTTGCTACAATTTTCTTCATCGAGAACTTTGAATTTTTTTACAAAAAAAGAAAAAAGAAAAAGTCTGTTCAAAGTTTCATAAACCGATAAAAAATTTCTTCACGGTCAAGACGTCGAACCGAAGGAGTGAATTGTTATCAAAAGCATTATCGTAGCTAATCTTTGAATGGCCTGTCTCTCAAGCCTGTCGATAATCGGTACGACAACTTTGTTTAAAATCTCAGTACCTCACCTCGTTTCATAATTGACCAAATCGTGTCCAAAATCAATTACTCGTCAAGATTTCCGTTGATGAATACAGAACAATGTGTACGTGATTATTATAGACGCCGAGAGTGCTCGGCTAAACTTGGGCTCCTGGAATAGCAGCGGTAGAGACATATACATATATCTACATAGATCAGAGTAGCGCACATAATTACATAGTTGGGTGTGTGGGAGACATCGAGTGAAACCCAAGAAGCTCTCATTCCCCTTCCTCCCTCCAACTCACTCCCTCTCTCTCTCGATCTATTCCAATGGAACTTGCAAAGGTAGAACCCCGTTGCACTTAAAGGTACCTAGAGGCAAATCCGGCACTCGTGGAGTCATGGCTCCGTGACAAAGCGAGCACCGAGCTAAGAAGAAGGCTCGAAACTTCGAATCTTCTGCCAAAGTCGACGAGCCTCAGTCTACGTCACGACGAGAGTGTTCTCGTGAGAAGCAAACGTAACAGCGTCACGTCCGACTTGTTCCAATCGTGGCTGGCCTCGAGTTCGCCGATAAAGAGAAGCAAAAGTCCGAGCAGGTAAACGCCGAAAGGTCACGCGAACACTTACATTTTTCTCTCTCGATTTTTTCTTCTTTTTCCTTTTTTTTCTTTCTTCTTCTTCTTCTTCTTCTTCTTCTTCATTATTCTCGCATCTACTTACTTTGAGCACACGTGGCACGTGTTCGCGTGACATTATCCAAGACGAATTTTTGATAAAATAATGGTGGAAAAAGAAAAGACAAAAATGTACATTTTGCGTTATTTTTTTGATATCTTTCCCTCCTTCGCCAAACACTTTCGCCAAAGGCCACCGTTGTCGTGGGTAGGACGTCGGGAGGAACTCAACAGGCTCGACGAGGGTGAACTATTCATGGAACTGATTCGAGACGTTGCGAACGAGCTCGATATCAACGTATTGTGTCACAAAATTCTCGTTAACGTTGGCCTTTTGACACACGCCGATCGCGGTAGTCTCTTTCTCGCTAAAGGCCCACTCGAGGATCGTTATCTCGTCGCGAAATTGTTCGACGTTAGACAAGACACCGAACTCTCGGTCGCCATACAGCGTGCCAAAAATGAGGAAATCAAAATACCCTTTGGCGTTGGTATCGCCGGTTCTGTTGCTCAGAGCAAAGAAATCATCAATATAAAGGACGCTTACAAGGTTCGTCGAACTAGAATTTTATTTTATTTTTTCCTTGCACTTTGTAGCGAAAAAACAAAAATTGAATTTATTTCATTTGGATGGAAATTTGGTTGGAATATAAAATCGTTTAATATCAATCGATCGATGAATATTTCTTTCGTCGAATCGAAGAACGATCAATCGCCACCGTACAAAGACAATTTGATCTACATTTTAATAGACGAGTGAATTTTTTTCAACTATCGTTGAGCTTTTCGTGGTTTTTTTCTTCTGAATCCTGGCAGGATCCAAGATTTAACAGCGCGATCGATATGCGTACGGGATACAAAACGACGCTTATATTGTCCATGCCGATTTGCAATTACGAGGGTGACGTCATTGGTGTAGCGCAAATAATCAACAAGACGAACGATAGCAATGAATTTACGGATCGTGACGTCGAGGTATTTAAAAGGTATTTACAAAATATTTAATCGATTTTTATCGAAGTAAAGAAGTTGTAGAAAATAATCGATATTTTAATCGATTTCAAATTTATTTGCTTTCAAGGTATCTCACATTTTGTGGTATTGGTATACAAAATGCTCAATTGTTCGAGCTATCGGTGCAGGAATATAGAAGAAATCAAATATTGTTGAATCTCGCGAGGAGCATTTTCGAGGAACAGAACAATCTTGAGTGCCTCGTTACTAAAATAATGACCGAGGCGAAAGAGTTGCTCAAGTGCGAGAGATGCGCGGTTTATTTGCTAGATTTGGATTGCGGCGAAGCCGTGAGTCCTACAGTCGTCTCGTAGATAAAGAATTCGTGTATTTTTTTTAAAAATAATTTAACGATCGATTGAAATTGTTTGCAGGGACATTTGGAAAAAATTGTCGAACGTCCGGGGAGATCGGTTCAGGAGGATCGGAAGCCGTTGTCCAGAAGAGAAGTAAGCCAATTTGTCCATATTTCACGAATGGACCATTTCAAGTTTGGTCTTTAGGTCGAGTGAGAAATAATCTTAAAAAAATACAATAAAAGCGTTCAAAATATAAAAAATAATAATTTAATCAACTTTCCAGAGATTTTTCGTGAAACTTGATCGTACCTTTACGTTTTCAATTAATTCACAAATTTTCAGAGCAACAATATCGACATAGAGGACATATTTCAACGTCAGGTGAGTACGGATCGTCCCAATTAATCAATTAGTTATAATTATCGGGTTTTGATAACCCTTTTACGAAACTCACGAGGAAGAACATATTTCTCAAATAGAAATATTCACAGTCTACCATGGATGGAAGTGCAAAGTTCACGATGGCCTTCGAGATGGAGAACGGCACGCAGGAGGCGAGAGTTTACAGGCCGAGTTCGAACGATCTATCGACTCCCCTGGGTAGAATAGCACGTTACGTAGCGACCACGGGACAGATCTTGAATATTGGCGACGTCGAAACTTGGCTGAAGAAAGAAGTCTGGGACACGGAGAAGGAACCGATCAAGAGTATTCTCTGTATGCCGATCGTTAACGGTCAAAGAAGCGTCATAGGAGTCGCTCAGCTCATCAACAAGGTCCGTCGCGGTACGAAAGTAACGAGGCGGAAATAGACCGTAAATTCGTGCGAAAAAGAATTCTAACGACGTCACTTTGTCGGCGTTTTTTCTATCTTAATTTCGACAGGACAACGGAAACGCTTTCGCCGATTCGGACGTCTCGATATTCGAGGCATTCGCGATATTCTGCGGTCTTGGAATTCACAACACACAGATGTACGAGTCGGCTTGCAAATTAATGGCTAAACAAAAAGTTGCACTCGAGTGTCTCAGTTATCATGCAACGGCGAGCACCGACGATGCCCTAAGACTCACGAGTGACACGATACCGTCCGCCGACAAGTACAATCTTTATAGTTTCACGTTCATCGATTTCGATCTCAACGATGACGACACGTGTCGCGCGACGGTGCGAATGTTCAAACAGTGCAATTTGATACAGAGATTTCACATACCGTACGACGTCCTCTGCCGTTGGGTCCTGAGCGTGAAGAAAAATTACAGGCGAGTTTGATGGATCGAGAAATAAAACCTGGGGGATGGAGTGAAGCGGTTTGACGGCGGTGGCGTTGACGTCAGAGGGGTAATGGTCGCTCGAAGCTCGGATTTGAAGGTTAACGCGCGCTCACCTCGCAATTTCAAATACGTTTTTCTCAACGATGACTGAACGGAATTGAATGAAATTTTGATAGTCGATGGAGAAGAATGGCACAAAGTGCCAGTTGAGGCGTTGGAGAGTTTTGGTGGAATATTTTTAAAATGAAGCTCGAGCGGCCATTTTGTTGACCGATCCGCCATCTTCCCAATCCATTTATCGTCGAATATTGTAACGTGAATTTTTGTTATTTTTAGGCCAGTGAAGTATCACAATTGGCGGCACGCTTTAAACGTGGCCCAGACGATGTTCGCCATGCTCAAAACTGGAAAGATGGAGCAATTCATGACCGATCTTGAGATACTCGGTCTACTCGTGGCTTGTCTGTGTCACGATCTTGATCATCGTGGCACGAACAATGCTTTCCAGACAAAGACCGAGTCACCATTGGCGATACTGTACTCGACCAGTACTATGGAGCATCATCATTTCGATCAGTGCGTCATGATACTGAATTCGGACAGCAACAATATCTTTCAGACTCTCTCGATGGAGGATTACAGAAAGGTCATGAGGGTTGTCGAGAACGCAATTTTGTCAACCGATTTGGCCGTTTACTTCAAGAAGAAAAATCGTTTTATGGAAATCGTCGACGAGGGTGAATTCGATTGGCAGAGCGAGGAGAAGAAAGATCGTGAGTCTGCCTCCAATCTTTTATAAATTACCCCTCTCTCGTAAGAATAAGCTCGCTAAATCTTTCTATCAATTTCAGTGCTGTGTGGTATGATGATGACAGCCTGCGACGTAAGCGCCATAGCAAAACCCTGGGAAATTCAGCATCGAGTTGCTAAATTGGTAGCCGACGAGTTCTTCGATCAGGGTGATTTGGAAAAATTGCAATTGAATCAGCAACCAGTGGCTATGATGGACCGCGAGAGACGCGACGAACTACCGCAGATGCAGGTCGGTTTTATCGACGTCATTTGTTTGCCGCTCTACAAAGTCATGTCGGAAACCTTTCCCTGGATAATGCCATTGTACGAAGGCACTTCGGACAATCGCAAACACTGGCAAGATCTGGCCGAGAAGGTCGAGATGGGTCTGACCTGGATAGATCGTGACACGATCGAGGAACCGGTCGAAGAATTCGTCTCCTACGAGCCCAAGGATATAGAGTTCACCGTGACGACCCTCAACTGTGCCCAAGCCGAGAAGAAGGACGCTCCTGGTGTCGCGAGAACGTCCGAATGTCCAAAAACGGCACTCGGTAGATTCGCCTCGTTGAGAAAAGGCGGTAGATCACTCGGCAAAGGTGTCAGACATCGTTTGAGCAGGTCCCTGTACGCTCGTAGTAGCTCCGAGGACACCGGTAAGGCTAAGGTACTGTTGCCCGAAAGGAAGAGCCGTAACAAGCTTTGCCTGCTCATTTGACGGCTCACTTCGTCCAGCAATTTGGAGAGCATACCCGAGTGACCGAACGACCATGAGCTGGGGCTCATAAAACGTGGATCACCCACCCCGACGCTATGACGGGGATTGTCGCGCGAGAGAACGAAGCGTGATGACAATTTTTAAATAAAGGATAGAAATGAAAACGGGCAGATGGAAATTGTCCGGGGAAAACTGTGTCCGAAAATCTTTCGTCACGAGTGTTTTGTCCCTCCGGTCGAGGACACAATAATCCTCGGAGGGACGGTGAGCACGAGCCAGTAGGAAATTCCGAATGAAAGAACAAGGACTTATCTCACATTGCGAGTAGTTTTTTGTGACGTCAATGGCTCGAGAAGTTCTCGGATGACGAGGAGACAAGAAAGAAAGCAGAAGATTCAAAATTTCAAAGATTTTCGTACGAATATTCGAGGAACGAGTTGAATTCGGTAGGCCGTAGGCACGAGTGTAAACAAACGAAGCAGTCAAAAGGAAGATAATATATATATAAAAAAAACGAGGCGAACGAACGAAGGGGGAAAAATAAAATAAAGAAGCGTAGAATAATCATGTTTATGGCCAATCGCGCCGTAACGATTAAAATAATGTCACTTAGCCTAGGGCAGTTTTGAACGTGACCTTATCGTGGCGTTAAAGCGCGCCCACGTGGAAGTAAAATAAAAACGACGGAGAAGAACGGGGATGAAATATATATATAAAAAAAAGAAAGAAGAAAAAAATATATATAAAACGAGAGGGATTACCGGGATATAAATAAAAATGACTCGCGCACGTGGCGAGACATCGACGAGATGCTTGGGTCTTGACAATCTTTTTGTATAATTTGAATCGCTCGCTCGACACAAAAAGTGACGAGAAAAATGGTAAACGGCTTGGCCGTGAACGGGGAACGTTAAAAAATTGAAATCGTTCCGACGAACTTTGCGAATAAGAACGACGAGAATATTTTTAGTAAACATTGATGTGAAAATATTTAGGCGATAAAAGAAATATAAGTGGAGGAGGGAAGAGGGAAAAATTTATCTCCCGATTCCAAAAGGATCATCTTTGTCCTGAGAAGGATCGTGATCTTCTCAGTGTTTAGCGAGATAGCCACGTGGCGTTACCTCGATCGTATCTTGATGGTTTTTACACTTTCCTTTTGCTCGTTTCTTCCCGACCGAGGAATGAACCTCGATTAAATTATCGTCTCTCGTTGGATTATTTTTTTTAAAACGTAGCAACGAGAAAGAGGGAGCGCGTCGGTCACGCTCTACTTTTAACATGTCCTATCGTCTTGTTCGAGAGTCACGTCATCGTCGCGAGAGCAAATTCGTCGTGTCGATAATTTGACGAGAGTCACGCTGAAAATTACGAAGGAGGAATGAAACCTCTACGATGATGAGTTTTTTTTCGTATCAAGTTATATGAATATATATATATAGAGAGAGAGAGAGAAATGAGCAAAAACAAAGTAACGAGATGAAACGGTTTCTAGTCTTTTGATATAAGTAGCTAAAAATGAGAAGGAGAGTCGGATAGACGAAACTGTGAAAAACTTCTGTCAGATAAATACTGCATGGAGTTGAATAAAATTTTTGTTGTACATGTCACACGGATTAATGGTAAAATCCTATCCGTGACGAGCGACGCGCACGAGTAAAATACAATAATACAATTTTAGACAGAGACGAGAATCTTTGAAAGGAAAGCAAAAAAAAAAAGATTCGAAATTATTTTATCCGCCACGAGATAATAACGATTAATTGTTCTTGCGAAGAAAGTTACGAAGAGTAATTTTTTTAAAATACCTAGTAGTATTCCGTTTGTGATAAATATTCATATTTTCATTGGTAATTGTTTCGAATATTGGAACGTTTCGATTGGGAAAGATGTAAAAATCTGCTGTCGGGTTTGCTCGTTTCGATTTATGCTCTTTTTATTATTAAAACATTTAGAAAGTACAGTACATGCGGGACGTACGATCGTCATTGACAAACGCGATCGTCGTGACCCAATCGGTTGGTATTTCTTTCTTTCTTTCTTCCTTGCATTCTTCGTTTCTTGACCTTTCAGTTACAACAGAGAGTGTTGACCATTATCGTCGCTCTTCGTTAAATTCTATGTACATTCTTTCATTTTTCTTCCTTTTCTTTTTTCGTGTTAATTTGAGCGAACGAAATCCCACTGTACGTGATAACGCTAGATTTTCTCGATTGTTGGGTAAAGAAAATAATGAATAATGAATTTCCAATTGATTTCGAGTAGACAGTTCGTCAATCGATATTCTTCAAGCGCCATCACGTCGAGTATTTCGTTAATTACCGATTCGAAAATGTTATCGTCGTATAATCGACGAATTGTTTGGACACACAAATTTCAGTATTTCTTTTTCTTTCGTCGTTTCAATCGAATTTACAAGATTTTACGAAATTTTAACGTCCTTTACGTCGACATTGTCGTAAAATCGGAATGCGAAACTTTGATCTCTCGTTCGTCCATCCACTCACAACCCTCGAATGCGTTCGCGCCAGTCAGATGTTTACGGTTTAACGGATATTCGTTGCGACATCGGTCCATCTTAATATTATTTACAATTTTTTTTAAATTTTCTTTTTATCTTCGTGTTCTCTCAATCTCCCATTCGTTACGTGTAAATTTCTGAGGAGCTCAAAAATGCCCATTCGACGATGTTTCGTTTCTTTTTTTTTTGTTTTACGTCGTGTTGCAATTAGTCACAGCTTTTGTCCTCCGGAAAGATGAGAAATCAAAAGTATATTAAAAAAAGAGAAAAAAAACAAAAAAAAGAAAAGATTATACGTTCGACACCCGGCGGATCTTCGGGACAGCAATAACTCTAGTAACATGTTCTTCTTTGTTCGTTCAAAAATGTAATCAAGTGGATGTCAACGAAATTACGACTTTTGTTTAACTCGTAGTTTTGCGAATATCGAGACGGACACGCGCCATTACAAAACGTGTTTACTTCTTGTTTTTTTTTGTTTGTTTGTTTTCTTTCCCCGAAATTTCGTATGCTTTAATTACATATCAAATAAGAATATATAGCTTTGTACAAAGTAATTTCCTTCCCGATATATACGCCAGAGCATTGTACATATTATATATTATATCGCATATATTAATTGTTTCGTAATCAGACTTATCGGATGTTATTGCAACTATAATTACTAAAAAACTTAAAAAAAAAAGAGAAAAAAAAAATAAAAAATGATAAACGCATTGTTTTCTCCAAACCCAACCCCCATTCGTTCTTTAGCTTATTACCGAGTGTTATTAATTAATTAGCGTGGAACGGTGAGACCGAGATATTCTTTTTTTTGTTTTTTTTTTTGTGTTTTTATCATTCGAATCTCGGTCTCGTTCCTCGGTGTGTTTCCCATAGCCAATCCAACGAATTCTTCGTCCTAATTCTTCAATAGTAAATTCATAAATTCTTCATCGAGACCTTTCGTGAATACTTCGTCGATGTGTTCCTTCCAATTTTCAATTCGTAAATTCTTCTACGAAGAAATATTCGTTCTCGCAAAAAATAATAATGTTCTCGCTCTTATCTCGTTCGAGACTCGTACAATTGTTTCTTTCCTTTCACTTCCGTTTCCACGCTCATCGTCAAACTCTCGTGGGTTCGTTCGGATGTGTATATGAGATCGATAAACCGTTCGTCAATAAGAAAAACGGCCGGAAGATACACGGGATTATCGGAGTACGAAAGTATTATCGGAATTATCGAGCGTTATGACGACGAAGTTTGAAAGTTACGTTTGTTTTTTTTTCTCTTGCGATCCTTCGTAAAAATATCTCGTGCGCGAAACACGATCGAAACATCTTGAATTCCGTACTAACCAACACCGCGATAAATTCACACTATGCTGTAGTTCGAATTAAAAACGATCGTATCATTTTGGCACGCGAGATATTTTCACCAAGGAGCAAAATTAACACGCGAGAAATATATCCGAGTACGGATGTACGATCTGTTATCAAAATGAAACTTTCAACAACGTTCGACATTCAATAAATGCATGTGTTTGTTTTTTCTTTGTTCCTATTATCTATAGAGTTAATTACCTATTACGATGAAGTATCGACTGTGAAGAATTGTAAAATATAAAGACTGTCCCGAGAAAAAGTTGTGACCCTTCGTATCCTCGTGTTTCGTATATCGGAGCTTGTATCGCGGATGATATAAGAGAATAACCGTTTTTTAACCGCGTTCTTGTGTGTTTTGTCGTTTTTTTTTGTCAAGGCGTTCGCGTTATACATATTTATATACACAAACACACACACATATATATATATATGTGTATGTATGTATGTATGTATATATATATATATATAAATAAGTATCGATCGCATAATAAACCAGATGGATTAATGGTTTTGGGTGTCAAGTTAAGTCAGCTCTCGCGTATGGCAGATTCATCGATGCAGTCGAGGTCACTGGACCGAAAATACGGCGAGAGCACGTACGACGATGTTATACCGGGAAAATGGCGCGAGGGCGCGGGTCACATGAAGAATTCCGTGGATCGGCTGACATGCAGTCACGACGGGGGCCTGTCCAGGACCGAGATCTCTATTAGTCTAAGACCACGTGTCGTTGGATCCGTCAGCAACAATCCACGAGGCCTGTACACCCTGTCGTTTTGTTCGCATACGAATTTTGCTACTTTACGAAGACACTTCTCGTAATGAGTTTCGGTGCATATATAAATTAGATAACCGGTAAGACAAGCGAGACAGCCTTCGCAATAGGTGGAACAACTCGCTCTTTCGGCCTCGGCGAAATAGTTGTTTAACTGGTTGATCGTGTACTCGAACGATTCGACGTCCAGCTGCGAGAGTAAAATATTAACTATTTTTTAAATGTTTTCTCGTATTATAATAATAATGCGGTAGACAACGAAGCTAGAGGAGCGAGGAATAACGACGAGGATGATAGCCGACGACTACATAGCGGAGAGGAACTGTGAAATTTTTAATGGAATCAAAGCGAGCTCCCGCGACGCAAATCCTACTATGCGATTATACCATACGATTCGTTCACATCCATTCTATTGTTTTTGGGGTAAATAGTCATTTATAGCTGTGCGTACAGCGACCTCTACCATCGTGAATTGATTATAATCGAGTAGGAATGGATTAAACTCGAGTAGAAGTAGATCAAAGTCAAGATGGAGTGGATTACAGTCAAGTAGGATGGATTTTGATTATGCAGAAACAGATTAATCGCGTTAAGAAATTTTTTACGCGTTACGCGCAGCGAATTAGTGAATAACGGTAACAACGAACTCGAATCATGGAATTTTCGCGCAAATAAGACTAAAATCCTCTTTGCAACAAATGTCCTCTCTTTTATATGCATTATTTGTTTCTATTGTGAATAATCGAAGTTTTAACATAGAATCAAGCATAAATCAATGAAAAATTCAGGATAAAAATTCTGGGTTTTTGTATGACGAATAGAGAAGGTTATGGATCGGGCGCAGCGTGTCGCGCAAGCAAAGCTTCGTTTATATTGGTACTCACTCGGTCGGCGAGTTCTGTCGGGAAACGATTCTGGAATTTGACCATTGTGCCCTGACTGTAATCGCGTTGAATAAAGACCTTTAGGCAATTTTGAGGAGGCCCTCCACCCGTGGCTCCACGACCTCCGGACATTTCTTCCAGAGGCGTGAGAGCTACATGATTTGCCTGCCAAGAAACAATGTTTATTACGTTTCGCATTCACTCGAACGTTCGCGAATCGACGAATTAAATGGGATATCAATAAATTGTTGTAATCGTTGAAAATCTCCTGTAAATTATGACACGGTATAACCAACAAACATTTCAGCATATTAGCGAACTGGCACTTCCTAATTAATTGCAATCGAGGATCTTGATATTTGTCGATTTGGCAAAATGATCGCTCGTCGATTTGTCGCGAATCGACAAAATGCTCGAGGCCAAGAAGCTCGTTGACATTGAAAAATTGACTCGTGAGAAGCAGTAAATATCGAAATAATACATTTCATCCTTGTGACAGCGTGATATGGAAGGACAGGCTAAACTCACCAGTGGCATTTTGAGCTTCGTCGTGGCCGTGTTATGAACAATCTACCTACGGCCAGACTCACCGTCTTCACGACGAACAATGACTTTTGTAATATGCAAATTGTGAAGCGTCGAAAAGACGCTTGGAACACAAATATAGGATTTTTAGGAAAACAACACGAGAAAACAACCACTCTCTCTCTCTCGCTAAGTTCACACGGACTTTATCGCCTAGCCCGTGGACGCGCGATTCCGACCACCAGCGTCAGCACCGTACGGCAGTTGGAAGCCATTGCTCGTGCGCACGCATATCCCTCTATACTTTGTCCTCGCGAACGCGTTTGTCGTGTATCCTCGGCTAACGGCCGCCATCTTAATGTACAGTGCGTGCGGCGGGTTCGTTTGGAATTGACGGAAAAGTTTTCACGGTTCGTTTCTTTATCAAATACACTCATTAAAATGCGGAACATCGTAGGAGATCAAGGCGATAATAGAAGCAGGGAGTACCGCCGGTAGGAATATAATATTTGTCTTTTGTTTCATCGCGTATATCTTGTTTTATCGGAAATTACTCGATCGTGCGTCCGAACGACGAAAAACAAATGAAAAACGCATCGGAAGGTACGATAAACTTTATACTATAATGAAATCCGTATTTCGCGACAAAAGTAACGAAGCTGGATGGTACCTAACGATAGTTCTGTAGAATTTCAACAGTTTGAATCATAAATATGCGAATAACAACGAGCATATACTATAATTTATTTCGGCCCGCGCGTACGATACCACAATGTATGTATACAATCGGGGGTGATGTATGCGTCCGCGCATGCGCTTTCCGTATGTGTCGCGTGTCTACTATATATCTATATATTAGCCGGTGCGACCGGTGTCGTAGAGGGGGTATCCACATACATACGTTCGGTCAGTGGTGGAGCGCCATACATAATATACGTATTACGCAGCTGGAGTGGCGTATAGACAGATATGCTCGTGCGATTTCTTTGGCGATTCCTGACTCTTCTCGATGCTTCTTATGCACAAAGTGTACGAAACGCGAAATACTCGAAAGATTCTATTTGACTTTTTTTTAAACTCGAGATATCGGCCAATACTTCGGAATGCGACGATATTACTTCTCGTACGTTCTCTTACGAGAAACTTTTCGCTCCAGGACACAGCACCATATCCTAACTCTGCCCTTTTCACCTTACACCTTTTTCTCTTCTATATAACCGATGAAAAATTCGAAGCTTGTACTTTTGTACGAGAGTTGGAAGCGAAAGTTGTGACAGACGCGGAGGTTATGATGCATCGCACATTCTTCGCTTCGCTCTTGTTTATTACATAAAAGTATTTATTACTCGCGTCAAAACTTTGCAAATAAAATAATACAAATTGAAATTCGCCCCATACTTATCACTCGTGGCTCGCGACTATTTATAAATTCTTTCCGACGACCAAATATTAAAGTGTCCAAATATTATGGGGAAAACAGGTGACTGGATCGTTAAAGCATATTTTTTTATTCGAACGAAGTCCAAATTGCATCGAAAATATTTAATTCCGTGAGATCGTGAAAAGGATTAACAAATTTAGGTTTGATAGATTACCACGTTTTTTCATTTGGCGACGGGTTAGGACTCGAAAACGTAATCATCATTTTTTTTGTCTCGCTTTCAAGCGAGAGTTAATCTTTCGCTGGGCTATAGAGGGCGCACAATAGCCGAGCAGACGCGACTGTGGTAGGCTGACGATGAGAGTGCGGCAGTGCGACTGCTCGCCCAGGGTATTCATTCAATCACATATTTCTCTTCGCATTGTGCATCACTGTCCCCAGTCTCTAGGTAGATAGGATCATGCTGACTCGCAGTTGTCACGCGAAATCCGCAACAGCCGCAGGTGCAGTCCCATTACGTGCAATTCGAGATTAAGCGTTAGACCTCGCAATTGAAATAGTCTGAAACGGAGGAGAGTTTAACTTGTACGAGCCTGGGCTATTGCGCACTCTAACCCTCTCCGAATTTTTTATATTTAGAGCTGCGTAATAAAAAAAAGAAATATTTTTGAAAAAAAAATAAAAAAAAATATTCTTCCACGTTTTTACATAAAGAAGTAAATTTTGAAAAATCACCGCGAACAATTGCTAAGAAACTTTTTTAGAAAATTTTGTATATTTGGATGAAATAAAATAGTTCGTGCATACGGTAGAGTTTAAACGACGGACATAAGGAACTTCCTGTTCGATTCGAAGGGTCGAAACTTTTTTTGCGAAATCTCAAGGTCTTAAACGGTCAAATAATATTTTCTTGTCCGCACAATTTTCAACTTCTGACGCTGACAAGCTCGGGATTCTCGCTCTTATCGTTCGCGAATTATATAACGTTGCTCCACTCACGATTTTCAAAACTTTTCTATAACTCGAAACCCGGAATGGTATATCCGTCAATGTACGTCGGTCGGTCTCCGCTCGGGGTGAAAAGTTACGCCATTAGTTTTTCCATCACGAACCCTACCTTTCCTTCAACCCCGCGTATATAACCCCGAATGCTCTCTGGTCAAAGGTTATCCAAGGGTCGTTCGCAGTCTCTCACGAAAGTATTATTAATGTTCTCTGTCGTTCGATGCAACTTTCGCCAGTCGAAAATACTTATCGAAAAGAAACTATCGAACATCTAGTTTTCTTACCAGACTCCTTACTTTCTTTTCTTCATAAAAAAAAATCAATAAAACAAAATACTATAAACACGTAAATAAATAAATAAACAGACACGAATCAAATTTTTTCAAAATTATTCTTTCGAGTAAACCCGAAGCAAAACTCCCTTTTCAATCCATTTTTATGTATTTTTCAAACGTGATTGATTCGAACGTCTCTATGGCGTGATTCGAGACGTAGAGTCTCGACGAGAAACCGCGATATAGCGTGATACAGGATGAAGGATAGCTAAAGGTGTACAAAATAGGACGTTCCCGAGAGTCGAGTACCTATATATTGCGCTATAGAGATTGCGCTTCGCATACGGAATGACCGAAATTGTATGGAGAGGCAAAGCCGCGTGTAGTTGGATTTAAACCGTCACGTTCCTCGAACCCGAGGCTACTGGGTACAGTAGGTAAAAGTCGTAAGTCTCTCCCGCACGGCGCTACGATACAGTCGCACGGAATAGGGCTCTACCGTACTGCTGTTGCTTCGGTTCCTCGGGGTCGTACGGTAAAGCGTAGCTAAAGTTCGCGAAGGACGTTGGGAGGGCAAAACGGGCGGCGTCGTTTCGCGTTCTTGTACGGGCTAATTCCAACGGAAACTATATAGATATATAAACAAGAGAGGGATTCGAGTCCAACTTTTCTCATTGCGGCGTTCGTAGTGTGCACGTGTTTCTTTTTTCTTCTTCTTTTTCTTTTAAGGAAGAATCGTAACGTTATATCGAATGGTATTAGTACTACTCGTACGTTTCATTGACCGTATAAATGAGGTAGAAAGAAAAGAACTTGGAGACGTTGTAACAGTGCGCTCGTTCTTCAACGGCCGAGGAGAACTTACGGTGCGATTGAGATCGCTTCCAGGGCATTATTCGATAATAAAATTAGAGTCCATGACTCGTGCGAACTCTGTTACGAGTGATTCGGGCGTGCTCAACACGTATCGTCAAACAGGGTTAGTTTGAACAGGTTTTGTAAGCTTTTTGTAGGTAATTTTTCTATTTTAATATCCTAAAAATTTCTACTCTTTTTTCTCCAATATAACAATGTGTTGCTTAGCTATCAAATGTAGAAGAAAGTCAAGTATCCCCGCGGAATATTTTTTATACATTTTTACAAACGTGTTAAAGTAATCAGGAGTGTAGGATTTCTTTGACAATGCATTCAAACACAACGATTTTTTACTATCAAATTGTCATCTTTAGGAAATATTTGACATAAAAATATGAAGTACCTAGGGTAGTTACTATAATAATCAATTAATCTTATATATCGTTAAGATCGAAAAACTGAATATTTATGTAAATTACAAGGGTGAGAGGGCGAAGTATGAGATTAAATCCGTGATTTACTCGGAACGACATGTTCTTACCCTTCGTTCTCTTTCATCTCAATATTCACAAATCATTTTGTATTTCTTTTATCGCGGAAATCGATCGTACGATATTATCAAAGAAAAACATACCTAAATATTTTTTCTCCCCCGATTGATGAAAATACATTGCAAAATAAATGAAACTTCTAATGTTTGTTCGAAAGATTTTTATTTACCCGTCGAATCACTGTGAAATAATTGTCGAGATGTAAGCGATAATAGAAATCGATGGATTTCGATTGATCGGGACGAGAGTGCGAGACGAGAGAGCCAAGGAATGAAAATTAGGTTATGAAGGGATTGTTATGTAGAGAGGAATAAGAACGAGACCGAGAAAGAAGGGGTAAAGAAGAAAAAAAAAGGGAAAACTAGGAAGACGAATAAGCATAAGAATAAAAAGAAGAAGAAGAAAAAGAATAAGAAGATGATGATAAGAGCGATGACTCGTCGTGGGGGGATATCTCGCGTCTGCGATGGACCACCAGAGTCTGCGCGCAGCCGTGATAGTCGGTGGCGTCGGCGTCGCGGCGACGTCGACGTCGACGTCGGGCGTCGGGGATCCACACCGGTTTCAAGTAGGGTGGTGGTGGTGATGGTGGTGGTGGTGGAGGTGGTGGGAGGATTTCGGTTTTTCTAATCCTTGGGTGTGGTAGAGTGGGGTCGTGTGGGCGCAGAGGACGATAGAGTTACGGGCGGGCTCGTGCGCGCAAACTACCCTCGGTTCTGTCGTCGGCTCCGTGGGTGTTTAGTGACTTTCCGTGGGGCCCGTGTGACACGTGCGTGATAATACCCCGGTATTGCCCCGTCGGAAATTAAAATCGTGAATTATACCTCGCGACTTGTCTATACGCCTCGTAATTTCGTTAATTGTCTATCAATTTTTCCGTTATAAATAACGATAATAATAAAAAAAATAATAATAATAAGGATAATAATCGTCGTTGAATATTTAACTAAATTGTTACGATACGAAAAGCAAAAAAAAAGAAACAAAAGAAAAGGAAATGAAGGAAGAAGGTTTTAAAAGAAATTTCAAGAATTTGAATAAATAAGATTGATAAATATTTCAAGGACGAGAGGAAAGGAGATTGGAGTTAGCGAACGATTTACGAAACTTTCTCGTTTCTTCGACTACCCTCGCGAGTTTCCTGGGTGAATCGGTGATTGCTGATCGTGAAAAACTTCGACACGAGATAAAGTCTCGTAAAGATTTCATTCTTCTGGTACACGTCTATTCGATCTGATTAGTTTTTGTCCTGGTCGCTTGTTTTTTTTTCTTTCGTACATTCGGTTCGAACGAGTTTCATATTTTTTTTTCATCGGCTTTCCTATACGTTTTACGCGTTTTTCTTTTTTTCTTCCGGGTTTTGTTTCGATGACTTTTATCGTAAAATTTTCACCCCCGGGGGTGAAATTTTGCTGATGTTTTTTGTCGTTGGGTTTTTTTGACTTTTAAAGTTTTACCAAATTTTATAGCGTTGCATAACACGATAGAATCTGTTTGGTATTAATGAATTTTTATGCGAAGGCTTGTATTTTGTCGTAATTAATAATTCTTGACAATTTTTACAAAAATTTCTCCTTCGCGAGGTAAAGTTCGGTAAAACTTAATTGGTTTCACACCGTGTCGCCCTCTGGTTACCGTTGTACAGATTTATTCGCGACGACGAGACGACGAGAAGGGAGGGACCAGAGATAATTTTATCCGACGGTTTCAAAGGAATCGAGGCGTCAGCGTCGATCGCTGAGAAACGATGTGCGAAGTGACATTCGAGGGGTTGTACGCGCCCTTAAAATCGTCGCCAATTCTCTCTCTTATTCGTTTTCTTCGTCTCTCCCTTTTCAAGCCTCTTTCGGCCTCGTTGGGTGGTGGCTCGTGGGTGACTCATCCGTTAGGTTCGATGAATCCGTTCGCCGTATCGAAAAGAACTGCGGGGAAAGTAAGCGATAACGAACAAAAAAATGAAAAAAAGAACGGTCGGATCAAAAAAAAAAATTATTTTCTCTTGTTTTTCAATGTCGTTTATCACTTTTTATAATTTTATACGTGTTGATCGAGTACATTTCGGAATCTTTATCATATTTAATTTTTCGAAAAAAGTTACGTTCTATATATAAATATAAATATAAATATAAAATTATATTTATATTTATATTTATATATTTGTTTGTACGAAGATCGTCAAGAAGGACACGCGTTTGACGAAGGCTCATCGAGACCCTTGAAGAAAAGGGTCTCAGCAAGTATTCCGAGTATTTCGATCTTGCTGGGTGTTGGCTTAGACTTTCTTGTCATCGTGTTCGTCTTCGTCATTGTCGTCAGGCCTTCCGAGACAATTTTCGTCTTAACGATTTCGAAATACGATACGACCGCGATGAAATTCAAGAAGTATGATAAAAATGCGAAATCGTCGAGTGGATTTATCGATACACGAAACAAAATCTCTTGGCAAACTCTCGTCGGTCTTACGGATAATAAAGTTATTTCTTAAGGAAGTTCGATGAGACTTCTGGACTACGTTTTTCTCTTGCTCGGCAATTTCTTTTTTTGTCATTTTTATCAAGCCGAGAGGGGTGGCTTGCTCGAAACGGAGAGTCGAGACTTCGCTTCGTAGATTACCTTGGGGTATGGCAACTTTTTTACGCTTTTGCCTTAATTTATTTGAAGGGGACAACACCGGGGAAAAAAGATTTTTCTCAAGAGGAAAAGGTCAAAGGGCGATTACTCAAAATTTATAGATAAATTGGACGTGGATTTAATTTATTATTTTTATTTCAACTAAAGATTTGATTTTTTTGATCAAAGTTTGCAATGTCATTTTTACGATTTTTCTCGAATTAATAGTAAATTGCAGGACCAATGAGATACGGAGAATTTGATTTTGTTCGTACTCGACGAAATCGTTCAGACTCACGTGGCGAACGTTTTCGAACGACGGGCTGCGGTTGCAGGGAAAAAAATTGCGTTAGCACAGAAAGAAATAGAAAACGGTGCGGGATGCAATTCAAAGCTGTTCCGATCCATCGAGAATCGGCCGATGAATTCATTTTAGCTTGGCAAACCATACACTTGGCCGATATATCTATAGATAAAGCTCGAAATACCGAGCCGGTGGTCTACGGGCCTAATAATAATCCAGTCGTTGGGCAAATTCCGATTCTCATTATCGAGTACCTCGCGGATACTTCGCCCCTTTATTACGAACCTCGATAACAGCCAGATATTTCTTCGCTGATGAAAAAAAAAAACAATCTTGCACAAAATGAAAAAAAAATTGTAGAACATACGAAAAAAACACAATTAAATTAATTTATCCGCGCAAAAAATATTCCTAGCTTACGTTTACATATTACATTTCATTTATACAAAAATATTTTCAAGAATTAACAAAAAAAACTAATTTTTCGGTAGGAATTTAAGGAAATTATGTCTAATTTTCTTTAAAAATGTAGAAATTATGTAAAAATTTAAGGTTTTTTTTCATTAATGTCGATGGTCGAGAGTTTTCGTCATTTGCCTCTGCAATCGAAACGAAAATTTGTAATACTACTCCCTCCCCCCCCCCCCTTCGCCCCTTCATCATCGTCATTATAACAGCAACGTCTCTCTTCGTTCATACCGGATTAAGGATCGAAGATTGCTTTCGGCGCTCAAATTATCGAGTCGCCCCGTGTTACTCCATGGAGAGCTGGGTGACACACATACACACCTAAATACACATATACCCATATACATTGTACAGAAGGATCGCAAGAGCGCTGCCAGACTTCCCCTAAATTGGCGAAGTTGATGAAGCATATCGATTGACAGTTAACGAGGCCAAGCTGTGTAGCGCGCTGCTCGAGTCGAGTCGCGTTTCGAGAGTCAGCCTCCCTCATCCCTCATCCCTTTGCTTTCCTCCTCCCGCCATGTGAAGCCCTGTATCTATATCCCGGTACGTACGAGAGTCTATGTGGGTTAGAGTACATCCCTTAACCACGGGTCTGATGCACCAGGGCTTTCGAAAAATGTCCTTGGGCAATATTTGCGAAACACTGGAAAAGGTAAAATTGTCGAGGTTAGGTTCCTGTTTTTTTTTTTTTTTTTTTTTTTTTTATAAATTTTCAAGCTTGACGAACACCCGGGAGAAGAAAGAGAAGAATCGGTTCATTTGTTCGGCTGCGCTACCACCGGAGGTAGTGCAATTAACGATTTTGAAACATTCTTCTATTATTTTTGCTCAAAAAACTGTATAATTTTACATAAAATACTCTCACGCTGGTGAGATTATTTTAAAACAGAATTTTATAAACAAATAAACAAGAATCTAACATGTTTATATCGTCTTTAATCAATTTGATTCTTTAATAACAAATCTAAGTTCAATAATTTATCAATTCGTTGAAATGTTTGATTTAATTTGTTTTAAATCGTAAAAATTTCATCAATTTGATGGGGAGAAATGATCGATCGAGACGATAAAAAAAACAAATTTGCACTGTTGACAATTCTTAATCGTCGAAAATGTCTCGTATCAAATTCAATGGAATGTTTCTTTATCGTCGCGCTTTTACCTCCGTTGCCTCTACCGATCTGTTGTCTTTTCACTTGATATTCTTTTGTTTTCTTTTATGTCTTATTTCCCTTCTTATTCCCGTCGCTGGTAGTGCTTGATGTTTCAGAAGCTCCTCTCTCCATTATTGACGGAGCTTTCTCGCTCTGCCTATTTTTTTCTTTCTACCCCTCCTCCCCCTGGCCCTCTCTCACTCACTCTCTCTCTCTCTCTCTCGGTCTTCTGCATTTCTCGTTGTTTCGGGTCACGAAATACACAGAGGACGAGCGCCTCGAGTGGTGGAAACATCCCTCCTAAAATTCTTCTCGGTCTTTCCGGCTTACCCCAAGAACTGATACAGTAGGATTGTGAATATGGTGGGGCGGGATAGTGAAGGGATCGAGTCGGTAAGGGATGAGTGCGGTGAGTTACCGATTTTTTTCCACGAACGAGACTTCCTCGTTTCCACTCTCGACTCACCCTCGCTTTCTGCAACCTATATCCGTTCCATTTTATCTATTATTCGTCCGAGACACATAATTCCCAATCATATAATTCATGACTTCTTCAAGTCACGCCATAAATAAACAAACAGAAATATCTCTCTCATCCGTGAATAAAGTCGATCGTGAATATTTAACGATACGGGAAACGTTATATAAATAAATATATATTTATTTATTTATCGAGATTTATAACAAATGTATTAATAATAATGATAATGTTAACAATCGTAAAGAAATAACTCGATTCTTTATTTTCGACAAAAGAGTGCTCGATGATCACTTCATCGAGTCATGAGACATATTAACGTTAATGTATTTATCCGTTTTGTCCTACGTTAAACGCGAATCGAAGGTCTCGATCGAACCTAATAATTTGTAGAAAATGGTGATTTATCGGTAAATTTTTCTTTGTTTTTTTGTTGTTTATTTTATTTTTTTATCCTTCTTCGCAATTCACGTGTTACGATATCACGCGAGGCGTGTAATCTCGTTCTCGTCTCCATTTATACGTCGATGGATTATTGCTGAATCCGTTCGAGCGAACCGGACGAGAACCGAATCCTGCAGAAATTCGGGTTTACTCAGCGAGGGATGGGAAAGGGATACGACACACTGTATAAACACACGGTATACGGACATACACACGCGCACACATATATACAACAAGAGGCTGATTCTAGAAGAGACGGTGGCAATCCCCTGCGGAGGGGTTTGCCCAGATCTCTCGTTCCGAATTTCGACGAATCCTTCGCTTGCTTTCGAGTCAAGATCTCAAGATGCTTGGGGCATCTCCCTATTTCTCTCTTTCTCTTTCTGTCTCATCGTTCGTCCATCCCGATAAAAGCTCCACCACCAGCGGGAATATCGAGCCCTACGAGATGGTTATACTCCTTTCTTGCCCCAAAGTCCTCTCGCGACCCTATCGCCACGTACCTGTACAAACTCTCGACAAATCGAATTAATAAACGGAATAAAACCTTTTCTGTTTTTTTTTCTTCTTCTTCCGATTTTTTTCTTTTGCTTCTATCGCAAAAGGTGAGAAACCCTTTGGGACTATTACCGCGGATATACGCCAATGCTGGAAAAGGGTGAATCCTACGCCGGGCCAGGATTCGGGAAAGGATTTGCATCGCTCTAAAGCTTTTTATCGCGCGTTATCGCCGCTCCATATATCGCCGATGTATTTCCCAATGAAACATGGATTATGGAAAGTAGATAACATTTTTTTGTGGAATATTTTTCAACTCGAAAGCCAAGATGTATTAAACTTTTCTTCGTCTTCTGCTTTTTCTTTTCGTTCTCGAACGTTTTTTTCTTAACGTTTATTGCGAAAGACAACGAAGATCGAGAGATTGGACAAAGATTGTAGAGAAATTTGTTTTGTTTTCGGGAACTTTTTTCATCCCTAAAATAATGGCAATCGCGATTGTCGATAATTTTTCAAGTCCTTTTTTTGGTGTGTTCTGGGTCGAGTCGCGTTTGGAGGACCCGCCGTTCGTTTGTTTCAATCATTTTTTTTCTTCCCCGGCGAGCGTAGACTCGATTTTATCGGTGTCGATATTTTTTCAAGATTTTTTCCTTTTTTTCGGAGATTGGGTCACGAATGGTCGGACGATGGTCCGCGCGAGCGTAAGATATTGCTTTGTTAACACAACTGGGACGTAAAAATCGCGAGAGTTTATGATAATATTTAATCCAGTTACCAGTTGGAAATATAGAACACGTCGTCGGTTGGCGAATGGAAGGGCGCGAAATGAGAAAGACGGAGATAAAAAGCGAGCAAGAAAAAAGAGGGTGACTGGGGAAAACGCGATGCAGCAGTGCACTCTCGGGGGTAGTTGAGGGTAGGAGCGGGTGGAAACAGGGGGAAAGCGCAAGAAGGGCGAGAGAGGGAGGGTTGACGTGCCGCTTGGTGTCCGGTGGTTGAGGCTGCCGGACCTCGTGGTCGTCGCCAGTCGATGTCTCGATATGTACGGTGTGCGCCGCGTACGGTCACCGATAATCCAGTTAAGCGCGAACTGCCGCTCGTCCGGACACTCACTCGCTCGACGGAGCGACTACACGCCTCTACCTCTATCTTTCTCTCTCGCTCACGCGCATTTTCTACTCGACGTACGCCAGAGTGCTTATGCCACACCGCGATAGTTCGCAATTTCACGCGGTCACCTACCGACCTTTCGCATCCACCGGAAAGTCAAATTTATCAACGAAAAATAAATCCAAAAAACAAAGAAAAAATCAAGAAAAAAACGCGAGCTCGTCGTCGTCGGGCAATAAATTAATTTCAAAAAGTTCGAAAATTGGGTTTACGTATATTGTAGGCGAACGACGTACTTTCTTCAGTGACGGTGGCGAAATTTTCCCTGTGGTTTTAATATCAATTTTGTGCACTTGGGTGAACAACCTATTTTTCTTCTATTTTATGTTATTTTTCGATATAATTATTGCAACTTTGTTAAAAATCGTATTATTTTTATGGTCGTGAGATTTTTTGTTTATGAAAGAATTGCCGTTACTCGCAGCCTTTTTGCTTAAGGTCGTGGAAAAATTGCTCGGAACGTATCGGCCAAACGGTTTAAACGGAAAAACTTATTCCACGTGAAATTAGAAAGTCGTTGTTTTCATTTGTGAAAGAATGAAAAGGGCAAAGAGGAAAAGTCAAATCCTTTGAGCACGTGGACTCGTCTGACGAGAAGCTTTAATGAGTTTTCGCATCCTTCATCATGATCCCTCCATGGAATTCGGTCACACGTTAATTACACTTTCGCGTCGCGAAATTATGTCCAAGGTTCGAACGAAAAAGCATTCGGAATAAATGTAAAAGATCCTTTTTTTTTAAATTACTGTTTTGAAAAAACAGTAATTAATTAAGAAAATTAATTAATAACTTTTATTTTTACATTTTCTTTATAAAATACAATAATTCTGAATGATTTTTTCATCCAACGGTCTCTCGTTGTTGCACTCGTCCCAACAATTGTCATTTTTTGCGAAATAATCAAGCATGGTCCAAAAATGTGAGAGAAAATCAGCGACACGATAGAAAACAAATATTTTTTTTACCAATTTTCAGGCTAAACTTCAGCCAGCGACAAGTTCGACATGATATCTTATCGATTATCCGTCGATCCGGTACACGCGACGAGAGACTCGACAAAATAAAGTATTTTTCAAATCGCGTGTGCTCCGAAATAAAAAAAAAATAAAAAAAGAAAGTGTATCGCGTCGTGCGAGTCCTAAATTCGTCAGTTTTCGGTTTTTAGTGTGTCCCTGTTTACGGATTAATCATAAAAAAAGAGTGTGAAAAATCGAAGGTAAAAGTGATTTAAAACAAATAGTGATTATCAATAAATTATTAACGAAGTCTACCCCCTCCCCACTCGTACGTCTCCTGCTAGAGCGATCGTCGATATCTTCACATCTGACAATAACGAGTTTCGAGATAAAAACCCTAAATCGACGATAAAAGAGAAAAAACAATATCGTCACTCGTGGTCGAACGAAAAAAAGAAGAGAAACAAGAAGAAGAAGAAGAAGAAGAAGAGAAAGATAAAACAAAAGACAAAAAAAGAAACGAGCAAGTTCGATGATTCGTCGTCGTCTTTATATCGATGAGAAGTCAAGGACGGAGCATTGGCCGAAGTGCCATAGGCGGGAGTGAAAATAGCGTGCGAGGCGAAAGAACGAAGAGCCGAGATAGAAGTGCAAGAACCAAGTCTAGGTAATCCGGAAAATCGGCTTGTAAATAATAATACAAATAAGTATACGCGAACCGCACGTACTACGTCTTTCCCTCAAATCTGTGTCACCACGACTGATAGAAAATGTGCACGTAACTAAATCTTTCGAAAGGTCGATGCGACTTTTTAGAAATAAGTAAACAAAAAAACGGAAAAAAGAAAAGAAAAATCATTTTTTCTTTCCGAACGCTAACAGATAGGAAAAAATGGAATAAGTTACGAATAAAAATCGTTCCTGAGAAATTTGATAATTTCGAAACGACGGAAAAAAAATCTTTTATTCTTTCATCGTTCGAGGAAATAACTCTGAAACTTGGATTATTCCTCTCTCTCTCTCTCTCTCTCGCTCTCTCTTTCTCTCTCTCGTTTTTCTCACTCGCTCGAGAAAGACGGACAATCCTTCGTGAGACTTGGGGTAGTTTCTTAATTTCCGGGCATTGACTCGGAACGAGATAGCAAAAAAGAAAAAGAAAAAAGAGAAGAAAGCTGCGAGCACCCACGAAGAGATGTCCGGAAGATAATTGGAGGGAAGACACGGTAAAGCAACGAGGGACAGGGTGGAAAAGTGGCGGTGGTGGTGGTGGTGGTGGTGGTTCGAAAAATTGCCTCGGAACACGAGAGGGGTGGAGAGGGTGGTTTGAGATTTCGCTATCGTCCACGCGCATCGTCGAAAGGAAAGGAGGTTGCTGCGAGATTTATATTCGTCGGGGAACTCGCAGGAAAGTGCCCGAGAACGTACGCGAACTGGGGAGAGAAGACGTTGCAGTCTTCTTAATTTTTCGGAATTCCGTACGACTCTTGGGGAAAAAAACATCGAGTGAGAGAAAGAAAGAGAGAGAGGGAACGAAAGAGACAGCCAGAGATACAGAGAGAGAAGGAGAGAGAGAGAGAGAGAGAGAGAGAGAGAGAGAGAGAGAGAGAGAGAACAAAAGAAAAATCGGAAAGCAAGAAAAAAAGTGCAACGCGTTGGAAACATTAAAAAAAATTCGGAACGTTGCGATAAAACGAGAAGGAAAATAAAGTTTCGTGCGATTGCTGAAAGCGACGACGAGCGAGGTATCGGGCGAGGTTGTAAGTACGCGGTGTACCGTGCAAAGAGATATAAAGAAACCGTGTAACGGTGAAAACTCTTAGCTCTCGAAAAAAAAACAAAAAAAAAGAAAGACAAAAAGAAACAGAAAAAATCGCACCCGGGCTCGATTCTTGCTGAGAAAAGCGCGTCTCATCCGGAAGGCGATGCTTTCTCGCGTGTTTTTCTCCTCGACCGAGTTCACGAGAAAACTCCGTAAACTGCCTCGAACTGTCCGATAAATTAGCGGCGACGGGGATTCTCGTCCATCGTGAAAGACGCTAAAACAAAAAGAAAATCTCACGGAAACGTTCAGCGAGACAAGAATCGGGGCAAACCCTGAAACTACGAGAAAATATTCTTTTTCGTGTCACCGCCATCTTTTTCGCGTTTGTAACGGGCAAAGTTTGTGCACGAGTGGATTTTTCGAGGATCTGGAAGAGACAAAGGACGGACCCGCGAGATAAAGGATAAAGGGATCTTCTCGGCTGTCGCGTGTCCTTGGACGAAAAATCGTCCTTTGTCGAGCTATAGAGGACGACGAGCTCGAAGGTTCGAACAAGAGGCGAAGAAAAATATCAAAGAAAAACAAAAACAAAACAAAAAACGAGAAAAAGCAAGAAGTGGAAAAACAGATATATATAAACACAAAGGGAAGAATAAATTCGTCGTCAACGAGAGCTTCTCTTATTCTCGAGGTACTTTTCGTTCCCGAGGTCGAAACAACTAATGTCCACAGGCGAATTCACCTGTCGGAAAATCGGATCGTGGAATATGCGAGGATATACATTAGTCGTGGGAAAATCTCCTCGAGCGACTTTTGTCTCTCGATTTTTTCTATGAAATCGAGATAAAAAAAATCTCGCACTCACCATTTCGCGTGCGTTTGTACTTAAAAAAGAGAAGGTGGGAGAAAGGGGTGAATCTCGCGACTGGGACAAGAAAAGAAGACGATCCTCCAAGCGGTGAGAAAACTTTTCAGTGTCGCGGTCTTGGTAACTCGTGGAAAGAGTGACGAAAAGCGAGCGAAAGCACGACGAGAGAAAAAATAAATAAAAGAAACGTCTCTTCTTTCCGTACCAAAAGTAAGGAAAAAAGCTCGAAGAAGAACGAAAGAAAAAAGAATAAAGAGCATAAGAATCGCGCGGTAAATAATTCACGTCGCTTACTCGTCACACTAAGAACGTTAACGAGAAATGATACGATGGAAAGACACTTAAAGGATAGGGAGAGGGAAAGGTAAAAATACGAAAAGGCTGTGAACGCTACCCTGGACGTTGCCGAGAGAGAACGAAGACGAAAAGGAAAAGAAAGATAAAAATACACACACACAGATCCACACTAATACATGCACACACATATAAATATATATATATTAAAAAATAAATAAAAAAACAATAGCCGTACGAATCAGTGTACTCGCGGGCAAACGGTCGAGAAAATTGGGATTTTCATTAAAGTCCGCACTATCGCACGGTACGACCCTCTTGCCTTAAATACGAGCTTAAGGATAACGAAGAAGAAGGAACGAGGATGTTCGTTGCTTGTGTCGTTTGGAGCGGCAGGGCGTCCTCGGGACCCTTTATCGGGAAACGGGAGAAATGAAGTTATCAGTGTCGGCTTACAGAGCCCAGGCCAGTGCTCACAAGAAGATTCTTTGCAACTATCAGCATCAGCTGAGCTACGGTGCGACAAGCCACGCTTCCTCGGCCCGGCCCCACTCAGACCCTGCGGCAATCCTCTCTGGCTTCAAGGTAATGTCAACTCATTTCACATTATTATTTATTCAATTCTTCTTTCTCTATTCGTAAGTTTTTTCTTCTTCTTCTTCTTCTTCTTCTTACTTTCTCTACATCGCTCTTTAATCGTTTACACTGATATGGTACGTTTGTCTCGTGCTCGATCCTTCCGGCAGCTGGTACGGGTTATCAACCCTTAACCTAGATGTACAAATTACCGATAAATTTTCAATTATTTTATCACAATTATTTTCGTAAAGTTGTTTCTCAATTGGACGAAGTAAACGACAATAATATCTAAATTATATCGACGATTGGCTAGAATCGAAGACAACGTGAACTATCGAAAAACGTACCTAGCGCCATGTACGAAGGGTCGAGATTGATTTTATTTCAAAACTTTAAACCAAGTTACGTAGAGTTTCTAATTTGACTGCAGTTTTTTAATTCGCCTCTATCTTTTATTTGAGCCATTTGCCTCTAACTACGCGCGTGTGATTTCAATTGCGAGGTCCGACACCTCGTCGTGTAAAAGATAAACGAGAACGAAAAAAAAGGAGCAAACATGTAAACGACTGACCGCAAAGTCGCTCTTTTCTTTATTCGTTTAATTTCTTTCGTTCGCCTTTTTTTCTATTCGTAATGCATACGTTTTTACAACTGTGGCCACCGGAGAGTTCCGTTACAGCGCATGACACTTGCAGCGTACTCTCTGCTCCGGAATGACTATCTAGCTTTGATGTTACTACTGGTTACTGTTTGAGGTTTCAACCCTCCGCCTCTCACTCTTTGCTATGTACATACTGGGTCAGCAGTCGAGTGACCGTCAGGTTTCTCGGTCTTCATTCTCGATACTGTTCCACCTCCCTTCGTGTTGTAATGTGTACATAACAAGTGTTACCAGCTGTAGGTGGCACTTGCCTCGAGCTCGCTTTCAGAAACATAGAAAAACTAATGATGACGTTTTGACAATCCCAAAATGTAAATTTCCAACAGTTCCTATATACGTTATATCTGCATAAATCTATATACATGTATGTACACACGTTACTTGCTACATATTTTGTATTTTTGGATCCCTGCCAGATGGCCGGTAGTTAACAATTCCCATCGCGTTCTCATTATTTCCGGTTGAAGTATTACACGCCGGCCGCATCGTAACAAGTTTTCATTAACCCTTTTCACAATTTTTATATTTAAATGACAATTAAGGAAAATCGGGCTCTACGATACATGTTGGGATTAGTGGTGTAATTAAACAAATTTTATTTTACGAGCTTCGTAAAAGTCGTTGCCAATCGTTATTATTATTATCATTATTAATAATAACGACGATGATTAAAAATGATAGAAAATCGATATTTTATAATCAAACACGTGTAACATTATTAATTTTTTTTAGAAATTTGGCGAGTTCGATGGAAATATCCTTAATTCCGTATTAATTAAATTATGCTGCATGATTCGCTGGTCTTCACATCAAATCTCTATCCCTGTTTATAAATCGAAAAAAGGAAAATAAAAGTCGTTGTTGGTTCTTTCGGTAGTGGAAAAACGTAACTTTTCAAGAGTCTCGGGCGATCGCTCAATCTCAGAACGAGGCTCGATGATCCGTCAAACGTATTCACGAAATCATGTACGTATAATGATAGATATCGAATGATCGAGACAATCGTCAAATAAAAAAATAATATGGGAATATTCCCGAGGGACTCGACGACTAATTTTCCCCTTTGTATACGACCCTTCCAATTTTTCTATTTTCCTCGAAACGTCCATTTTTTCCCCCGATATCCATTTTCGCCAAGCGGCGAACGTCGATCGAAGCTGCGACGCGTTCTCTCGAACAATACAGAGGACGCTGGAATATCCAGAGGTCGTTCGAACGTGCGAAAATAGAGAAAAAAAATTAGGAAAAACGACGAGAAGCCAGGCGGAGAATCGTTGATCGAGGATTTTATAACGTCGCATCGGGGAATCGATCGATTCTTATTCGGAAGGATTTTCATCCCCTACCCTCCCCTCCTCGTCCCTTCTTTTTCTACGAATGAAAGGGACTCGATGAATTACTACGGGGTCAAATTGTATTCGTGTTTTCCCTCGGTGTACTCGCTTCGTGCATCGTTGAAAGCACACCCGCTCATTCGATTATCGATGGTCAGGTGCAAGAGGGAGGAAGAGTGTGTGTGTGTGTGTGTCTGTGTGTAGGTGTACGAGAACGTACGTCCTCCAGGCCGAGAGTGAAATTCTATCACACCCACTCGAGCAAATTCGAATCGGCCAATTTCGTCGAAACCATGCACAAACTTGCTACCACTCCCTTTCCCCAATTATCCCTTCCCATTATATTCCCGTTCATCAAAAATATTCGATCACAGGTTGGTCGTTTGAATTAAAAAAATAAAAAATCATTCGCGCTAATTTTTTCATACGTAGGACAAGCATGGTCGAAGAAACGAATAAAATCGCCTCGTATGTAATCGCGTCGATGAAAAGTCACCCGAAAAGGGAAAGTTCGTTTTTTTTGTTTTTTTTTTGACGTGGATGACAAAAAAAGGCACGCGAGTTTCAAATGTCAGGCTTTTCTCGACGTCGGCCGGAGAATCGATTCGGAACGAACAAAACTGCACATGCGGACGGAGTTTCAGCCACGAAGGGGATGACACTTGGCGTGGGATTTTTTGCTTCGCGTGTGTTTGTCCCAGAGAACGATTTTCCACTCTCGCGCAAATTCTTTGACACTCGTCGAACACGCTAGACAATACTCGCGGAAAAATGCTGGCGTCCCCGACAAACTTTGTAATACGTAAAGTGCATTTGAACAAAGTTCATTGTTTTGCTTATGTACGTGCTTGACGCGTAGGGGGTAGATATAACAACATTTATCTTACGTAAAGAAAGAACGTGAAAATTCACTTTTTTCAGATTTTCGACTATTTTTGAAAAATATTTTTTTATAAATCCGTTCCATTCCGCGTCGGAGTTATTTACTATATAATCGCTATACGATGTTCCGAGAGGATCGAACAACCCTTTGACGCCGGTGTGAACGCCGAAAGGCTCGCGTACTCGTTCGTTACTTATGCGCATTTTTTGGTTCCCGGTGTTTGATTTTTTAGACCAAAGCGAAAGTCGTTTATTCAAAGCGTTTAACAACAAAAAACAAGTTTCTTTCACGTCTCGAGCGATCCAATGTATTATTTTGTTTTGCATCGTTTTGTCCTGAAATTTAAAAAAAGGTTATCGCGTTTGGAAAAAAAACGTTGTTGTCAGCAAAACCGCCCTTGCGATTCTCGACGGAGAAAGAGTCGAGTGTATCGCACAGGGGGCAAGATCGAGATCAACTGTGCCAACGGAAAATGTTGTAGCACGTTGTTGCGCATCCGGAAAACGAACGAGACACCATCGATATATATTTATAGATATTTTATATCGTATATAGACACCGACAAGATTTTATCAACTCGATTTCACGTTCCTTCCACATTCCTTCGCGGTGTTGCGCCAATTTTCCGTTTCCCCGTTCCAATTTCTGGTATATTTGTGTCTCTCGGGATTTGGCGATGGCGAATACTCCCTGAGTTTCTATGAAAACTCGAGTGGAGAGCTTCTAGTGGCAGACAGTAGCGACGTACTCCACAAATGCAGGCTTTTACTTTTCTATGGTTCTCCGTTTCTTTCCACCCTTTAGACAGACACACACATACAGACATAGACGCTGAGTTTACGACCCTTCCTTACGCTCTGTTATCCTCGGTCTCCATTTTGTGCACTTCATGTTTAAGCCCATTTGTTGCACGATCTATACATATAACGTTTTATATAAGCCCTCGGTGATCTTACGACGTTTTAACGTATCATGCTTTTTTTAATATACAGCGCAAGGGAAAGTCGTCCCGGATAAAGATTGCCAAAAATTCTTTTTCTCGATTCAAAATCATTTTCAAATTTCATCTTGTCACGGTTCGATCTTCCACTAAATTCAATAATTAGTTTGAATTTCATACGTAATCGAACTTTGGTTTAATTGTGGAATTGAGTTTTAAAAATCGAAATAATTAGAATATTAATAGAATAGATCTAAAATTCAATATTTTTAGTTCGTTCTGAAATTTAATCGTATTTATTGGAATAATCCGATGGAATATTAATCAAAATAATCTTGAATGAAATATTAATTTAATTTTATATTGATTTTATTGTCGAATCATTTGCATTTCAATTAAATCTTTTTTTCTACCAAACTTAATTACGAAGTTTTCGTAGAGAAGGAACTAGAAGCGTTGGAGTTGAACAAGAGCCAGAACAAAATGTGACTTTTTTCCACTCGTACGTGATGTCGGATACGAAACAGTGGACAATTTTTTGCCATCCTCGTTCCAATTGTCTTTTATCCGGTGTTGGTTTTATATCTATATCTGCCTCGGTTTCGCGAGCAAACCGAGTTTAGGTCTTCGTCATTGTAGTACGTCTTCGTCATTCGGTCGAACCGAACACGAAGTCGTCTGAGCGATGGCGCGTGACGACAATTTACACCCCCGACTGAACTTGAAGTCGTGAGTCCGTATAGAAAAGCGAGATAGTCGGAAAATATTGTCTCCCTCCTCTCCGCCATCGAGATATTCCTACTCGCTGCTAACCATCTTTTTCTTCATTTTTGTTGTTGTTAAAAATAAACTTTTGCATTATTCCCGCCTCTCGTAATTTTATTAACAATTAATATTTCTTCGTAAATTTAATCATTCTATAATAATTATACGCATATTTCTATAATATATATATACATAGACTATGTATCTTGACCGTGGTAACGTAGAATTTCCTTGCAGTAAATTTTCCAATTTGATTCGTTTTTATTTTCGTACAATTTTTCATTCTAATATTTTAACAAAAATTAAACAGCATAACAAATGATGTTTTTTCTTTTCGTGTGCGATGGGACGCAGCCGAGAGTCTGGATGACACAACTCACACCGAGAGCACGCAATCGTAGAAAATGCCAAAAGAACGACCAGTGGTTCGTATCTCGCTATACAAAAAACGCCCAACGAAAAACCAAAAAAACGCTAAAAACAAATCACGTTTTTACGAAAAACGATTTCTTATCGCCCGCTTTCGGCTTATCATCAACGATAAGAATAGGCCTCTCGTATTTTCGCATAGTTTTCGTAAACTGGCTGTCGCTATAGTCGCTCGTACTTCAACAATTAGCGCGAATAACTCGCTTTCGTTCCCGCAGTCTAGAAAATAATCCGTAATTCATTCGACACCAACGAGGTTGATTCGAATGGAAAAATAAATCATTCTAATTAACCTATATAAATATAATGAACATATAATACAATTTTTTATTCGATACAAATTTTGTCTTTGTCTTTGAAATAAAAATTCCATCAACATGGTATAAATTTCGTACAAAATTGCCTTCTACGATTGCTCTCGCGTTTACCTCGAGAGTTTTACACCGTTCGGCTTTAATTTTCGAACCTACTCGTCGAGTCTACGGCGCAATAGCTTTCCGCAGTGCTCGCCTTTGGAAAATATCCACCCCGGTTTTCGTAATTGCTTTCACCAACAAACTATAGTTTTTGCATTCGCTACGTACTGTACGTGCGTGCCCTGCATCGTATATTCCACGAGGGTTTTACAGGGTCGGAGCAAATTGTGGGATTGTTCATAGTGAAAAGTTTCGGTCCATGAGCCACGGTAACACAGTCTTTGGTTGAACGGAAGTTGAAGATTTATTCTCGAACTCCGTACGTTTTAGTCTTTTTTTTATAGAGTTTTATTTTTCGACCCTTTACACTTTTTTTAGGGGTTTTTTTACCTCGTGCGGGTTTTTCTCGGTCTCCCTCAATCGCGGTAACCCTTTGGCTTTTTACGCACGAGAGGATCGCGCGTGGGTTAAAAAAAAGGTCGAGATGGCGGTGAGGGGTTGAAGGGAGTGTAACACGATCCGACTGGTAAAAAAATCCGTGCCTCACGCGGGAGTCACGTGACAAAGGCGACGAGTGAAAATCGAGCCTCACGTGTTTGTTGCCTGGACGACGACGAGAGAAAAAGAGAGAGAGAGATAAAGAAAAAAGAGAGAATGAGAGAAAAGAGGACGTGGGAAAATTCCACCCTCGTCACTCGCAGCCCTGACACGTACTATCGATCAACGTCTCTTACCCTCTACCAACTCGGTATGGAGTTATACACGCGGATTTTTGCGAACTCGAGTGGTCCACTGAAAAATAAAAAAATTGTTCCCTTTTTAGAAAGGGTGAGGGGGCCACGGGTTTGGGTATCTATCTTTTGATAAGGAAACGTTCGGGTCCTTTTATTCCGATTTATTTTTATTTCTTCGTCGAACTCGTCCGCCAACCATATGGAAAGAAGTCGATGATGAGCGAAGAAATATCTCTCGGCAACGGCGACCCGAATATTTACAGTGTTTGGAAAACTTGCGCGTGACCGATTTTCTTTTTTGTTCACGTTTGGATAATCGATGCCGAATTTTTTACTCCCACATCGTTATCCCCCGACGGTAATTTCTTTTCGATCAAGTCCTCTTTGCACGATCGATAATCGATAATCAATAATAAACCAAAAAAATTAGACGAAAATTAATCTTTTTTTTTTATTTTTCCTTTTCCTCGCGGGTGGGTTTCTACCTTTAACCTTTTTTCTGGTGTCGTATCACACGCGAGAAGTAATAAGTCACGTTGTCACTTTGATATTCGCCCTCTTGGGCGAGTCGAGTTTGGTTATTTCGAGGAAAGAACGAGGACGGTACGAGCTCGTGGCTATTCCGAGATGGAATAATCTATACGAGCGTCAGGATTCAAATGTAAATGAACGTGTGGGAGAAGAGAGGCCTCCTCGTGCGCGTCTCTCGTGATGCGATCGCGATGTACGCGTATGTGTACGCGCGAATCGTGACGGGAAAGTGCATCGGGGAGGATTTTTCCCGAAAGCGAATTTGCTACCATGGCTCGTATAATATACGGGGAGCTCGCACGTATTTCACGATGAAACTTGCAACGGGCGACGGAGAATCAAAGAACGAAGTGATGGAAAATAAAAAAAACTTCGCGCTTGTACCGAAAAAGAATATCGATGTAGAAAATATTTACATATCGAGAGAATTTGCAAATAATTTCGTGGAAATAATATTTTTTTTGCAAATTAGAATTCTTCTTTATTTTCAATGAAAAAATCGTTTTTTAGTTTTTTTAAATAGATAAATCAACGTTTTTTCCTTTTTTCGTTATATTTTTAGACTTTTTTTATTAGGATGTTTAGTTAAGATACTTGTCGACGTTAGAGATTGTGCAATTTTATTTTCGGAAGGTCGCTCGGTCCGATGAGCCAAATCGCCCCTCTCCTTATCTTTTCATCGCTTATTTTTGGATCCTCGCTTTGAACCCTTTCCAACAGTTCCTGCCTCTACCATGGGAGAATTGGAATGCTAATTAGAGCATCTAAAGGGTGTGACGCATAGCGTGTACCTAAGCTCGTAGACGTACACTTTTCTACCCTTAAATCGACATAGGGGCGGAGAGACTCGTGGCTTCTTAGACGCGAGCTCATCCGTTCTCCGGATTTACGCGCGTCACCCTATATTTTCGTCGTACCAAACCCGTGTCGGCACGTAGCAAGATTAGTGTTTATAAGACCGTGATAGCCTTGATACTTTCTGCGAAACGACACTCCGTCTTCGCCGTCCGATGGAAGTGGGGCGACGAGCAAAGAAAACGCTCGAGATCTCATCATCTTAAGAAGCAAATATTTTTCAGACCCCAAAAAAGCAAGCAAGGTGTATACTTCGCCGTGCTATAATACATATACCTTGTAATAAAAATATTTATCGTTCCATAAAAGCAAGCTGATTTTCAAAAATCGAAAATAATTCAAACCACAAATATTGATCGTCGACAAGGAAACTTAAATTTTCTTTTACACGATTTTCATTAATCGCCTTTTTTTGTTTCTTTCATACCGTCAAATTCATTTTTTTCTTCTATAAATCCAAATTCATATTTTACTGTCTATCACCTGTCGTATCGTTCGTCTACGAAACAATGTGTGAAAAATGTACGACGTTTGGGATGGATCGATTTGTGCATAAATTACTAGGAATTGGTTCTATTGTCCTGGCCTAATCGCATGCCAATTTGCGGGCTATCGAGTGAGATGAGAGAAGGGGAAAGAAAAAAGCAAAGAGGAATTTTGATCGTAACACGCGTGATAGCGCGATGAATAAAATACATTTTATCCTTGGGGTTGAGCGAAACGGTGTTGAAACGTACGGTCGAGGGAAAATGCAGATCACAAGCTTTACGGAAATTCTCTGGTTATATATTTGCTGGAGACTTACACACACACATACACGCGCAATCAGGCACATGAGTGTGTCACTGTGTAATCTCTGGCGAATATATACGTGACGGTGGGATTTTCCGTTGGAAATATCATATATAGACGCTTGTGTGTTCATGCAAAATATTGGAACATACATATATATATATTTATATATATGATGGTATTTTGAGGGAGCTATGTGTCCGATGAAGCGCGTGCGTATATCGAGATGTAATCGTGCAAAACCAATGTCCCATGGACGGCAGATGGAGAGAAAAAGAGCGCAAAGACGGACGAGGGAAGCGAAACGCGTGACATTTATCGTCGACGAAAACCGTTTCGGTGCTTCATCGGGTCGTATGCGACGTCCGATGGAACATTATAAATTACGACCCGGTAACGTTAAATATTTTACTTTGCATAAAATAGAGACGAAATATCTGTGTTACAGATCGTCGGTAACTTTTTCCTATTCACCCGATATCCCCGATACAAATTTGAAAATAAAAAAGTCGATCGAATATTTTAGATTAGCGTGACAAACGTTAAGAAATACTGATAAAAGTCGATCCGAGTTTATGAATTTTATAAGAATTCATAAATTTAATCGAATTCTATCAAATCAATTGGAAAACTTATTATAGAGATTGAAAGATGACATTGTTCTCTAACGCATAGCTGGGATTAACGAGACAAGTATTTGCGTCCAATTATGCTAAAAATATCAAAACTTTATTGAATCACGAATAAAAACATTCGTGCGTACGTGCGTCTCGCTGCACAGCTGGATGCAGACTGACGCGCTAATGGCGTTCAGCGCCACCGGTGGCCAAAAAAAGAAGTCACTCTGACCAACGTACGAGTGCGGAGTTTAACCGAGATTTACACTCTACCACTTTGAATGTAAAGTACAGATTGTTACGGGCTGTTGAAAACAATAACGCAAGTTTCCATGGTTTTTTATTCGTCTCGATTATATTAAATTATCAATTTTTCGTTATTTCCATGTATATTTGATCTTAGTTCGCTCGAATCACTTGGTATACTTCCGCATATAACAAAAACAACTTTTTAGCGATGGTATGTATTTAGAACATATGTACACGTTGGGGGTGTGCCTGGGGCAACAGCCGGCTTACAATCGGAAACTTCTCCTGCATCGGCACCCTCCAGGATGTCGCATAAGAAGATAAAGTTAAGCTACACACGTTTATATATACCTATATACATTCACGTCACGTAGGTTGTACATGGATGCCGAAGATTGGATCAGAATCTTCTCCCTCAGCGCCAAATATCCTTCGGGAGCATGACGGGGGATCGCGTGTAGGACACACTTTTAACCTCGTAAAATTATATTTCCCTCTTCGTCGGCCCTTCCTACCTCTATACTACTGTCGTTCACGACGAACGTTCGCTCACCCGTCGCGACGATTTTGTGCTTCTTCGTCCTCGTTCTTTATGCCTCGTAAAATTTTCATTCCAATTTACCGTTCCGGAAAAGACGGAATAAAATTTTCCTCTTCGTACGGTTCAATGATTAACAAAACGTAACGATTATCAAGAAAGCATCGACGTTAAATCCCATTATCGCAACAAAAAAATAACATCAAGCTTCAGTTTCGTCGAGAAACATTACGCGAAATAACAATTTTTAAGCCGATTATCGATACTTAGAAGAGAGATCTTTGCTTTTTTTTCAATTAAAAAAGGAAGAAAAAAAGCCATTCAATCAAATCACCCTTCCCATTCAAGTATCGTAGGACACGGAGCAGCCTTAGCCTAGTTCGATAGGCCACTACCGAGCGAGACCGATCGAAAGCCCCTTTCGACTCGGTGCGGGCTCGGTCACTCGCCCACAGGGACACGCTTATTCGATCGAGTGCTCCCTAAGGGATATACCGATCCTCTCTTCTCGTTGAGCTCAACGTCGTCCCTATTGTACTTATCGTTATCTCGCGTGACGTAACCATATCGTAATTATCTTTGGGATATCGTGCTAAGTGAACTCGACGTACGGTAGACGATAATACGCACACACCCCCAACCGCATGGAACACGTAAACATGATCAACTCTCTATTTAGGTAATGTCTGTATTTACATAAATATATATATATATATATATGTATATACCCAGAGTCACGAGGCTAGTGCTATTTTAGCACACAACTGCTGCAATCAATTAGCATTGGCTAATGATACATGTCTTACGGTTTCGCATACGACAAATACCATATATTTCTTAGGTTCAACTTAGTCCAAGATTAAGATTTAATAAAACGTCCTTCCTCGGGGATTCGAATCGAAATATAGCAAGAAAGCTTTCTTTGACTTTTTCCTTTTTTTCAATCGTTTACCGATCATCCAATTTGCTTGTTTCGCTCTCTCTCTCTCTCTGTCTCTTTCTCTTTTTACACTGGCGTGACACGACTAAGTTTTCATAAACGATCGAACATCGGCGAGGCACGAGTGGCCCTAAAGTAG
Organism: Netelia inedita; assembly: GCA_964017225.1. Taxonomy (NCBI): domain Eukaryota; kingdom Metazoa; phylum Arthropoda; class Insecta; order Hymenoptera; family Ichneumonidae; genus Netelia; species Netelia inedita. The sequence goes on along the minus strand of OZ024922.1, from coordinate 31,711,438 downwards.
TAAACCCTTACGTCTTATCGTTCCTTCCTCTCGTACATTCTACAATCTCGCGTTGTCCTTCTCGTTATTGCTTCCTATTAAATCCAAGGACGCGATTAATTTTATGCGATGATCGGCTATATCGCCGAGATCGGAAATTGTTCCGCCACGTTGCGAGAGCAACGAGGGTCCAATTAACACCGATACTGCCCGAGATGCAATCAATGCTAATACAACCCGTAGCCGGAGTTTTCAATTTAAACGTTCCTTATTTGTGTTCTGATTTTTTATTTTATTCTTTTCATCTTATTTTATATTTTTGATAATCACAAATTCTCACGGACGAACTAACAAGCTTCATTTTTGAGGATTGATTTTTTTTTCGTAATTAGTAATCGTGATTAATTATCTTTGTTGATTCGACGTAACGAGTTGCCGGAAGCCAGGTGCTCTTGCTGGAATTTAATGAGTGTAATCTTATAATCCCTGAAACAATCTTGTTATTGAGGGAAGGGGGGGGGGGGTTGATAGGGTTGAGAGAAAAGGTGGGGGTTAATGGCTTCGGTCTAGGGGGTTCCCGATGATGCGACAATCTCGAGGACTTCGCAAGTTCCGATGTTTGATGCAGATAAAAAAATGTGAATATTGCCCAGAGAGGAGACCACGAGAGACAAGGGTTATCGTCGTGTTGAACGTGGAAGAAGAGTCTCGCGTTGCCGTATAATTCGAACGCGTATCAAATTACCTTGGGTCACCGACCCGTCGACGTCCTAGAGGGAAATAAAAAGTTGGCACGGAAAAACCACTTTGTACCGTCGAGCATAATGTTTATCCACCCCGGGAAAGGGAGAAAGTTATTCGAGAGACACTCGGGAAACAAAGTAACAAAAGAGGAGGAAAAAACAGAAAATCTTGAACCCATATTATACAAATTGGGTTAGTGTAACCATCGGATCGTTTTGAAAAGCTTTGCGTTTTGTAGCTTAATCCTCGCTCGACGAACGTTCCGAGTATAATCGTAGAATATAACGAGAAAAGGAGAGCGGGAGGGAGAGAGAGGGGATAGAGAAAAAAGTGTGTAAGCCGAGGAGTTACGGGAAAGTTTCCTCACTCTCGTTTGTCTAGCAAATGGTGATGCGAGAGGGTTGTTACGGAAGGGAAAAAAGTGAAAATGAATCTCGTAACGTTGGGCGAAGGGTGATCGGGGTCGAGTCGGTGGAAATGAATGAGGTGTATGGTTAAGTCGGTCGGAGGAAAAGATAGGAAGTGTGATCGAACAACGTCGCTCCATCGTTCCAACGATATGGTCTTTACTTTTCGACAAAAGGACCATTTTTCATAACTTTTTCAAGTTCGCGAGACAAAAATTGAATTTTTTCTGTAAGTAAAATGATAATAAAATTGAGAAAATCGATACAAGTAATTATCGCCCATAATTATAATTGTCGGACGATTGATTTTTCTTTAAACACAGAATAATTATGTAACCTATAGTACGAAATTTTAAGAGTTGCAGTTGGGAAGTTAATAAAAAATATTGAACGAAAATAATATTTTTGAAATAAAATGATGGATTTTTGAGGTAATCGAAAAATTCAATCGTAAGTGCTCACTTTACGATCGCCAACGTCTCGATGGCCAGCTCGATTGAATAATATTTACAGCGGCTGCCTGGATAAATCAAGTGGCTCGATAAAGAACGAAAGAACGAGACGGACAAAAGTAGAAATAACGAGAAAGTGGAAAACCGATCAAAGCCACCGGCGCTTGTTACATATCACGTTTTATCGTCGAATCGCGAGCTTTTGTCAAAGACCGCTTCCCCGTCGCGACTTATTTTCATTTCGATGAAAGAAACCGGATGAATTATTCGTGAGTGAATCGAACTGCGTTCGCGTAACGCAGTTCGAGTGATATAAAATTATATCGTTTAATATCGAGTTATAAATCAAGTTTTTACAATTCACCCAAATGATACGGATCTGTGTCGAAAAACAAAAAAACTGTTTTTATCGTACGAACGTTCTCAAAAAAAACGTCAATTTTCTTTAAAAAATAAATCTTTTTTTTAATATACTTAATTCGAATAAATCTCCGTCGAATTTAGATAAATTTACATTTTTTCGACCAAAATCGTTTCGATCTTTATAAATTAATTTGGTTCTATCTCTTCCGGAAGTTGACGTTTCAATTTTGACACAGAGTCCAGAGTTGGAGTAAAATTGATGTAAAAAAAAAAGTTTTTTCTCGAATTACTTTTTTGCCAACCAGATGGCAGACTCTCGTCTCCCAACCCCCGTCGTAGGATGCGAATCACCGTAACTTGGTCCTTTCACTTCGTCCATCTTTTGTGACAGTTTGATAGGCAAAGTTGTCCAATATCCTTGCACCATTCTCCCGGGACTTTGCAACCCCGTTCTGGCTCATTCTCGTTCGAGCACACCTCGTTCGTTTCGACACACCCCGAAAGTTGTCCAGTCGTCGTAGCGACTTGATATCGAAGACGCGAATTCTCGAGTCCCAACGTGTTAAGTTAATTTCTCGACGACGATGTTTGTCGCGTATACAACGGTCAAAGAGAAATGCTGTTAAAAACCGTGTAATTTCACGCTCATGAGTTCAACGAGACTCCTGGCACAACGCGTTACCTCGACTCGTTCGTTAAGCAAATTAATTTGGAAACTTTGGTCGCAAAGGAGAGAGAAGTGAGAAGCGAGAAAGGAAATTGCCGTATTGCAGAATCGTGAAACTCCTCGTCGTGTCTTCGCTCGTCCTTCCTCATTGACTACGGAACATTCTCCCAGACTTTGTCTCTGTCTCTCACCCTCTCTCTCCTTCTTTCTATCTCTGTCAAGACGTCGTTAGGAATTCGATATCCGACTGATTCTCTTGTCTCCGCAAAGTGTCCTTACTCCCCATGTCACCCGTACCATCGATGAATTCAACGAGAAAAACACCCTTTTCGAATGTTTTTCACAATTTCTCGTGTAAAATTCGACCCTATAACGACTCTTGTTTTTTCAGTTACGTCGTCGAAGTTTTATCAAAAAACGTATAACTAGAAACTCTCTCGTTACACGTGGGCTATAATTTCGCGTAACTCGATGTCCGTATTTTATCGCCCGAGGTTTATCGAAATAAATCAAAATAAATGTTTCAACGTGATATATTCTCGAATAATTGTCGGAATGTGATTAATCCTGTAAATTTGTTCCATTTTTTTCAAATATTCGTCACGATCGTTCGCAATTTTGTAACCGGAACGCGTTGAATTGTTTTCCATTTAATTACCGTTCATCCCTGTCGATGGTTCATCATCGTGATATGCTAAAAAACAAAACGGGGGAGAACACAACTGGAACACGAGGCCTTAATTGCCACTCCGGTACATCGAAAATAAATCAATCTCGTTGTACTCGGCCCTTCGACGAAGCGAAGTCCTGAATACAAAGCCCGTCAAAATTATATCGTTCGAAATTCGTATTACCATTTTCGCGGGTTTATAATTTTTTTTCTTTCGATTCTCGAGTTTCAAACCCGTCGATCGAAAAATCAGAGTCGATGAGGGATGAAAAATTCGATTAACGTCATCGCACCTACATTTTCGATAGAAAACTTATCGAGGTATTCTGTTCACCGAAAGGAAAAATACGGTATTAGGACGATCCTTGCCCTCATCCTGTAACGTCGAGGTGAAATTAGAAATTCACCCCAGAATCAATTTTTTTTAAAATTAAACTTTCTTATCCGATTGAAAAAATCTGCTCGATGTAAAACCACGTTATTTTTATATTTATTTTTTAAATACAAACATCCTCTTGTATCGTATGTATGTAACAGTTATGTTTTTAAGAATCGATAATCTCATTAATTTTTCATTCGAACGAGGGTCATTCATCCCACCATGAAATTTATCGTTTTGCCGGTAAGAGATAGGAGGCGGACGGACCGTGCACGATGATAACACGTGTGAGCCCTCCGGCTCGATCTCCATTATTTGGATCGATTTAGCGTTGGATATCGTCCACGATAACCAGTAGTAGGTACATGCTTGTAGTACATCGGTTAGTTGGAACTAGTGGTCACAGTTTGCGTAGGGAAAGGAGAGAGAGAGAGTTGGGAGTGTGGGAGGGAGGGAGTGGATAGCTTGTCCTCGCGTGACCAACGCTGTCCAAGTGGTACTTGCTGGAATCGTTGCCACTACCGCTGCAGAGGAACAACAGCATGATCCGTGAAGAGCTTTGCTCGTTCGATTAGGTGGCTATGCCAAACAGCCTCTCTCTCTCTCTCTCTCTCGGTCCTTTCTCTCTCTCTCTCTCTCTCTAACTCACTCTCTTCTGTCGCATCTCCCCCACTTCGTGCTTTCATAGAGTGGATGCAGTACAGAGACAGGGTTTGGCTTAATATCGTATCCCATTGTGTAAACCACCCTCCAGTGACCACTCGGTCTGCGATGTCCCTCCGTCGTGGTAGTTCTCGTTACGTACAAACATACGCACACCCTTGCGTCAAGTGCTACGATGGATAATGGCGTCGAATAACGTCGAGGCAAGCACAGTCATGAATTCTCCGGGAACGATCTTCGTCATAGAAATGATAATTCGGTTTGGGTCATACGAATTGTTTTATCGCTCACTCAAATATCATCGGTGCCACGTTTTAAACAATTTCGAAATTACGACGTTTGATATTTAAATGAATTTTATCATCACTTTTTCATAGAATTTTCAACATTTTTATCGACGTACAAACAATATTATTTCTCTTGTTTCTATTTGAATTCATGTTTCTCGATCCAACGTCTCGAGTACATCGGCGACTTATTTTCGCAATTTATTCGTCGCTATGAGACTTGACGCTGCTGTAACAATAGTCGTTAAGCGAAAAGTAAACGAGGCCCTTGAGTCCGTGAGACGAAGATAAGTGTATTTCCTTGGTAAAGTGTAAATACACCCCGAGTCCAACTTTATTTCTTTCTCTCTCTCTCTCTCTCTCTCTGTCTCTCTCTCCTTTTCTCATATGACCATTTATTCCAACAGTATCTCTCCCTCTGGATATGAAGCGAGCACTGTGCAACCAAGCAACACATTTTCTCGACTTCGTATATACCGACGCGTAGAAAAAAAAAAAAAGAAACTTTATTTCAGTCCTCTCGTTCTCGTTTCTTTTTCTCGGCCTTTCTCTCTCCCCCCCTCTCTCACTTTCTTTCCCTCGATCCCTTTGCTCAACTGGATACCATTTTATCCCGCATACTCAATATACAGTACGGAGTACCGGTACTCGCGACGTATTCCGCGCTCGAGGCTCTCTTCGAACTCCTTTTCTTCCTCGGGAGAGTCTCCACCGCGGGGTCAATTCGATTCCAATAATGTTGAAGAGATAGCCCACAGCGGGCGAGAGAGCGAGAAAGGGACAGAGATCGTTTCTTCGCATTGCTCGAGAAAAACCCTATCGAACAGCTCGATCGTCCTTTTTTATATTTTTTTCTTCTTTCTTTCATTTCTATATGTACATCGTACTACTGGGAAACGCTTCTATTTCCATCTATTGCTAAGCTCCAATCGAAACGTACGAGTGAGAGAGAGAGAGAGAGAGTCGATGGTCGATGAAGAAAAAAGAGTTTTTCCATCTACCGCCTTTTGTTCCTTCCTTTCGCGTTCAATCTCGCAATCCTCTCGACACACGTAAGATCTTCCAATTTACTTGTACCGGATGAACGGAGGAGCGAGTCGTTGATCCTTTCACGAAGGGTCAACCGACGTTACAGTCGTATCGTGCGTCTCGACGATTTCTCTTTCTATCGACAACGAGACTTTGTCATTTTGTACTTAAATCCATTCGAATTTATAGAAATAATACAAATTTTTCATCGAAGGGTCGTAATTGCTGTTTATTTTCGTCGATGTCGAGCATCAAGAATTTTGAATACAATTTTGGATGTAATATCGAGTGAAATATATTTATGAATGAAAATGTATCGATACAATAACGCCTCCGCGGGAAATAACAAATTTCAATTTATCCAAAGAACCTGCGAAATTTTGTTCTCCCCTTCGGTTATTCTCTCGTGTTTGGGTCAATTGTTCCGATAATTATTAAAATCTTGCATCGAAATTCTCGAGGCATATTGTGGACTGCGCGAGATGGCGAACGTCCCACCGAATAAACCTTACGAGACTCGAGGGCACCGTGGGCGTAAAGAAAAAAATTAATTCCGTCGGTTACGCGAACATCCTCTAGCAGACTTTCGCCCTCCTGCGACCCTTATTCTTCCTCCCTTACGCGTATTTTTCTATCGACCACGTTTTGTTCCTTCTTCTTTTTTTTCGTTCGCTTCCCGAATATTTGAATAAATTTCGTCTTTCATCTGTTTTGACGACATATCTCGCGATAAATTCAACCGCATACATTACGCTAAAGTTACATAACCGACCGCGAGCTTTGTATTTACCGGCTACAGCGCGGAGTCGAGCGCGAAAGCACACGGCGTTACGACCCTCCCTCGCGTGAATATCGTCGCTTTAACGTCGAGATATTTGGCGCGCACGACTCGTTTTTATTCCGGCATGTGACAAAAGCCGACACGGCGCGACTCGTAACACCGAGAATGTATGTAAATTAAGTTCTCGTATCTCTTTAATTAATTGACAATTTTATTGTCTCGCGCAGGGAAAATTTGTTTACGAAAAAAAAAACTCGCTCATTTTAGTGTGAAAGTAATTAAGAATTTTCACAAGTTCGAAAGATATTATTTTAATTCCTCGTTATAATCAACGCTAATTAATCGATACTCGACTTATCGATTAAAATATTTTCCAATTTTCACGAATATCTTTCGTTTTACGACGAGTTTCTTGGTACTCGTCTCACGTTCGTTTCTGGTGTGCATGGCGCGAGCTTTTTGCTCGACTATTACGCGAAGGAATTTCCGTTTTCGAAGGGCGGATAGTGTCGGACCGCGGCGCACCCTGTCAAACGGTATTATAAATTGAGCCCAGGGGATGGGGACGAATGTCACGTGACAAATTTACCTACCGCCGCGAGTATTTAAATATGTAGGTATATAGGTTATTCACATGGCGATGCAGCGGGGAAGAAGGGTGGAAGGGAGGGCGATTTCTCGACAACCTTTAGCCAGGAAAGCCTTGGCTCTTGGTAATAAGGTAATTTGTAAGCCGCTAACGCGCTACAGGAGATCTCATGGCTCTCGCCCTGTGTGCATTTCGTACCGACACACGACGCGTTGTAAGCGATCCTCGCTACAGTCTCTTATATCTATAGATTCGTAGCTGTACGAGAGTATGCGTCGGGACATTTTATTGCGAAAAGAGTCTTTTTTTTTTATAGCCAAGATCCCTAGTGAATTATACCGCATAGGGAGTTCGTAACGTCCCTCCCGTTTACGCTGCTCGTTTCTTTACTCTCGCGACATGTCTCTCGTCGCGTATCCCTCACCTCGATCCCTCAGGAATTCAATGCACCGTGAGAGAATAAATATTCAGACATTTCGTTGTTCAACAAAAATAACGAATTTCTACAAATATTTTTGTTGGATTAAAAATTGTTCTTAATTATATAAAAATATTGTCAACGTGTTAAATTAACGTGTTAATCGTTATTAATTCTCCATTGAATAATAGAATTACGAATACCTGTGTTAATTGGCGACACATTTATTTTCATTATCATTTGATTAAAAATTAAAAATAATAAATGATAATAAAATTTGCAAAATATGAAATTATTTAGAAATTCATATTTATAGTGTCTTTTATTTGATTAAAAATGTAAATAAGATTAATCAAATTGGCGAGATGAGAAATTGATCGGAAGGTCATGATTAATTTTGTCGATTTAACGAACCATATTACGAATCCTCGAATTAATTATCGACGCCTTTTTTTTTTTTAATTATCGACGAGGTGTTGTATATTTATCGTCGTTTATTTCGCATCGGGACCAGACCGAATCGATTTAAATTCGTCGCTGACCTTCCCCCGTTTCGTGAATTATTCTCGCCTCTCGCTAAAAGCAAATCTGCAATTCCCAGTTTCTCGTTTCGCGTCCGGTACGGAACTTTGCATCGCATCCTGCTCCTCGTAGGTTATAGTTAGGTTTCTCCGGTTCGCAGGACAAACGAGAATAATAAATACACGAGATTCTAGCAGCTAAAGCTCCGAACGTTTACGGACCAGGCGGGTTCCGGAACATTTCCCTCGTTGTTTGTCACGACAGATGGGTGAACGACGTTCCCATAAACGCACACCCACAAATCTATACACATTTATATACATATATATCGAAATATATGTTTGGCGGTATATACTGCGTACGAAAGACAGCTAGCGAGAGAGCGAGAGAGAGAGAGAGAGAGAGAGAGAAAGAGAGAGGAAGGGGGGAGGAGACAGACAGACAGAGAGAGATTTTTCCTCACCAAACGTTCGTGATGTAGGTACGTAAATTGAGTAGCAACGCGCCGATGGCCTCACGTAGAGGAAATATTGACCGGCGGATTATTAGCTTCCCTCTCGTGCTCCACCCGGAAACCTCCACTCGCATCTCCTCTCGTTTTCTCCATCTTTCCCCGTTTTCCGTCCACCCGTTCTCTCATCGACACTTTCTTGCTCTCTATTGTTTTTTTTGCGTTCTTTCCTTTTCACCTTTGTTTCAGCTCACGACCTCACCGATATGCAACACTTGGAACTTTCACCCTCTCATCACCACCCGCCCTCCCTCTGCACTTGTTTACGAGGAGTCGCGATACTTGCAAGCCGTAACGTCGGCCGTTTCGAGAAAACAGCAACGTCTGCTTCTATACACATGCATGTGTATAAGTACGTATGCACACGGTCGCTAAATCCGTTCTCTCGCGATGTGAAAAGCTTTCGAGTGGTTATATAGCCTTGTATACACCCGTAGGTATATATACAATACGGTAAGCGAAGATTTCGTATTTCCTCTCACCGCTTTATAAACCTACTTGGATGTCGAGAGGACGAGGTGGCAGAAAAAGAACTTTATATTACGATTTCGATTACGGTGAATTCTGCCCACGAGACTTTACTCTGTATTTCGAACGTAGAAAATTGGCAGAACCACGAGGCAATTTCATATACGTGGTCGGGGTTGAAATCAAATCGCGCGTAGAAGAAAGTCCAAATATTGCAATAAAATTTTTCACCGATATGAAAAATAATACAGTACGTAAAAGTAAATAATTTTAATCATCGTGGCATAATCGTTGTTGCGAAAACAATTATGGTCGAATTTTTGATCCATTGTCGAGATTAACGTGGATAATGAAGGATCGAGCTGAATTGAGATCTTAAGAATTCGTCTTTGGAAGTTATATAGACACACGTGGAGAAAAAATTGCGTACGTCTCCCCCTGTTTACTGCTCGGTATCATAGCAGGACATCGTCACCACCATAGAGCGATGTCGTGATGAACAAGGGAGGAAAAGAGAACAAAGAGGGTAGAGAAGAATCGTAAAGTCGTTCAAGTTGGTTCGCACATACGCGTTCCACATGGCAACTCCCTAAGAAGATCAATATCCCTCGCCAATAGTTTCTCCCTCTTTTATCTCTTCTCCCTCTCAACCCCGCTGCTTCGGCTGCTCTCTCGCGCTTTCGCGACCGCATCGCGCTTTTATTCCAAGGTCTATAGCAAACCGCGACTTCTCTATCCGCTGCTTATGGTGCCACCGAGATGTATGGACATATTACCGCGAGACTATATATATATATATATATATATACTTTTATGTATTATATATAAAAGGCTATCTTGGTTCGAAAGACCTTGCGTTTCCCGAGCCCCTTTTCGGCCTCGACCTCTCTCTCTCTCTCTTCCTTCTTCTTTCTCTCCCTTGATACTCGCAGCTTCTCCTCTATCTCCCATTTTCTCCTTCTTCCTATACATCTAATGTATATGTATGTTATCCAAGACACAATACATTTATACGTATTCTTCATCATTGCATACGAAGCTCGAGGAAGAACCGTCGAGATGTCTGGCGCGGACGCCACACTTCATTCTTTGCGCTCGCTGATTGCCTCTCTTTCTGTCCTTCTCTTCCTCTCCCTCTCCCTCTCCCACTCTTTCTCTCTGTCTCTCTCCTTCTTCGCCATTATTCTCGTACATCCATAATGGACCACCTTATTCAATCCTTATTGCTCTTTCAACATACAATATGTATATATATTTGTAGGTAGGACGACGTAACTTTCCCTCCCTTGTTCATCTTGGAGCCCTTGCTTCATTTACTTCGGCCTGTTACTCGTACAAAAAAAAATTCAAGTTTCTTGCGCGGATACTAATATCTCTGGGAGCACAATGGTTTTTGTTGTCTCTGAAAAAATATGGGTCGCGAAATTAAAAACTGTATATAACGTATACATATAGAAAAATATGTACATATATACACGTATGTATAAACGTATGAACGATATCATTTTTTATCATACAAATTTACTATACATAATATATAAGAGAAAAGTTTCCTGGGTTGCATTAGGCATCGCGAGAGTGCGCGCGCATCCACGCTCCCGAGGGTTGCCCCAACAAATCCATCGTTGGTCCAAGCGCCGCTTCAATTTTTTAGAGGTCATACACAGGGTATTATTCGCCGAAGAGAAATTTGCACGAAGAAATAATCAAGTGCACTTTACAACTTGGTTTCGTAAATTAACGTATGCGTTTGTTTATTACTGAAAAATGCAGTTTAGTCGTTGCTGCGTAAGAACACGAGTGTGAGGGAGCCACGAAGTACGTATGAGCGCTGCAACGAGGGTTTGCGTGCGAAAGTAGGTCACAGGAGTAAAAAAAAACTTAAAGAGAACATCGCCTTAAAATGCGGTGTCTCTCATGGTCTGAGATGTTTGCAGGATACTTAAAGTGCTCGGGAAGGAACTCGTAAAAGTAAACTCGCAAATTTATCGGCTCTTCCGCGATACTGAATTTCGCACGTCCGCTCGACTCGATGTGCAATGCCCGATTGCGCAGAAGTACAAAATTGGTTGTTTGCGCATCGTTACCGTGGCAACCCTGATAACACACAGATAGCAATCGCGTTGGACATTTAAAAAGTGGAGGAGAAAACTCGTTGCCCGACAGTGTACTCGGGAAGTTGATAAATGATCGCGCATCTCTCGAGATGTAACGCGTGATTGAGTACGAAATGATGAGAAAATTGAGTCGTAAAGTTATACGTTGTGAATTCCGCAATACTCTCTCGATGCAATACGTAGCGAGCATCTGTCGTTTAGCATCGTTTAGAGAAAATTAGCGCAGCATGCAATCATAAACGAAACATCCTTGTAAGATCCTCCATTGTCTCATAATTTGAAAATTTCTCATTGTCGTAAAATCTTCGGACGGTATGGAAAGTTGACGAACTTTACAGAGGGAAAGTTTGAAGTTAGGTGGGTGAAGTGTGGATAGGAAAAGAACTACCGAAAAGGGAAATATTGTATAAAAAAATATACATATATATATTTATATTTATATAAATAGTTGATGGACGAGACGGGAAGGACAGAGACGTCGAGCTCATCGTCAGCTCGACGATCGAGACAAGAGAGGCTCTCTCGTAAATGGAAAATCCTTGTCGCGAGCTAGCGAACGAGACGTTCGCCCCAAGAGAAAGGACGTAGTCTTGAAGTGGAGTGAAGGATATAGAGCGAAGAAGAAGGAAAATCTCATTTGTACTTGAGCCGAGCTATAGGGTCGTAATATTATGGCACAATCCCGTGAGAGAGGGAGAGGGTGAGGGAGAGAGGGGAGGGTAAATAAGGAAGATAGAGCAAATCATTGACCATGGAAAATGTATTACGAGGCGAAGGAGAAAGTTGCCTAACATGTGTTATTATAGGAGATATCGTACGAAACCACCCCGGTATACTTGCTTGTACTCTTTATCATCGAGACGCAGAAGGAGACGGCCAAGAGTGTACTTATCGTTGCATAACTGTACCGACGGTGCTAACGTCGGCTATAAAGTTGTGTGCGAGTGATATGAAAAAAGGAGAATTATAGTTAAAAAAAATGTGGATAGAAGAATTGCGTGCTTCGAAAAAATAGGGTAATATATTTTTGCCATTTTGTTTCTATTGGAACTATTCTCCGGCGGGGTTATTCGTATTTATTTTAGAAATTCACGATTTCACTTGTTCTCTGAGAATTTTTAATTTCAAAGGAAAACCATGATTTTTCTTCGTTAGAGGGATGAAATCGTTATTTTGAGGGCAACCGATTATTTTGCCGGGTGATCGTTATTAATAATTATTGCAAAAAGATAGAAAACTATATGATTTATTATTTTCACGATCAAGATTAATTTAGATTGATTATTATTCCATTCTCCCTTCTTTAAATAGTTTTTCGTTTCGATATATTGTGTATCTATCTGCTCGATCATGCAGCATTTCAAATCTCGCATTTTTGTTTCGAAAAATACATTTAACTTCGACTGGAAACAAGAACCGAAGGGAAGGTTCCGTGACGCGTATGATAAAATCTTTCTGTTTTCCCTGGTCGATGGTTCCATATGCTTTTTTCGCCCCGGTTACATTTCCCCCTTTAAATTACATTTTCCCTTCCATCGATATTCTTGTGAAGACGAGGGGAAGTAAGAGAGAAAGAGAAAGAGAGAGGGTGAGAATTACATTTTTCGATATTCCAATAAATCCCAACATCCCCAATCGCATTTTTTTTTCTTATTTTCTTTTTTCGCGCTCACCCACCGTTGCTCTTTCTTCCTTAGAATATACGTCGTATCTAATGGTTCAGGAATCCGGAAGACCTTTCCTGCCAATATTAGGGTACGTATCAAAATGACGAATAACCACAGAGAGGATGTAGGGCGCGGTCGTCGACGCCTTAATAAATCCTGTATAACACGTGATGTTTGTAGAACGTGTGCTAAACACACGATGTGATAGCGAAAAGTCTGACAAAAGTTTTTCATGCTTGTGGATAGACGATGGTCGTCTGGTTGTAGGAAAAATAGAAAGGGGGGCAAAAAGTACCCAGGAGGACGATGCTGTCCTGGTATAGGCGTCAATTCCCTCCCCCCTCCCTCTTCCTCTCTTTCTCTCTCGTTCTCTTTCTCGTCCGCTCGATCTCTTTTTTTCTCACACACCGAACAAAAACAAAAGATCCATCTGCTTCTGCCCGATTGAAGGTTTTGTCAACAACGGCGTTTGACCCAATTACTCTCGACGCTTTACGTTCACTCGCGAAAAAACGTTCTGGCGCCTCCGCATCCATTCGTACACGCGTATTTGTTGTTTCAATTTTTTCAATATTCACGCACTCTTTGTCAAGAGAGCCGGCAACTTCTCGGCGCCTAGCGATTCAATAGGGTTGAAAGCCTTGACCTCGGTTATTCCAATTTAACAACGAACAATTTTTTATTACAACTGGTCGTCAAATAATAAAAATTGTGTAATTGTTTTTGTTTAGAGAATGTAAGAATATAATTTATGACGTAAAAATAATATTGCGTTGGGTTTTTTTCGAATTTTATATCTTTTCTGGTTTTATTTTTACACTGGAATGTTTTTTTTATTAACGATTGTTACGATAATGTACGATTGTGCACCCTGTTGTTCGAATATCCTTTGTCTCTCGTGTGAATAACGCCCGTGTGCTCTCGCGAAGCACGTAACTTTATTACGACGATTTATTCGCAATGGGAAAAATACAAAACGAGGATTATTTATATTCATACTCCAATGGTATTCGAGTAAACCGACGGACAAAAATATTTTCAAAAAACCTTTCACAATTGTAATCTTGATGGAATGAGATTTATCCCAATAAAATGACCAATTGATCGAAATAATAAAATTGAAAATTCATTAAAAACGGATTAATTTATTCTCTGACCATTTAATACTGATGTTTATACACAATTTACGGTCTTTGACGAAGTAATTTTCAACTCTAGCGAATTTTGCTGACGATGTCATACACGATCATTAAAATTGTTTCAACGCCGCGTCCTGCACACCTGGAGTGTTGGTGCTAATCGCGCGATTAGTCTCTTTCTCTCGGAATTTACATGAGATGAATGTTTCGAACCGAAATTAAATTGGCAAGTAAACTTGATTACTCGAACGCTCGAGGCAGTGAGTTTACGAGGCTGTATTATACGTTATATATTATCGTGTACGTTAAACGTTTCAGGCTTGCCGGGTTGTTGATAAAGTATGCGTGATAACGCTCGCGTTTATTAATATTACGTGTATTATATAGTCGATCCTTATAACGGCATAATACGTTTTCGTCTCTCCTCGCTGTAAGCGAACCCTCGTTCCCTATTATCGGCTATCTTAAGCTCGCTATCGACATCATCAAAATTTCTACTTTGACCAAATTTAATAACAAATCACTTTTTTTGCCAAATTAAATTTCAAAAATTTAATTCTCATCAATAAAAACGACGAATAATATTTTTTAATTATCGAACCGATTGATAAACAATAATTTTATAAAAATAACAATTCCATTCAACTGAAAATTGAAACCCGAAAATTTTAAAAAATTTTGTAATTTACGAAATTTTACGATTTTTGTCGCGTATGATAGAAATATCAGTGATTCATTTGTATGGGCAATCGAGCTGTTTGATAAATGGATCAATGAACGTTAACGCGTTGTCTATTTACACAAACCAGCGGGTTATCGCAAATGTCTCGATGAAGTGACGCGCGCTATCGTAAATATCTCGTCCCCCGAAATGAATAACGCATACAGGAAAACGCGTTTCTGTTGGTAAAGGGTAGCGTTATTTTGCGGTTGGACGTGTACGTCACGCGAGAAACCCGAACAATCAGTCCTTCGGTGTATCGCTGCCTCGAACGCTTCAAAGTGTTTCCAACGTTTCAATTTGTTTTATTATTATCTTGTTTCCGTTACACCATAGCGGACAGATGTTCGATGTAATCGAACGTGAAACGTAGAAGATTGTCGTTTCATCGACGTTTTCGATGTCCATCGACCACAAATGTCTCGCTCGATCGACGAGCGTATTGATTCGATCGTTGATTTCGAAAATTTCAACCGCGCAACTCGCAACAAATTATCAGAAAATTCATAAAAATTCAACGAACAATCAGGTTATTTTTAATTTTACAAATTCTTCGGATTGACCAAAAGATAATTGCGGTTTATTTTCTCATAGACGGACATACACTGTCGAGATGTGTTAAAAACGTAATTAATTTTTCGCCAACTAAGAACATTTAATTGTAAGAACAGAGTCTCTCTCGAATCCCTCGTCATCCTGACCTGACCTGAGTCAATACAATGGATAATTAACGCAAGCAATATTTAAAAAATTATAATTAATAACAATTATTTGAAGAAATTTATAATTATTTTCTCTCACGTAAAACTATCGATCATTCTGTCCTAATTTTCTCTTCCAATTCGGTCTATCTTCGATATAAATTGCTAAATCGTCAACAAGTGTAACGACGTTACGATGAAAAGATGATTTTTCATGTAAAATTAAACCAGCGTTGCTACGATGTACCGTTTAAACGATCTCGAGGTCTGGACAGAGCGTGAATTATATAACAAGACCCAACACGTCAGGTTCGCACACATACCGTCGAGATTTACCGACGAGGCAGTTTATAGCGATTGGTGAAAGCGGTGGGAAGACACGAGTGAGGGTGCGCAAGGGCCGAGAGTTGTACCAAAGGTTGAGGGCAAAGGTCCCTCGGTCAGGATTTAGCTACTACTCCTCTCCTCCTATGCGTCAAAACCAGCAAGAGAAGCAATCTGCCGAATGAAAAGGTCTGGTGCGATGCAATCTAACCGACCCCTTCCCTCTTCTCGCCGATCTCACGCTGGGTAATCAAACCGATTGTAACGGAAAGATAAGAAATAGGGCGAAGAAATTCATCAACGGGTTTGTCCTCGCACGATACAACGGAGAATTAATTTTCGTGCGAGAAGGAAAAAGTCATTTTTCGATCGAAGATGCATTTTTTGCGACGTTTGATTTATCGGTCCGGAACAACGATAACTGTTAAAATTCGGGGTGTTGAATGGAGAACGAGACAGAAACTGGGTGAACGGTGTTTGACTGGTGAAAATAAACAAATCATTCGCGCAATATGTGTGCGTGTGTGAGGGGGTGTGTGTGTGCGTTATCGAAATGATATTTTTCCTCGCATTTTTTTATCTCCCATTCGTTTACGAATGCAGCAACCACTTTGTTCTCCTTTCAAGCCCACTCGTCGTCCCTTTCGTTTTTCACGCGCCTTTTGCACTCCTCCATTTTCTCTCTCGAAACGACCGCCTTTTTTTCCTCGTAAGTACTTTTCTTTTTTTTCGACCCGTTTTTCTTCTTGTCCCCCTTTTTTCTCGACTGCCGTTATCCAACTTCCCCCTACAATCGCGAGATGGTATTTCATCCCTCATTCTTTATCGCGAGAGCGCGAAAAAGTTGGGTGGATTATGAGAGGAAACGGAAACTATACGATGACTGTGAAGAAAAACCCTGGAGGGTTTCTCTATCCTTATATATGCACTGATCTCTGTGTGCGATGATTACTCTTAGCGTGTTACACAAAATGCGTGTGCGAATTGCCTGTCTTATGGGGTCGGGGTAAATTTTTTCCCCTCTATTCTCGCTCCAACATTTTTTTTCCTCTTCCTATCGGTTTTTCTTTTTTCGTGCCCGCGAGACACTTTCACCGATTATTCTCTGACACGGATTTTACGAGCCTCGTTTTGTCATACGCGACGCAATTCATTTTCTCGAATAGTTTCATTCCTTTTACGTCGCGAATTGTTTGCCTACGTGCATTTTTTCGGATTACGTATTTAGCTCATTTTCGTTAAATAATATCATCGATATATTCGATTGAAGAAAAGATAAATCAACAAATCAATCAATCATCAAAAATTAACAGCAAGAATTTTTCCGTTTTTTTTTCGTTAACAAGGTCATCGCTATTACACTTCAGTCAACCTGTTCTCTTTTGCTCTTCTTTGCTCTTCCTAAATGAGACGCCTCTCTCGTATTCTCCACTCGCACCCTCGCTTTTCCACTTTTCTTCATTTCCCACGTTCCATTTCTGCCCACCACAGAGTTTAAGCTCAAATCCTTCTCGACTCGTTTCCTATTGTAAAGATCGCATTGAATTCGTTCCTCAAAGTTGGCGCGTACTTCGTTCCACGAGGAACGGTCCAGAAGCTTCGGTGTTCCTATATCTTCCCCCGTTTCCTGTCGGCTACTCGTTCAAAGTTGTGTGGGGGATGGGATGCAAAAACCGCTGAGAACAGCGCAAAGTGCGAGACTCGATAGAGAGAGAAAGAGCGAGCGAGAGGGAGAAAGACAAGAAGACCAAACGGTACATTTATTGGCCAGCGTGCAATGATTCCCCATCCTTAAAGCTGGATCGTCGCGAATATAAAAACTGGACGACCGTGCCAATATCTGTAAGTCGTTCGATTCTTCGATTTCTCTCGAAACAATCGACGAGGCCGTTGCTTCTCGTACCATCTCGTTCCCCCTTTCTTCCGTATTTTTCGTTTTTTCCCCTTCTACATTGGATCATTTCGAGACGGCAATGCAGCATCGTCTCGTTGGCCTTGGCGGTGTGTTCCACAGGGCGGTCTAGAGACCAACCCTAGAACTTTCCGTCCGGCATTCCCAACGTGCCGTTTCGTTCGTGGCATTCTGCCAGTCGGAAGTCATCTCGACAAGCCCGAACGGCTTTTATCTTCGCCTTTCTCGCTTTTCCTCCGTCTCTCTTTCTCTTTCTCTTTCTCTTTCCTTCCCTCATTCGCGATTGATAGAATATTCCGGTCAGTCTCATCGTGAAACTCGTTGAATTAGGTATTTCCTTGATAGTCCATGAGACCAACCCGACCAGTGGCATTTCGATATTCAATCGTAGCTTTTGTTTTCCCCTTCGTTTCATTCTTTCAACTGCAGGCTCGATTTCTCCCTTCTTCCGTCAAGACAGCGAGAGTCTGAGATAAAGTTTGCGTGGCCGAATACGAGAAGACGTTCGCAGAGGGTAGTTTCACGATTCACTGTCATTAATTAGAATCGGGAGGAAGCTAACCGAGAGGATGGTAAATAACGTAGGAAGAGTCCCTTTTGCCCGAGGAACTCGTCCGAGAAAACTCTCGTTTGGAAACGTTTCAACAGTTTCTTCGCGAAAACTTCAATGTCTGTGGCTATAAAGGGCTTCCGACCTATCGCCGGATCTAACGACGGATCTTTGGTTATAAAACTTTGCGGTTTAGAAACATTTGGTAAATGGGGAACACGAGACAATTTTTATTTTATACGTCGATATTGATCATCCCCTAGCGTAAAACGGGGTTACATTGACATTAGGGTTAAGTTTGACCGTTTTTGGGGCTACTTTAACACAGCGCCAAAATACGCTTCAAATGTGTTCGCAGCGGTGCAAAGTTCGAAAAACTGAATATTTTCGTAAATTACAATATATCGAGATTATAATGGCGATATTCGTGTTGTGCGGGAAATTTGTGATATTATATATATCGGAATATACCGATATATATATTTGAGGGATGATAATCAGTGATCATGTCTGCCTGCATAAAATTATGGACGGTTCGGCAAGTATTTTAATAAGACGGCTTTTCGCATAATCATATATATACATATATTAAATGAAAATTCAATTTGTTATTAATATTATTATCACTATTATTTATAATAATTGTACAATTAGTTTCTCAAGTCGGAAATCGATGGAATAACTTTTCTAAATTCCGCTATCTTTCAAAAATTTCCGAAAACCATAAAAATATCGTTATCGCTACGAGCTATCGCAAAAATCATCGGAAGCTATATGTAGTCGTCGCGTTCCATAAAATCCTCAAGCTCAAAGTATATATCCGGTAATCGCGGAATAACGTTGAGTTGGCGTCAGCGGTATGACGAACTCGGGGTTGAACGCTCGAAAAAGTACCCGTCGAAAGTTATTCCACGGCGAGGAACGTGCCCATGATAAAAGTTAACCGATCTACGTGGAAGCATACGCGTTATCGCTTTTTTTTTCTTTCTCCCTTCTTCTTACGCTCATCCCGGAAGAGCCATCGCGAGATAAGTCGCGCCTGCGATCGAAGAAAATGTTATGACGGCGAACGAGGAAGAACCGATCGTACCGGTGCATTACGATCGAAGCCTTTTGAATTGCATTTTCAAAACTCATCGGTATATTTTTCATCGCCTAACCCCAAACCCTCGCGCCCTCTTCGTTCAATTTTCCTAAAGTTTGTTTCTCCGTTAAACGGATGAGTTTGAAGATAAATAAAATCGACCGAAAAACTCGTATAAAACGAAGGGAATAAAAATTCGGTGCTGCAATATATGTATGTATGTATCGCTGGGATATAACCTCCAGATGCCCATTTGCGTGCGACAGACCTCCAATTTCACTAGAGTGGCAAAGCTCTCTCTTTTTTTATCCTCTCTCTCTCTCTTTGGCTCTCTCCGCGATTGATTTTTTATATGCTGGGAAGAATCTTGTTACGATTATAAATTTACGAAGCAATGTGCGTTCTTCGCTGTGCAAATATATATACAACGTGTCGTATATGTAAAGAGTTGTTTCACTGCAACATACACATTGCACGAAATGTTTCCGTCCCCTTTTTCTCACTTCACTCTGTCTCTCTCTCTTCGCTCTCCCGTGGTATAAATATTTCAGGATGCAGGGACACGTATAATCTCATGGCTCCTATGGAGTTGCCCACTCTCTAAGTAAATACTAACACACACACACACACACAAATACAAACTTGAATATGGGGCAACCTCCTCATCCCTTATTTCCGTTATTCACCATGCGACCTTGGCACGAGAGGGATGAAGAATTTTACCAGGAATCCGTTGAGTCTGTTATTCCACGTCGATGATATATATTTAAGGGAGTATCTAGTTTTCGCGTCGTATAGGTAAGTGCACGGGACTTGGATGGAATGATGTTTCGATCTCGAGCCGCGGTAAACACGGAATGGCGGTTAAATCCAATCCGTGAAAGTACAATTCGCGGATCGAATTTAACCGCGAGTGAAAGCCCTTTCGTGTAAAGGTCCTAGATGGATAACACGATATATATATATGGGGCGTTCCGCGCCATTTTGATATTTTTTAGTGCCCATCGAAAAACTCTTCGTGGTAAACGTTGCGATTTTTTGATTACCCGTTAAAAAGATATCGAATTTAAAAAAAATCGCTGTTTTTTGGCTGTTTGCTCATAACTTCTTTAATAATAGGCCAACTTTTCGTTTTTGAATGTACTTTTAAAAAAAATATAGAAAAATCATTTTAGGTGTTTTGAATGTGATTTTTAAGTTTTAAACTTCAAATCTTTCTTTTTAAGTGAGTGCTTATTATGATTTTTTTGAAAATTTGTGGTTTTAATCTTCTATCAATTTAACAACTTTTAAGCCTGGGTAGATCGTGGGCTTTCCATAAATACTGTTTTTTTTCGATTTTTGAAAATTTGAAAAAAAAAAAAAACATTTTTCCACATTTTCAGCCAAAAAAGAGCGATTTTTTATACCCATATCTATAATATATATAATGTTAATACACAACGAGGTGGCAAGCTTTCGTCAGAACTTCGACTCAATATTAGACATATAACTCTTTTACCGCCCAATGTCGATAACGCCAAGCTCGTTATTGGAATTTTACGATTCGCCGATTCGACGACTTCGAAAACGTTCGCAGAACGAAAAATCTTTATGTTCGATATTATTTCCATTCGATCTTATTCGTCAATTTATTCGCAAATCGTGTCGTTTCGAATACGAATGGTACGAAGGACACTTGCGAAATCGAGTCTAAAACCGGAAATAAAATAGCGCTCAGGTGCGTTCCCCGTTGATCGACTTTCGTGCAAGCCGATTCCATTCGAACCATTCGAGAAAAACAAAAGACCGGCGAATGGGGGTTATGGGGGAGTAAAGCTTCTTTCGTTTCGTTCGTATTTTTAGTAAGAGCGTCGAGCCTGGTCATCGAGCCTCGACGGTCAATCCCGTCGAGACTCGATCGAAACGACTTTCACGAACGCTTTAACAGTCCATTTGCAACGGCGCTCGATGGTTTTTCAAAAGCAAAAGCACATATTCCGTTTATTCTTTTCGCTTCTGTATTCTGTGTATGAAAGACCCCGCCCTCCCTCCACCCTCTTGACTTCACCGAGCTTTTTCCACCCCTTCCTACGTCAACAATATCACTGATCCGTCAGGTTTCTCTTTCAGATTGCTTTTATACATACGCTTTACGTAGATCCAATTCGTCGGACCGTACCGCTGATCGTAGCATCCTCGATAAAAATACCAGTTGAAAAAGTCAATCGTGACGTGTTTCGTTTTCATCTATTTTCCGTTCGATTTTGTAACCGGTTGTAAAATATGAAATTCAACAATTCTTTTGTTGACGATAATTTTAGAGCATTGATTTAACAAATTTCGGATGGATCGCGAGTATAATATCTTTGTTTCTGGAATCCGGATGATGCATCGATCACAAGTTGATGAAAGTCACAATTTTCCGGTTTTATTGACCATTAACTGGGAATTTTTTGAGAATCGCGAACTTTAATGCTGAATCGGCACCAAATTTAATAGAATACAAAGTTTTGAAAGTCCGAAACGTCACACTAGCGTCAAAAAACTCAAAATTTCTGTCTTTTGTGCAATTTCATAACAAATAACATCCTAGTCATCCGTTTTAATCGACAATTTCGAAATGGACAATAACCTTCGTTTCCCTAATGCGTTTGCGTCGAATTCTCGATGGGGTGCAAAAGCAAAAAAAAGACCGGCGCCGGACAGAAGTTTACGGTTAGCGATATTGATTTACAATGTAATCGAGTTATCGAAAATTTACGTCGCGGTTTTATTCCACGCGGGGTGTCTCTCGCCATTATACGCGCGGTTCGCACAAAAAGCCTCGAATTCGAGCCTTTGCATATTTCAGAATTAAGTTCGTTACCGGGGACCCGCCTCTGGCTCGGACGCGACGCTCTCAGCGGCTAATGCGATCGGGTATATCACGATTCGCGAGAATGGTGAGCAAAAAAAGAAGAAACAAAATCGACGAGCTATCGGCTTCGCGGTTTGGCTCCGTGCCGAACTCTCGTGTTGAAACAACGCGACCCATATATAGTTATAGCAGTCGAGTATAAGCGGGAGTAACGCGCGTCCGGTGAAACGTATTACGTTTTATCACGAGCCATTAAAAAATGTAAGTGCCCGGAACGATTAAAAAGTTTTTCAGACTTGCGACACGTGGTGCGAGCGAGAAAAGAAGAGGACATTCGCTCGCATCGGAAATATCGTTCGAAACGTTCGATGCGCCGAACGAATTATTGGTATCAAATATTTGCTCCTGCCCTTATAAGCCGGCGACGGTCAGTTATGTGCTTACTTGTTCTCGAGGGTGAAAAACAGTAAAAGCCTTACGTGGCACACGTGGAGGCGGTTACGATGAAAAAACTTCCACGCGATATGAGATGGAAAAGTTTTCAATGCTAGTGAGCTCATTTTCTTTCTCGGTAATTCGCGTCGATTCTTGTATTTGCTTTGTAATTTGCACAAATTAGTTTGCTACCACGACAATTATCAGTACGTTTTTGCATACTTTCTTTGCGTAAGTATGCACTCTTGCATCGTGCGTGTGTTTACACAAGGTGCTCAGAGACGAAACGACCTTTTTCTTTCCATCAACCATTAAAAAATGTAGGTATTATTATTTTTTCATAGCTTCTTCGGATCCTTCGGTATAAATTACACAATTCTCGGGATAATTCAACGCAATATTTATCCAAAGGACGATAACGAAAGTACTAAAGTTTCTTCGTGACTTAAAAAAAAACGCAATAAAATCAAATTGTGTTGGAGGTGTCTGGCGTATGGTAAATGTAATTGGAAATAACTCGATTTGGATTATCTCCTGCGTCTATGGCAGAAAATTGATATCATATTTTATACGATTTTTATGTTCGCCATTAAACGTTGGAAGTACGCGACTCTCCATATGTCTTCCTCTACCCTATACGTTCTAGTTCTCGGTCTTCTATATACATATACGTATCTATGTTTGTGTGTGTACAAGAAAAATCGATTATAGCCAAAGATGGCAATGTGAATCATGAGTTATGTCTCTGACAGTACACCTGCTGATCCGGGCTTACCTATATCTACGAACGAGCCAAGAGATGTGACAGAGATGCGACGGGGCGTGGGAATAAGAAACGCATAAAAGTTTTTTCGCACGTAGGTTTTCCACCGTTTCCATTAAGTCGCAACATCGGCACCGGCGATCGGGTCTAGACGCCGTCATACATATAAAAGATCGTAAAAGATCGTTTCGAAATCGAATCGCTTCGGATACCGAACAAACTTAAGAACGGCTCGAAGAGAGAGGAAAACGAAAAAAAAATAGATAAAAAAAAGAAGACCAGAAACCACGCCTCCGTTGATTGCCTCGATCGAAGAACCAATCTTGTTGGACGTTACGACAATAACGCACCTGAGAGTGCCACGGTAAAGCGACGAGGCGATATCGGAATTACTAAAAGTATTATTTTCCAATATCGCAGCTCGGCGACGTTATTATAAGTTCGAAAGATCGTGGGAGTAGGGGGAGGGCTCGAAATGATTAAAATCTCTCCTCACCCCGATATAGCACGATTTTTTTCATACTTAATCGAACCATATAAAAAATTACGAAAAGCTTGAAGAAAAGAAAAAAGTTTTCGGTAGACGAGCAGAAATGTTTGTACCGTCGATGATTAATGTTGGCGAAATTTCGATGCTACAAAATCATGAGAAAAAACGGCGCAATTTTCTGTTGGGTGAAAAGTCACGTGGCAACAAAAATTACGTTTAAGGTGTTATTGCCAGGGGTCAAAGAGCAGAAAAATTCGCGATTGATTGATAGCAGGTAGCTTCGTTCTCTCATTAATCAACATTGGACAATTTTAATTAAAGGAGAAGCTTTACCACGCTTCTCTTATCACTCGACACGCGACGATTAAACGAAGATTTCGGCAAACTCGACGAGTCTAATCGTCGTATCTTTCAATATTCATCGATTGAAAGTTATAAGGAAGATTCGACGATAATATGGGAGAAGAACGTTCGAAGTTCTATAACGTTATTAAAATCGTCGATAAGAAGTTTGTTTTAGTAATTCGGTTTGTCGCTCGATTAATGACCCGTACAAACGTAAAATCAAATTTTTCGAGAGATAAAAAGGCGAACGAGAGATCCTTCTGGAAAGCTCGCAGTTATGACTGACCGCTCGACCATCGCGTATATCTTGCCCTTTGGTACTTTATTTTCCTTCGTTCGTCATATATTCTTGCTCTTGTCTCGACGCAACGGTACTTTTGTCCGTCCCACCCTCTCCACCCCCATCTGACGAGTTTTTCCCTCGGTACTTCACGAACTAAAGTCGTTTCCGACCAAACTTTATCCGTAGTGGTCGTTCGCGAGAGGACTTTTGTAGATTCATCAATGTCTCACGGTTACAATTTTTTCGTAATCGCGATACTTTCTCATTGTCTGTAAAACCCGGAGACAGAGCGTTGTAGCGCGAAGAGTAAATAAAAAAATAAATATAAAAAAATGAGACAAAAAATAAGTGATAAAAACGAAACGTCATGCTTCCCATCGCGATAGTCGGGGGTTAAGAACGATGAAAACCACCCTCGTCTCCGAGAATGACCACTAGGTCTTGCGTGAGGATCGAGCCTCTCGTCGGATAAATAACGACGAAAAAGTTTCCAACACGTGGATATTACGGTGCTAAATCAACGGGTCGATTACGCAAGGATGAATCGTTCTTTTTCGAAAACTCCCGCTCAAACTAAAAGCGTTTCGTACTTCTCGTTATTCGCGTATCTTCAGTTTATTTTGTAACTACTCGCGTTTGTCTCGACAATGCCTCGCGGCGCGATCGTCGTAGCTCCAGCTTCGTAAAATTGTACACTCGTGGCACTCGCCGAAGAGCAAAAGTTAGCTAAAAATATTTTTTCTAAGTTGTAATCCTCCACTCTTGTTTTCCGTAAACTCGCGTACGCGTGTATACGTAGTCGGTAATTATACCGAGTCGGTCTCGCTACCTCTCTCGTTGAGTTAGCACGGAAAGTTTCCCTCTTCTCGTTGTGTCTCGACGACGAACTTTAAATTTACTCAGACTCACTCGCCACGACGACATGTAACAAGCGCGTCTGTCATGCCTCGAGGAACGTAGACAAACACATTTTAGTTCGTACGCGTTTCAAGTTGCAACAGCGTTATTTTTCTTTTACATATAAATATTTAATAATGTTAGAACGAAGCTCTGAATTGAAAAAGTTTTCTCGAGTAAACAAATAAAATCATATTTTTATTATTTTCCGACCGTCGATTATTTTTATTGAGTTTTATCGTTTTTCCTCTGTGAAAAAAATAATTTCTTTATGTGGATTTTTGGTTACGTTTGATACAAATTTTTTCGTTTTATTAATTTTTACTCTAATTTGTTATCGCTAATGGTCGACGAGGCTCTTGGTAGGTTGTTTGAGAACGGAATTCCTAGACTTCGGTGGACTCGCGGCATCGGAGTTTAGTAACTAAACTCTGGTTGACATAAGCCGCGGTAGAGAGAGGGAGAGCGAAAGAGGGAAGTATGGGGTGGACTCTTAGGCACGCGTGGGGCACGGGTTAAGTGGATTCTATCTCATTACCGGGGTACGCTCGGGCAACCTCCGTATAAGCAAAAGAGTTTGCGCCCTCGCGGCAAGAGTTATTATACCGCCGGTCGGCGAGTAATATTCAACTTGTACACATACCTGTACGAAGGGGTGTACACAGGTGCGAGAAGGCCTATTCTCTCGGGTCGCGGAGAGCTCGTACCCAGGTCTTCTAAAAAAAGGAGAGGAAGAAGAGGAGGAAAGAAAAGCCTCGACTTAACATAATAATAAAAGAGTCTGGGAAAAGATGGACCGATAACAATGCTCCTATCTCCATTCCTCTTTGCCTCTCGGCACTGGCCTCTCCTCTTCCTCATTTCTACGCTCAGCCTCGATACTCTCTCCTCAATGGAAGAACTCCGAGGAAAAGTATCCAAGTTACTTTTTACTCCCGGTTCTCAAAAGTGAAGAACTTCATCTGTACCTCGACAATAATAAATGAATAATAGTCATTTAAATTTTCTCGAAGAATTGCAATAAATTTGCGATGATCAAATAAGAATTATTAAATATATCTCTTTGGCTAAAAAGTAATTGCGTTTTTAACACACAGACGCGTAGGTACTCTAAACCATTAGATATAAAAAACGCGATTACTTTTTGGCTATTGTATTAATTGAAGAATAAAGTTCGATTTCATAAGAGACCGAGCTTTATCGCGCGATCAACTTTATCCTTCGAACCTCGAAAACTTTCCTTCGCATCGTAACCGTAAGACGAACTAGGGAGAAGAGCAAACGCTTTTCGTTTGCCTCGCTTCAGATTTTTCGAGAGTTCGTCTCTTCGTGCCGTGGGAGCCGATGTCAAAATCGATTATATGAAAGGCAGCAGAAACGTCAATGTAAAATCACGAACACCCGGTGGGCATTTTTCCCGATGCTCCTCTCGTCTCTGCCCCGACGTCTTTTCGATATCTCGGCTACTACCCCCCAACCCCTATTCGCCAGTCATCGTTCTCTCGTGTACTCATTCTCATTGCGAAGGGGGAATCTGCAGTGCTGCATATCGTACTTCGACGTCTCGCGCAGATATCCCCAACCGAGATAATTGAAAATTAAATGGAATAAAAATCTCTTCGTCGTGACAAAAAAATATAACTTAGCCTAACTTACTCCCGGGAAAGAAGTTGTTCCATTTATTCAGCCATGAATATTATAAATTTGAAATTTTCTTAAATAAATTCAATCCATGAAGATAAGTTTTCTTCGAGACAGAATAAAATCTCCTTTATGAAATTCTGTTAGATTGAATCAATTTATGCGTATATAAATTGAGCGAATTTCCTCCTAAGCCTTAGGCATTACCGTACCTTGGTCCAATTGTTTCCATATTGTTAACTAACCTATTACGACCACACGATATTAACCAACTGAATCGTATATTCCTGCCAGCAATTTCGAGGCCTTTGTGAAGGTGGACGTGCCGTTGTGGTAATTCGAACAGGGTCAAAGGGCCAAAGGGCTGATTTAATGTAACTATAGAGACAGAGAAATTGCAAGGTCTGTTGCTCGATGCATCGGGGGTACAATATATTGTGTCTATAGACGTATATGTCGTACGATTGTCAAAAGGTCTATATGTAGGGATCTGGAGACAGAGAGAGCGAGAGAGGGATAGAGAGAGGAAGAGCGAAACCATAATCGTCATATCACATGGTCCACGAAGTCTCAAACGGGTTATAAGGACCGAGTATCTTCGAGTATTTATACAGTGCTCTCTGTTCCACGAATTAGATAGTCCCAGGTTACTCTCGACAATGTGTAACGATTCATTCGGTACGCAGTGGCCATCGGAGTTTGCCAAAGTTCTCGACAATTCGAACGTGCGGTAGAGAAACCTCGCAAGGGTTTACTCCGTCGTCCTTATCGAATAAACTATCTCGTTTCGTGAAACGTACCAAAGGGGGTTAGTAAAGATTTCACTAACAAGAAGATAGAGAATACCAGTGACCTCAAATCGTACACCGGTAAAGTTCATTGAAATTCTCGCGAGATCCGCGATAACGACGCTAGTTCGAGTTTTCAAGGTCCAGGGATGTGAAGTGCACTCGTTTCATTTAAATAAAAGTTCTTCGATACTCGTGTCTTTTAAATTCAATCACGTTTCAAGAAAACTTTCAATCCCGAAATATTATTCTACCGTTGTCTCGAATATATTTCATCCGTACTTGTGTTCCAACTGTTTCATTAGACGATAAGTGACAGGGCGAGGGATGCCGAGGAGAAAGAAAAACGACGGGAGAGGAAGAAAAAGAAAGAGCAACACCGGTAGATCGCTTTCCTTCGTTATATATGCTACCCCCTGACTTCCTCTTTGTCCTTGTAGCATTTTTTTCGATCTCCCGTCTCTCAACTATCGCTTTACTCGCGTCGACTCTTAGGATTGACGCATCGATTTCAAGATAGCCCGGAGTCTGCTGGTCCTTCTCCCGCGGCAGAAGCCCATCAACCGTATATATATATATATATATATATATATATAGGTAACGAGAGAAAGAGCGAGACTAGCTTCGATTCCGACGCTTTTTTTGTTCCTTCTTTCTGCCCCATTCACTCCCCATTCGTTCGATAATGAGAGAAAGAGAAAGAGCAGTGGTCGTCGTTTCAGCCTCCCTCGTTGTCTCCGAGGCACATCCTTGGACGCGCACGTATACGGTGATAGATCGGAAAAATTCTATTCCCTCCCGGCAAGTTGCACGAGGGATGACCACCCGGCAACGTTCTATACTGCTCGCGACGTATAGCTCGTAGAATTCTGTACGAGGAAATAAAGAGCCAGCGAAACTCCACTTTGAGTTGAATGGTGGTGTGCGCTACGGCCTTTCTTTCTTACGTTTCTCTACTCACGCCTGTATACGTGTATTATCAGCCAACCGCATCATCCACAGCCTCGTTCAGACACACCATCGAATCACCCTCCCTCCCTGCCCCGAGGAGATGGAAAATTGTCGAGTATCTGGTGCACTCGAGCTGAACAAAAAGCAATGAGAAAAAAGAAACGCGAGGTAAAAGGGAAGGTCGAGCGAAAAAAAACGAGTAAGGAGAAAAAAGTGAAGTGGAGTTCTTGTTACTCCTGTCATAGTTCTCTGTACCGATAAACGAACGTTCTAGAAAAAAAAGAATTGAACCGTTATCGGAGAAAGTCCTTTGTCTCGTTGCCAATTGAATGATTCGTCATTTACGAACCCTAGAGAGTCAATTAATGAGGAGCGTCGAGAGGGGGTTAAATTTAATCACGAGTAGTCGTTGGCAACGTATGGTAGAGAGGGAGAGCAAGGCAGCTGTGTCAGTTCTTCAATTATAGCTAGAGTCTGTTTCTGGATAGTTCGGACTCTACGGACTTGTCCGGGAACGTCGGCTGGTCAACCTCTCCCATCGGGTTTCTCGATTCCATTGGATAACCCGAACTAGCTCAGTATCCCTCCGTTGCCCTCTATATCTCCGGGCTAACCCCTCTGTCTCTTGACATTAACGCGCCACTCGAATCCCCCGGTGCTCTTGGTCTGGTGGGATATCCTGGAATATCCGGAGAGGGGAATCCTCTCTCGGAAGTGGTTCGATGCCTAGCCAGCATGCCAATGAGCGTTTCCTCTCTCCCTCCACGGATTCGCGGAACTTTATCTGCCTCATTCCCGTCTGTGTGTGTTTGTGTGTGTGTGTGTGTGTGTCTGTCTGTGTCTGTGTATTCATTCCGCGGTATACTTCGCACGGTGGAGAAGGAAGGGACGAGACACGGCCTTCCTTCTCTTAGTGCGAACTCGTTCCAGGATCGACGCGGTCCGACACCCTCGAACGCCCTCGTAGCGACTAACGCGACGGACCCTCCCGTAACGCGTCCACCGAGAATAACCGAATGGGACGTCGCTGTACGTTGAGGAATGAGAACGGTTATAGCTCGTGAGACCGAACGAGATACGCGTCCAAGAGAACGATTACGCGCTAGAGGGAATCCCGACATCGGGCACGACCGTAAACGATCACGTCCATCACTGTCAATCGACGCGAAAATGCATAACGCGCTCGTGATATACGGGAACAGATCGATAACGACCGAGATCATGAAACGACGATGAGGTTGTGTTACGTATGCGCCTGACAGCGAGACGTCTTCCGTCGATGATGAGGTCCGTACCAATCTATCGTCGCGCTTGATCATTAACACTAAACGCTTTTATTCGTTATGCAGCAGTCGCGAGTTTATTGAGAGCTTAAACTCTGGCTTTTATCGGTTTAAACCGTTTACTGTTATTGACATATCACCGGAAAATAGGGGAATAACTTGAATTCTCACGTTAATACACCATTTGACTGGTGAAAATTGGAGGACAAGGAATGACACCGCAGAATCCATGTTGCATGGGGAATTTTTGTGAAGTCATTTCGGGCGAGAACAAAATTTCGATTTTATGAGTCAAAAGAGGAAAAAGCTGTAAATTCACGTTTTCCAGCTTTTAACCGACAAATTGCAATGGATCCAGAATAAGATTGTGATATTCTTGCTGTACGAAGAATTTCCGGTTTTACAACTTTTCTATAAAGCCATTTTTAATGGATAACAAAATTTTGATTTTTCGAAGAAGTTCTGAAAATCATCAATTTGGACCTTCGGCACTTTGAAGGAGTAGAATTTTTTAAATTCCAAAATGACTTTATAGGCTAGTTGCAGAATCAGGAATTTACTGTACATCGCGAATATCATATTCGTTCGTCGAAGGTGAAAAAACCTGAAAACGAAATTGCCGTCGATCAAATGAGTTACAGACCAGATTTTTAAATCCTCGAAACTTCTGGTCAAACTGGCGTCTGAATTCGCCACCATTTAGCACGCCACGAGTGTTATCCAGAGACATATATACGATTCTACAAATCTACTTCAAGCACGTATCCTAACCATCTCCCTTCGTTCTCCCCTATCTCCTAATTCTCTCCGCGAACGATTTTCGCTGCTCCCGGCAGAGTTTCGAAACTGCGATCGTTGCCACACACCTGTCTGGTTTCCCGACGTTTCATGGTTCTCACCCTCTTCCTATCTCCTCCTCCCATCTCTATTCTCAATTACAGTACAGTACACATACGTCCGTTCTCTCTTGTTTTCCGGACGAGAAGAGACGAGCTCGCTACGACCGAAAGGCTAGTTATAACTTCGTCATTAATTACAGCCCACTTCTCTCCCGCTTTCTATCTACATTAGCTCGTACTTCTCTCTTTGCCACCCTCTTCTCCATATCCATCTTCCGTATCTCCGAAACGACGAGCGATAACGTAAAAGTGATAGATTAATCGAACCTCCCGTCTGCATACGGTTGCCAGTCGAAAGAGCAGTCAATCCCTCGTTTCTCTTCAACATTAATATATCAATAAATATTTCATTCTCCACCAGCAAAACCTTACCCTCGTTTTTTCTATTTCACCTCAGTTCCACAAAATTGAATCGCATTAATCATTTTCGTTAAGGAATTTCATTCGTGTCCCATGAATTTATATGAAAAATAAATCAATTAGGCCCATATTGTAAAATTATAGAAGAAAAATCGTAGCCACTCAACGAAAGCCACGAATATCACTACCCCAATTCTCGTAACACCCCTCAGATTCGCCGAAGTTCTACAGTATTCGTTGAGGTAGTGAGAAACTTGGGGTTTGAAAGCATCTATTTTATGTAAAACGAGGTTTTCTCGGATAAAATCTTGAAACTGATGGGACCGATACCCCGGAGACTGCGGCGTTACTGAGCACGTAGTTATCAGATAATACGCTAACTGTCGCTAAGATTACTTAACGCACTCGTCACCCCCTCTACAGTTTCTAAGGGAGGATTGCCGTGATTCCCGAAATAGCAGCTCATCACTCGATGATTCGAAGCGTTTGATTACTTCTGGGAATAATGGAGGGAGGCGAGATATCGAGTTCATTAACGTGTGTATATCTCTATATCGCGTGGTCTGCGCATGCGCCGGATATCAAGGATCTCCCAAGGAGACAGGAGGTCCAATAAACATCTCCCATGATCTCCGTGAGTCTCGGGAATTGAGCCAGCGGGGTTAACAAAATTCGACGTGGCGTGATTCCTGATCGATGCAAGACGACGCGTGCCTTTAATCGAATTGCCATGTCGTGTGAACTTAGACAAACTTATCATCGATAGAATTATAGGATTGCTAACTTATTCCGTAAGCAGTCAATTAAATTAATTAAATTTTCAAGGTTAATTAATTAATTCGAACAAAATTTGATCAATTTGGAAATAATTCTTGTGGTGACAATTTTTATCACAATTTCTCGACTAATTACCACCTGATCAATTTTGGAGGATAGTCGTTTTTGCGTTTTTTGGGAAGATAACATCTGGCAATATTACGCTCTCTCTAGTTCTTTTCGATCCTCGCGTGTATCAAGGATGATGTCTCCCCTTGATCTTCATCCACTTTTAAAAGTTGCACGCAAACAAGACCGTGGAACACCGTGGCAACTCTGGAGCGATAAACAATTTCTTTCTCGTATACTTTTCCTTCGCGTTTTCATCCCGCGGTAAAGTAAATGGAAAAGGTGGCGGGATATGAACGAGGTAGCAAAACTCTCAACCTCTTGTTTACCGAGTGTTCTCTTATTCACGGATGAGCATCTCAAAAAAGTTGCACGGTAAATACACAAAGTACGTTGTAAAGTTTTACATTCTTTAAACATTGCCTGCTTTATGTCCTCGTCAATTTCCCTCGGGTATCGTAATTTCTCCACACCCATTTCCACGCTTAATCAAAATTCTATCGTCGATAACGCTTAATCACAAAATTTCACGTTATGTTTAAATTAAACAGAGTTAGTTCAGTAATTTGCACAATTTTCTATTTGCAATTTCTATATATAAAAATGAAAGAATATTTTTTTGCTTGTTTGTTTGTGCCGTAAACGTTTCTATATTATTCATCCGATTGCGATGAAAATTTCGAGAATTGTAGTGCGCATGTCCGCGGGAAATTTTCGATCCCCAAATGATTCTACAAAGTGGTTTTGGAGAAAAACAAATGTTGACCACCCCCGGAACCCCCAAAGTCAGGAAATATCGAATGGCAATGTCTCTTTGGCTGCGTGGCCCGCACGGAAAATTAATTGAATACCTCGTGGTGTTGACTTCTTTTTTTACTTTTTTTAGAGAGAGTGAGAGAGAGAGCGAAAAAAAGAAACGAAATAAAAAGACGATAAATGCCTAGCGCCGGTAAACTGTATCGTTTTATATCGGATTATATTCGTCAAATCGGATAATCGAATTTTCATACATCAGAATACGACTTCGGAGCTGCCATTTCGCCCGTGTCGCATCTCTCGGTTCATCGCGAGTTTATAATGCAACTCGCAGTGTTGGATCGAGACCGAGTCGCGTAATGTGAGATAATTGGTTTAGCGGGCTCGACCACCCCTGCCGGTGTTCCACGCTCGTGCACCTCACGTGCGACATTTAGAAATAAGTTTTTTGCCGTACATCATACGCGTCTCAATCACCACGAGGATGAATACGTTGGCTGATTTCAATCGTAGCGCACCGTCGAATACTTTTTTCTTTTTCGTTTTCTTCTCGTTTCGTTTCTTTTTTTTTGCCAACCAAACTATTCCATGATTCAGCGCTTCGTTTGTCGAACTAAATTGCGAGTGTGATTAACGAGGATGGGATTTGGATCCGGAGGAAACTTTGGTCGAGTAGCTGAGAGAGCACACACACGTACCCATCGACCCTTCAGCATTTGTCAACTTCGTTCTACGCGAAAAAAAGGAACGACGGAATAAGGGAGGAAAGAGAGAGAGAGAAAAAAGTATCGCAAAATCCACACAGGCCCATGTCACGGGATTCCAGCGATGAAAGATATTATCGTATCTCTATACAAACGGGAGAGCCATATCGCTGTAAAAAGAGAGCCCATTAGTTCGCGAACCCGCGGTCACTTTTGTTGGTAAAGGGAAAAAAAAGGGAGAGAGAAAGGAAGAAAAAAATCTTTTCGCTTTTGCGCGATAGGTTTCTCTCTGGGAAATATAATTCATCGTGACCCAGTTATATTTCACTCTCGAAGACCTCTTCGATATCCTTCGTTATCTCTACCCTTTTCATCGCGTCTGTAAAGGAGGTCTGGGAACGTACACGGAAGTGGCGTGTAAAAGCGCGCGAGTGGGTCAAACGGACATTCTTGTCGATACTTTTACCTTGTTAAATCTTGAGAAGTTACATCTGTATCGGTGGATATATACAGGACCAGAATCTATGATTTAAAAAAGAAATCGAACAAAGTCGCAAGGGATGAAAAACTGGATTTTGGCCAAAAGTCTCGACATTTTAATTAATAGAACTTTATTTCCTTCGAATGAAACGATACATCAGCTTGCTCAGCAAGATTTCCGTATTTTCGGGTTACAAAAATTAAGCCTCGCCTACCCGGAAGCAAGTTATAATAGAAAAATAGGAAAATACCCTTCGTTCCTGTTATGTATATAAATTTATAGACGCATATCCATTCATACACACATATGTGACGCGATCCGAGATAAGGGACCTACGTGGCAAAAAATCAATTTTTGGATTATGCGTTACGCTATAAATTTTTAAACTGATCTTTCGTATGGTGCAATCAGAGATGTTTTATCTACATAATTTTACAAGATATGTATTATTGAAAATTATATCACGCGAGCACGAGCATTGGTTTTGATTTCTTTAATCGCTCGCCGTGAAAAAATCCTATTTTGCCTCGTAGGTCCCTTTTCTCGGATCGTGTCACATATGCATGTACATTTATATCGATATACTTATATACACAATACGTAACTGTAACGCTCCAAACGATCCTCGTATATTTAAGGGGATGAGCCAGTATCGGGCGAGATGACGGAAACGAGGTGTTTACCGTGGTGTAACCATGCGCAGTAACGGTCCACCTCATCTAACCGTCGTCTTGGCTTTTTTTCCTCTTTTTCTTATCACTCGTTCGTCTTTGGCCGCTCAACGAAACTCTCAGTATCCATTCCCTCGGTAACTACGGCGCTCGTTCCTCACCGAAAACAAATTACTTCTACTTCTTGCTACCTTTTGTCGCGTATATCTTACTCAGCTTTCTAGTTCATATAGTACGCGGGTAACGATGGGCGTAAAAAAGCTGGCTTATCGTTTCGAAACAGCCTTCTCATTTCTCCATACGTTTCTTGTGTAAATATATAACCCGTACGTAAATATTGATTATTGCATGGATCGTTTCCATCGTCAAAATACGAAATCGTAGCTCGAATGTAAATTTGAATTTTTACTATATTTTTGTCTCGCGCACTGGCTCGATATCTCTTGTTTTGTATCTTTCGACGCGACTCCTATACACGTGTATGATACGAGTTTCACGATGGAAATGGATTATTGTCAAGCAGAATTATGCACACTAGAAGGTTCTAGCGATAAATCGAAAGGATTTTACGGCGCGTCGAAAAAAAAAAGTTTTTTTCATATTTTTTCTCGGATAAAATTCTTGTTTTTTACGTTTGCGATAAATCCCAACTTCATTCTTGCAAGAAAACACGTTAGGCGAAAACGAGATAAATGAAATTGAATTCAAGCTTGGGGGGCTTGCATGACCAAGATTGCATCGAGCGAGGCCACGTACGAATAAAGTTCTGCAATTTTCTTTCCCTATGAAAAATCTAGCTTAATGCTACCGGTATATGCGATGTTGAGGAAAAATTGAAAAAAGTGTGCGAGATGCGCGTGAATGGTTACGAACTGGTTTTCCATGGGGGAAAAATTCTTGCCGCTCCAAGGTACACCTTATCTCCAACGTGTATAACGCATTTACAATTCAGTGCGTATTAACATACATAAGAGATCTCGGTGTATCTTGGCACGTCGGCTTTATGAAAGCCTGAGGTCGCGCCAGTTAAATATTCGATGTCGGTACCGTACCGACTGATATAACATTTGGTAAAACATATCCTGCATCGTTGTCCAGATAAATACTCACCAAATCACATTCGTGTATTTTGCATACAAAATAAATTAATTTATTTCGTTAAAAATGCAACTATAATAAATTTCGACAAAATCGAGTAACGTTGATTCGAATCGATTCGATTTACATCAATAAATTATCTGAAAATATCAAAAAACAATATTTTCCAATTATTTTCAAAGCGACGATTGGAAATAAAAACATTTGTCGATTTCTACGAGACTAATTTGTGGATTAAGGGGCCTGTTTAATTGTCAAGATATTTCTCGAAACGACGCCGTTGAGACTCGCCAGTCTCGTTTAACACCTTGACTTATGAATCCGATATAATCATTCCCAACTATAAAATAACGATAACCCTCGTCTAGACCGGAGATTACGAGCTCTGGCTATTTCGCAAATATCTACTAGTAGAATGTACGGAAAAATTGTTATTTAAAAATAACGTATAAGCACAGAGAGCGTCGTCATTCTCTGATGTGTCGCTCACGAAAAAAAAACAGGAAATGCGTCCTACACGTCCTCACGATGAAAAATATTACAGATTCCCGGGAGGATCGTCGTGACGTAACTGGAGCATCGGAGATTCACTTTGGAGGATTCTCGTGTACACGAATAAAGAGAGCGAAAGAGCTTCGCGAAGCCGGTTAGACAGTTCAATTCTCCATGTACCTACTCGCGATCGATCGAGAATACCTAAGGAATACACCCTATATGGACACTTTCCGAAATAGAGAATGAGCGTATCTCAAATAAAACACCAAAAACGAGTGGCCAACTTTTCAATCGGACTCGCTCAATACGAAGAACTTTTTTTTATCCAAGCGTCGAGGCCCTTTTGTCGATTCTAGGGTTGAAACAGTAAAAACAGTAACGGGGGTATAAACAAAGGAAAATAATTGGAGAAATATTTTTCTTGTGCTTTTGATTTAATTAAAAAAAAAGTTTTAGCAAGGAGTAAGATGACATAACGGAGGGTGGTAAAAAAGAACGGGAAATAAAGGCGTCCAAAGGGCAGAAGGTACGAAGTATAATAATTGAGCGAGCTCATGCAAATTAAATTTAGCCGTTGCCTTTCCCAGAGTGCCAATTATAAGGGGCATCGTGTCACTGGTTGGTACTCTCGCACGGAATATTACACATGTATATATATATACATTTATATGAATGTATATTTATGAGGATGTCATATAAGGTAGCCTTGGACAATCCTTTTTCCGAGCAAAATCTTTGCCCTCTCGTCAGAAACTACGAACGATATTTTCATACGTATTCAAATTCTCATCTTCGTACGCTTCTTCAAACGAGAGAGCACTCTCGATATTTCGAGAGGTTGCGGTTGTTTCGATGTGTTTTCCTCTGTTCCGAGCATTTCGTCCTTTCCGCATCCCTATCATGTCCTACATTCCTCCAGGCCACGGCCGTATCATACGGAAGAGCGAATCCACAGCGAAAGCCTTGCCTCTGGCGGTCTTTCGAAAATTGCGTATGCGAACCATGAGAGTGTGGGCCTGTCTACCATACGCGATATTCGCCTAGATGCTTACGAACTAATGCATTCTCGTTACGCGCGTTTATGGAATAAAATTAGATTTTCGGAAAGGGATGCGAGTGCTTTATGGTTGACGTCGAGAATATGTGTGCAGTCTCGACATCAAATCATGGAGACTTTATTATTTCGATGGACGCCTATGGATATGTATGTAAATTATTCACAGGGAACCAGTCGAGCCTGGGGTTATTTTAGATTTTTATTAATATTTATGGCATTGAGAAAATAAAATTAGTTGCAAAATTATTTTTCGTGTACGTTCATTAGAATTTTATTTTAATCAAACATGATTGTATTCATCAAAAAATTCCTGTGGAACAAAACATTTATTGTTTCTTGAAATTTTTCTCGTTACAGAATTTCTTTCGTTTCCGTTCTTTTTTTATATTTCCGCGCTAACAACCAATCGGTATACGGTTCAGACGTGTCGAGAATTCATGGGTTTGTCGACACCGGCGCTTTTGTCACTGTGTAGGTCTGGATTCTCACGGTCGAAGGAATTCTACCTTTTTTCTTCGCTGTGTCCGGATTTTTGCACTTCATGAATTTTACGGTAGAAGCTAGTTCCACGTAACAGAAGAAAAACAATTCAAAGCAGTAGGTACGCTCGCCCTAGTCTCGGTGGTACTCGCAGGGTTTGTTCGTTGTTCTCGCTCTATCGTGCCCTGAGTAACATCCGCAGTAGAAAAGTACAGTATATAGTCAGACACTAGACTCGTGTTGTCCCGTTTTATACTTTTCTCTCGTTCTCTTTTTCCTCTGCGCAACGTTCCGAGCCGTTCACAATAGATCAGTAGGAACGGTACGAGCACCCGAGAGCAGGCGCTTAAAATGTCGTCTGGATTTCAAACAGGAAAATATAATTTTTAACTCCGAGGGGGTTGACTTGTAAAACTGTCCGTTGTGATTCACGTCGTTCCTGTTTTTATTTTCTTTATCTTTTTTATTTTTCTGAACGATGACTTACATTGCTACATATTTTTGGATCGTGGATAATCATAAGATATTATTCTGCCTCCCTATCGTCCACGTGTTTTGCCAGTACCAACCGATTTTCATATTTTATTCTTGAAAAGTAATGTTTGTCCTGATGTAAAATAGGATTTGCTCATTTTTTGATCGACCAACGGATTTCAAAACACTTCAACGACTTTTCGTTTGAAATCCACATCGGTTCGAGTATAAAATCGACTAAATGAAAAAGCAGCTTATACACTGCACAAATTTTCATTCTCTACTTGGACACACTCGTTTTATGATAAATCCACCGTTTTATAATAACCCCCATCTCCCTCCCTCTCTTAAACAACGCGAAGCCCAGCATCCATAACTATAGCTTCGCGTGACCATCCCTTATCTTCCCGATACAACGTGATGAAGTATGAATTATTTCATAAGAAAAAGAGTCGTACAACTCAGATTTTTTTTCAAACTCGTTTCTTACACGACACCATTCCCATGAAAAATATTTGACTAACTTTCAGCAGAAAACCTTAAAGGATTTCGGACAATCCTCCCAAATCTACCCGAATGAAAGTTCTCTCCACCAAGAATTCCCGAAAGTAAATTCAAGAAAATATTCCAACTCTTGCCAGCAAATCTCCCTATCACTTTTACGATCATCTTAAAACTTTTCTCGCTAATAAGGTACCCGGTCAAAAATTCCCTTCGTAAAAAATTACGTCGTCGTTCATTTTCTTTAAAATTCCTCGTGTCCATGTCCTACATAACCATACAGTCAACTTTGCATTAAATTCTCGAAGATGAAAATTTTTTCTACCGCTTCCCTGCATAAACGTGTTAAAGGCCATCTGGTGATGAGTCCATGAAAATAGTTTTTTCCTCTCTCAAATAATATCGCACATCGTACGAGTGATAATGCGATATTCGGAAGATCCGACTGTAGGACGAGATAAAACGGGAACTTACGTACATCATCCGAGTCTTTCTACCCCGCTTGCTCGCAAATATACGAACGTACTTATTGTGTGCACGTGCGTACATAAAATTCAAGATATACGCGAATGGGTCGAGCGTTAAGCTTTCTCGTTTCACGTCTTCACCGTGTACCACGGATACCTATGAAGTCGCCCATTTTCCCGGAAGCACTCCATAGCCGAGCACGTGACGTGTGTGCCCGGGCTAAACAATCCCTCCACCCCCTCCCTTTCGCGAGCCGTGCTTTGCCCTATATCGTTGCTCACAAACACAAACAAATACATATACATATACAAATACATACACACACACTCGCACATACACAATTATTGTATAGCTACGACGTAATTTGACCGCGAGTTCATTGCCCATGGGAAAGACAACGAAGAAGACCCGGAAGAGGAGGATCTCGGTTTACAGCCTCCGCACGAGCTTCTTCCCGAAAGATATTATGCCAAGATATAGTAATGGACCATATATTCCTGACTATAAGCATGAAAACCTTAAATTTTACCCCTTCGCGAAAATACGAATAAAAGGCGAGATTTATTAACGTGTGAAAATTCATTTCTATGGATTTCTATGGAAGGTATAAAAATTATTCGAAATCGAACGAATTTACGTTTTGCGTCTCCGTGAAAATACGAACAAATGGCAAAATATATTGACGAGAGAAAATTCATTTCTGCGCATCGACGAAATGTTAAATGGAATTTTACAATGATATAATTTGTTCGATATTGAAGAAAAGGGAAAAACGTTTGTTCTAGGATTTATCAAATACTTTTCATCGTCGTTTTATTTATTATAATCACGTCGTTCAATCCTGTATTATTTTTTCTTCGACCTTCGTCCTTTATTTATCTTCCCTTCTATAATACTCTTGCGTTATACGAAGATCTAATTACGCGCGGAAGTCAGCCTTATGGCTCAGTGCGTTACTTGCCAGTTGGAAAAACCGGTCCATGGGTGTACACGGAGGAAACGACCACAAAAAACTCTCGGACCACGCTCAATTTTTTTTCTCTCTCTTTCTCTCCTTTCCATATCAACGTCTCTCTTTGACTCACCGAGGTTTCCCGGTGATAGCTCCGCATCACACCTCGTCGACTATCACACTTCACCTGTTCTGGAACGAGCACGTTCCGGAAGGGCGAGGGTGCCCATCGCGCTCCACCTATGTATAAATATTAACGTATGGTACACAGGCATAACAACGAGTCCGGTAATGTCTCGAAAAGGGCGGTAGGCCGACTACGTCACGAATGTATGCGGTAAGGTATGCAGTCAAGGTCGACTCTCGCAAACGAAGCGCAGGACGAGTATCGCCCTTACTAATGAACTTTTTTTTCCCAACGCATTAATACCCCTTTTTTATATTTTCTCAGACTCCTTGACTTCACCTCGTCTCTCCCTTTCGCGTGCTATACAATCCTTCCTTTTTTCCCCCCAATGAAGTACGGGTCATTAAGCTTTCTTAAATATACCCTCACACCATACAACATATACGACGCTCTTACCGCCATCTATAACGCGGTAATGTACTCGGCGTCGATGAAGAGAGGGAAAATCAGTCGTTCGTGAAATATTTATCGAAGAATATGAACCTACCGTCTAATGTCGACGCCTACCGAGAACATATATGAATATATATGTATATGGATTCATGATCGAATATATATATGTAGCTCGTACTCGCTGGTACATGATTTGTATATGTTGTAGAAAATACGAACCATCGGGGTCCCATCTCGTCTCGTCGGATTACTGTGAACCAGTAATCCGTGTTCCGTGGCGCGCAGAGGACGGTTTTACCATTTCACCCTTCGATATGACGCCCTTGCGATTATTTACGCACACGACTATTGCCGAGTATGCAGAAAAAAAATTACGAGTTTTCTCGTATATCACTAGAAAACCCGGAATTCAACTATTTTGATTAAAAATCCTTTAAAACAATATTTGAACAAAGTGACTTAATTATAGCAAAAAAATTAGAATTTTCTTTCATTTTGTAATGTTCGGAATAATCTTAGATGATCCCCTTTACGACGGAATTGTATCCATGCTGGATTGGAATACGCATAGAGCTGGACAAAAAATCATGCGACTCGATAAGCCCCTTAAGACGAAAAATATATTTTTGCGTTTGATATTCAACGCTTCGCTTCTTCGGGTCGTTTGCTTAGAAATAAATCCACGTGTTACGTAGTACCCGCCGTAAATTTTACAGGGGGTTGGTAACGACAGAAATGGATAGAAGCGAGTATTTAGGCGATTACCATGAATTCGAGAGTCGAAGCTACGAGGTGTCTACCAACCTAAAATATATATCTATACGGTGCGCGAGTTTATCTTCGGCGTTAAGTTTACCGTTACGATGGTAGCGTGCTCCTGCTGATTTTACACCGCCTCTGGGGCACCATTTCGCGAGAACATCGACTATGCTTCCCCATATCCGCGAGGAAGACACTCAGGTATCTTACGAATACATGAAAAATGCCAATATTTTTATTTTCTACGATTTTTGACCAAACGTATAAAACGTACTTTGCGAATCGACCGGGAGAGAGGTGCCTGGAATTCTTCGTCGTGCACAAGAGAAAAAGTGAGAGGACTTCATTCGATTTAAATAAATTTCGCTCGCATGGAACGTAATTTATTCGGCTCGTATAAAATATGTTTGCTCAATCATATAAATTTTATTCAACCGCATATATATATATATATATATATATATATATATATATATATATATATATATATATATATAATATATTCATGAATCCACTTGACGTGAAATGAAACCCTTTGTCGCCCTATATATATATGCATCACGGAAAAAACGAACCCCCCGTCACTGTCTGACCAGTGCAAGGCTATACTACTGCGCTCCCATCTCATTCTGCCTCGTAATTCGCTTCTCGTGCCTCTACTATAGTCGACATCCAGCCCGCTATAGTATCCTCGGTATAATTCAGTGCTCCGTATGAATATATATATCGTACCAGTAGCTGGCTATTCCAAAGTCATTATTTGTAGAACCGGAGTGTCTCCTCGGGAAAGCTTTCGGGTTGAGGGATGGAATAGCTACAGTTTCACCCTTAGTTGAAACAATATCGTCGGCCGTCATCTCTCCCGCAATGTGTCAGTACGGTGTGCATCTCCTTCCGCTCATAACACCGTTGCTATTCAACACTTCTAAATACCCATGCCAAATGGGCACTTCTGGGAAAAGCTCCCTTATATGTATGTGTATATATAGCGTATAAATCCGCCGTCTGTGCTTTTGCTGCCACTAGACGAATGCGTCTACCGACCGCTCGCATAACTCCTTTCATCCAAACGTCAGGCTTTCGTTCGAGCGAAGTTCGTTCATGTACCAAGAGCGTTTACATCCCCGTTAAAGATAGCGAAATCCCTCATTACTCAAACGTTTAATTTCGACTAGGTAAAGCGTGCAATTGCAATTGTAGTTCTCGTTAATGGAGCTTTAACCGTCCGATTCTGAAATAACAACGCGAATAGGTACATTCCAGTGAATCAGGTCGAATTGTAAATAGGCCAATTTGTCCAAAATACCATTATCCTGTGTAAGAACAACCCTGTTTTAAGGGTATGCTACAGTAAATTTATTACAATGTAAATTAGCGTTTCTTTATTTTTCAAATTTCTTGTTCTGTTTCTCGTTGTTCAGGTGGATCGGGCGGAGAACGAGGAGGCCCAGGGGGGAGGTCTGGCGCCGTCGTCCGCGTACAGCGCTGCTTCCGGTTCGAGAATGGGTCCTGGGCCCGATTCCGGTAGCAGCGCTCCGTCCTCGGTCCCCCATTCACTCGCGACCTCCCGAGACGAGGAGGACGACGAGGACGAGGAGAGTAGCGGTCGACGGTCAAACGGTCACGGTGGATCCAGGTGAGTAGTCCATACACACGTACGTACCATCGAGAGTTTTGCCACACCCTCGATTCCTTGTTAGAATAAAATCTCAATTTCGTCGCTAAAAAAAAATAGAATTATAACCACAACAACAACAACAACAACAACAACAGCAACAACAAAACAAAGAAAAAAATATTTAAAAACCGCAATCACAATTTTTTTCCGCACAACTTCCCTGGCTTTTCACCTTGGGAATAGTTCACGCAGCAATCGCACACGTGCCCGTCAGGAGTCACGATATTCGATCACGCGAGTAAGCCGCAATTCGTATTTAGATCGGAAATTTTCGAAGCGATACACGTACGCGGTTACTTACGAAACGTAGTGGCAAGTTCAATCTCTGCACACTCCCACTCGCGAATTTCCTTCTATAGAATCGTAGATCTAGCGAGGATAGAGTACACAACTCCCAGTGGAAAGCCAAACTGCGGTTAGCCCGACTTGGAAAACCGAGAACTTCACACTGTCGAGATTCTCAGCTTGATAGAGAAATTTGCGAACATATATATATATATAGGGTTTCCTACATATACGTACATATAGCTTTCTCCTCGATATATTCGTAGCAAAATCCGATATGTTATACATGTTACTATGTACACAAGATTCTCTTGTGTACTCGGCAATTAGAGGTTTCCCCTTCTTATATTGCTCTTCTCGGATTGCCACCAGCAAAAAAGCAAAAATCACAAAACAATAGCGCTCCACTTATTCCAATTCAGACAGAACTAATTCAGCAGCTTTCTGTGGGTGAAATAAATGGAGCTTTTTCTATCGGTTCGGTCACCCCTTTCCATGCTCTTGTTAGGAATCGATTGCAAATGTTTTTTGTAACCTGTTTTTAACGTTTTATTTAAGACCACCAAAATGTGTACGAGTATTTATTGATAACGTTATAAAATTTATTCAAAAAGGTTGAATTATGAAATCGTTCGCCAATGGACGAGAGGAGAAAGGGCTGGAAATGGGCGCGGATGTCGCTGTATTTTCGAGAATATCATTCCCTATTGACAAAGACCGCAAAAAGTTTTTTTCCACGGAGTTTCGCAAGTTGGCACAGGCCGGGGCGCACCTAGAATCCTCTCAGACGATTTTATTCGATATTGAAGTTGAGGTCGGTGTTATAGAGCGAGCTTTTCACTAAGATATTGCGCGCCACGTCCTACCGCACGTAGGCGTCACTTCGTTGGATTCCTCTGTCTCTCTTTCTCGTTTCCGAAAAGTTTATAGGGAAGGGGGTGGTTACAAATAGTAGGGTGAGAAATACGTGCGAGAAGGCACCTTCTAATCCCGTTTCTACATCTCACGTCCTTAATTCGATCCTACGTATCTGGTTTTCTCTCTTTTTTTTTACATATATTTTCTCTCCTTCCTTCGTTCATCATTCTTAACAATGGAGTAGGAGAAATGAGATCAAACAAACGCCCTGGAAATTAATGACGTCATTGAGTCAGAATAAAATTTATTTTAATGAAATAAAATTTAATTTTATTTTGATGAAATAAAATTTAATCCCACCGATCTAAATTTGTATTAGGCCCAAAAACTACATAATTTTCGTGCGTAACGTTGTGCTGTCCTTGATGGGGAAAAATTGTAGACAGGACGGAAGGTCGAACTCTCCGGCTGCGACCTCGTCAGCGTTCGAATCTCGTTCGAGCGTTTCGCTGATTTTCCCTCCCCCGGAGCTTCACAGTTGGTGCGCTAACGAAGTTTACGAGAGTGACGGACGCACGCGAAAGAGCGAAAGGCTATGTGTCATTAATAATTTGATAGATTCATCGCGACGCGTGATGTATCGCGAAGTTTTGCCCTATCATCCTATTTTCCGGTTCT
This sequence comes from Netelia inedita, assembly GCA_964017225.1. Classification (NCBI taxonomy): domain Eukaryota; kingdom Metazoa; phylum Arthropoda; class Insecta; order Hymenoptera; family Ichneumonidae; genus Netelia; species Netelia inedita. The sequence goes on along the minus strand of OZ024922.1, from coordinate 31,666,460 downwards.
CCGCTCCATTCTCGTCGTCAGCGAAAAACTTTTGTTCCCGTACGAATATATTTCAATCCACCTGGATGTTCCTTTGATTTGACGATTTGCCTATTCGCCAAATCGTGTTTCACTTTTCGGCTCGAAGGTCTATACAAAAATTGTTCGACGTTGATTTTGGAATCGATCCAGCTCTTATTTAATTCACTGGGAAGAATTCGTGAACAACTTTTCCGGCCTTGTATTGAAGTCTCCAGGGGAATGAGGAAGCACTCGGCTCACTTTCTTGTACGTATATATGTTACATATACGTGTAGTCGAGGGCAAAGTAGGGGTTGCTCAAAACTCCAAGCAACCCCCTTCCCCTCTTGACCCTTGACTCGAGGAAATCCATGTACGCTTGCCCTCCCGTATAGATTATCGATCTACAAAAGTTAAAGGTACGACAATACCGTGTGGTAAGTGATATGGACTACGACTTAAGGGCTATTGGAAATTTATATTTGATATCCAGGAATCACCTTTTTGGCCACCCTCGTTTAGATTTTATCTTCGTCCACCTTGTTTTTTAACCTCCGACCTCAACAGTTTTCAGCTTGCACCGTTTCCCTTTATTATTAGAAATGAGAAGATAATAATAGTAATATTTCTTATTAACAGAAAAAGGGAAAAAATAATTTGATGGTACAAAATTGATTTTATCGATTTATATACCTACGATAAATGAGTAAAATTCTAATTTATAAAAAAAACTATATTTTTTAAAATGTAACAATAAAATATATTGAATTGTAAAATCTGCTGCCACAAAAATATACACAATTCTGTTTCATTAAATACTTGTCATCCAGAATAAAAAAGCGATCATAAAGCATTTTCACCCCCATCTCGTTCCAAATCGCTCAACGAAGTGTACGTTCGCATCGCAAACAGTGTTCACTATGAAGCATAGACAGATCGTATTTGGTTCTCGGTCTTGGTTCGCAAAGCGTGAAAAGCAGATTCTCTTTGACAAATTTTCATCGCATTTTGCTTGATTTCGAGCGATGTCTCTGCAGGTCTACCCTCGTCGAACGAACTGATTCGATCGTTCCAATTTCGCGAAGACAAAGTCGGCACAAAAAGAGAAAATCATTTTTAGTGAATTGACAAGATTTTCAAACGTCACCAACCGAGACGATCCTTCCAGGACTACGGATGCATGTCTATGCTCCTTGCTTCGCATTTTCCAAGGGTGAAATCGGAAATTCGATCATCCGGCTTTCGAGAATGACGTTGTCGCCAATCCTCTCGAGGATCTCGAGGCAGAGTGGTAACTCACCCTCTTGTCACCGCATTTGAGAAACATACCGAGGGGAGCCTCGAGTGCTCTCCAATATCATCATCCCCTACTCGAATTTACAAAAGCGTGAATTGTATTGAATATTTTTACGGTTTTGATGATTATTATTATTGTTATTATTATTATCATTATCACTGTATTTTCATTTCCCTCGTGGCCATGTGATAAAGAGGATTCTCGAACGAAAAAAAGTCCTTATCGTGAATTGTGTTCGTAAGCTAACCTCTTCGCAGGCTTGCCACCCTTCTACCTCCACCGTACCGGAAGTGAGACATATTTTCTTTATTTCCATAATTCGAAATCGTTCTCTTCAACCTCGCTGTTCAAACGTACCAACTGCAGGATACACCCAACCCCCTTCCTTTTCGCGTTACTTTTATTGTCCAGGAAATCTATAAAGGCATGTTTGCGATAACCAGCCATGTCAAAGATGGCGCTTGATATGGCACGGAGTAAAGAGGATGAGAGAGACATAGAGAGAAAGGGTAAGAGGCTGTAGAAGATTTTGTCACTGAGATAGCAGGAATTCAGCCGAGAGATATTCGCTCGTAAAGCCCGACCGACTGTGCCATGCCCACAGTACGTATATTGTTGTTATATAAGAAGATTCTCAACCGGATTATAAACCTACTGGACCATCGGAGCAAACAATCCCTTGTCCTCCGCGCAGCGATAAGCGACACTTTTCTCACGGAACGCGTTCTCCGTCGTTTCGACCCGGTCATTACATTTTTATCGTCCCTACGGTAAAAAAAAATCGACGTGTTTTTTTCAAACCGGACAAGGATAAGCATGAAATAGTGACGAGGACATTTTTATCTTTTTTTTTACTATTATTAGTATCGTTACTATCCCTTATTCTATAATTTCGTTAATATTTTTTTTCTTACATTTTTCTTCGTTTCTTGTCAACTTTTCAACCAAGCGACATCCAAGTTTGTTACGTTAACAGTCGGACAGCGGATAAGACTCTCTTCGCATTAACCTAATTATGATTAAGCCACTCGGTCTACTCGACTCGCATATTTGCGACGTCCTGCGATGACGCGCTTATCAACCACGAGAAGTGCTCGAGTGCCTTGGGATAATACGTGTAATTGGATCGATGCAATCCCACTTCATTTAGCCCTCGCGTATAGCCTCAGGCCTTTTTTTATAAAGTGACGCTGGTTATACTTGCATAGCCACTCCCGCATCGTAGCAAATAACACGAGGTCCCGAGAACACGTGGTTGTTTTAAAAAAAAGAAGAGTGAGTTGTTGGTGAAAAAGAATTCGAATACCGTAACACTTGAAACTAATCGAGTCAATTTTCTATTCGTTAAAATACTTGAAAACTCCTCACCCGGAGAAGCGAGCTCGTTTCGGGCAATGATTAAAATTCAACCTCATCATCTCCCATAATTTGGCAACATCCATCGAATTTTCAAAGTGTTTAAGACAGTGCAATGTAAAAATCGTAGAAAATTTCATGAAAAGTTTGCGGGTATGAAACCTTGATACCGGGCCAACTGTCTCTCCCACTTCCTCTCTCTTCTCACTGTTTCAAAACTCAATTTGCGACTCACCGCGAGAAAACGTATTTGCCTGGATCATTCACATCGAGGTTGGCCGGTAGCTGTTTTTAATGAAGTTTTCAACATTCTCGAGCGAGCACGCCACACTCTCACCAATAATTACCATAGTAATATTACTATATATCCCTCGTTTCATCACAATTTTTATTTCCATTTCGTCCCTCTGTCACTCTCTCCCTCTTTCTTTACCCTGATTGTTCCCGGTTATGAATTTTTTAGAATTACACTCTCCATTCTCGTTACGTTTTCATTCGTTTACTCTGCTAAAGACGCGAACGCCAAGAACAAGTCGAGGCTAAACAAAATTCTACCCATCGAGAATAAGAATAAACAAAAAATTAAAGGACCATTGTCGCAACGATATTGTATTCAGTAATTCGCAATTATTATCACCGTGGAATGTCGCTTTCACCCCGTGTTACAAAATGCGTGCGTAAATAGCAATTTCTTTTGAGAGCTATTTTCAGAAATATCGTACAGCGTATGGAAAAGAGGACACTGCGGAATATTGAATAAGTCGAGAAGCGTAAAAAAGTCGGGAAATGAGTGACGAAGCTTTTTTTTACCACGCTCGTGAATTCTTCCTCGCTTTATGCATGCAGGCCTGTGTATTTACGTAGAGAAAGTGTGCCTATACGCTGACGTACGTACACGTGACGAGGCGGGGTGACGAAAAAGCTTCTCGGATACGAGAGCCGGCTTCGCCCTTTTCCAACCAAAAATTCCTCCACCCTCCTCTAATACACAGCTCTGCTACGGGTTGAAGGAAAATTCTTCAACGAACGTTGTACCCTTTGGTGTTATAACGAGGGAGGTGTGTCTCCCTCTTCTTTTCCTGAATAGAGCTTTACGGAACAGTAAATGAAGCACAATCGCGTACAAAAACGCGCATGCTGCTATCAAACGTATAAATTAAATATATATATATATATATTTAAATATAGAGCTTTCGTGTTCGCCCTTAGAATATTAGGCTTATATCGTAGTAAATATACAAGTATATAAGAGAGCTTGCCAGCTATATATATATATACTTCTCGTGCCGATACGATCAAAACATTGTCGACAGTGTCGACAAAAATCGAACGCTCATTATTCGCATTTTCACATATAAACGTACACGATCGACACATTTTGTTGGAAAAATCTCATCATAGGGAAGATTCTCACGTATCACCGTTATCTCGATATCTCCATATCGAATGTAAATTTCCAACAGTTTTCGAAATTCGAATCGGTGTTCACTAAAATTGTTTTCTTTTATCATTTATTGTATTTTTTGCTCTTCCACCTCGTAAACCTTGCCGATTAATTCTCGGTTTTCCAGTCTCGAGAACGCGTCGTTCGATATGACGAGTCATAGGTGTTCTGGCCGCGCGTTACTCGTTTTTCGTGTTGTCGAACGATGCAAAATTGGAAGATATCGGAGGAGGGAACGCGATCCGTTTGGGATCGTAATTTCGAGGAACTGTGTGTACGTATATATCGGGATGAGAGAAAGCGTGTGTAGGAGTCGGACGTCGGGTCGAGGTGAAAATTGAATTAGCCCCAGGGCAAATAAACGATTATCCGGTGGGTGCTAGGCACAGAGAGACGATCCGTTCGGAAATAGCTTCGGGGGCGAGAGCTGGCTCGTCGGTGATGCGAAAGTTCCCTCGAGCACATCGGCAGCGGCGTATCGACGGACAGAATCGAGCGCGAGAGATATCTCTACGCTGGTGGTGACCCGGACCCGTGAGAGAATCGGTACGCTATCTCTTCGGGCGCGATGTTGGATTTTCGCCTCCCGAAACTCCTATCTCACTTGCATGGCTTATTCGCTTCGGCTTATAACAAACACTCGGTCCAATTAACCGACACCACCTTTTACAAATATATATTCTCTGGTGTTGGTCCTCCGTCTAATAATAAAAATCCGTATATAGTCGCGCGCGCGAATACGTAGATCGAGGATTAAACCGCGAATAGAACTTCGACCTCGGGGGTTGATACATTTTATATGTCGCACGAACGGGGTGTGCTGCTTTTTCGGCACAGCTTCGCAACCCCCTAAAAGGTTGACCTTTTTTCATCGAATTTTTTTCATACACGTTTTTTTACGTTTGCCTTTGCCGTGATTGATACACGTCGTTCGCGCTATTTTCAATCCAATCCCATCTTTTCGGTAAATGGCAATCGGTTTAACGCGAAATATTTTCCTTCTTTTTCTCATTAACGTTATCATTCTTGAGAATTTCGACGATCGATAATTTCATGAAGCCGAATGATTTATTTTTTCATGCTGTCATCGTCGATTTAAAAATAGATGTTTATTGTTCCACCTACGAGCTGATCTTTTGATAAATGTTGCTGCAATGCAATCGACAGGTCATGAGTTTTCGATTGAACTGTTTTATTTTTGACGTGCGAAGGTACGAATAATCGGTCAGCCGTTTAATAAAGCTTTCGTATTGATATGTGTATACATGGATGGACACAGACGGACAGAGAGAGAGAGAGAGAGAGCGTTACAGACGACGATAGAAGCGGTAGCAGCAGAGCAGCGGACAATGCGAGAGAGAGAACGATTGAGAGTGAGAGAAAGCGAGAGAACAAAAGCGAATGGAAAAGAATGAAAGCGCATGTGTCTGAAAGGGCGAGAGCGAGAGAGTGAGAGAGAGAGAGAGAGAGAGAGAGAGAGAGAGAGACCCGAAAGGGCCCCGATCGTGTCTTATTCGCAGATCATCAGCGTCATCATTGCCACGTCGTGGAAGTTGCCCAGCTGTGGCTGGAACAGCGTCGAGTCGTCGTGCCTCCCTCAGGAAGTCGTTCAGCAACGGTCTTCACGATGCTGCCAATATCTCGACCGCCTCGGACAACTCGTTGGACAGCAGCAGCACCGCGGCCGATACGGCGATTCCATCGTCTTCTAGGCGTACCCGTAGCTCGAGAGGTTCCCAAAAGTGGAGTAACGTACGAGCCGTCATGGCCCTCTATTCCTCCCTTCGCAAGATCAAGAGGTACCTCCCCCGCAAACAAGTCCGCACCTATAGTTGACCACGGAGTTGTCGCGTCACCACTCTCGTCACCATTATTATACATTAATATCCTCATTGCTCTATCGTTCAAATATTACGATGAACATTTCATACAAAAAATAAACATACATTTATATATACGTTGGCCAAAAAGTAATTGCGTTTTTTTGTTTATCTCAATAGATCGACATAGCTGTCCGTGTATTATAAACGCATTTACTTTTTTATCAACCCAATATATAATTAATTACCTATCGATAATTACTTTTCAATCAAGATTTCGTACTAATATCGAATCGATATTTCGTATTACAATTTTATCGACCAATACATTTTTCTATTCTTTTTCTGTGCATCAGTCTACAATCTCGCGATCCACTCTATTAGCCCTGGGAAAAAAATGGTTAAGCACATCATTTTCTTAATGGATTTTCGTTTTATCGAGTGAGCTAATGATTATCGCTAAACCATTTTTTTTACACGCCTTTTCATTTCAGCAACAAATATTTCGTACTGGGAAAATGGCAGTTACAAAAATATTGACACATTCTTTCTTTACACCCTGAGATACATAACCATTTATTTTCTCGATACATGTACTATACTATCGCATAAATTAGTTAATGTGCATGTCCACTATATTGGTCCGATGAAAAGAAAGTGATCTAGAGTGTGTCACCCTGCAATAATAGATGAGTACATTTAGTGAAACGAGAACAAATAAATAAACAAGCTGTCTGCCACCCTTACCGAGCTGGCGCTTCGATCGTGCAACAAATAATTCCTGGCAACAATTCATCGTTATCATTATCGATATACCCCTTGCACGATGACAGTGTCTCTTCCATACTCCGCAAGTCGACAAGGTTTTGAATAAATTTGCAACCATGATTAGGTACTACTGTATAGTTATCCTTATGCTGTGACGATTCGTACGGGTGTACCTACTAGTATACTGAATTCCTGTACAAGTGTCATTCCGCGTCCACAGTGAAAAAAAAAAACAATTGTTTTTCTACCAAACTCATCGCTAACGATATTACAACTTTCTCGTCGACTTAACGACGCAATTAGAATCCATTCCCTCAATCAACGAACAATCTCGTTTATCAACTTCATAATTTTTAACCCAACTAACGAAGAGTAATGAAATTTTTTATGTGACAAAAGCGATAATGAACTTTCGCGTATAATAAAAAAGAAGCCACGTCGCGGTATGAGTTATTGGTAGCGTTGATTTTTAATTAAATTTTTTCATTACTCGCTCTCGCTACCGCTTGTCCGGATTAATGTCAAAAATTGAATTAATTTCTTTTTTTTTTCACTGTACGCGTGGTTTCCTTCCTCTGGCAACCTTACACGATGCTTTAACACAGGTTCGAAGGATACCGGCTATTATGTTAAATCATCATCATCGGGATGTACGCAATCTTTACTCTCTCTCTCTCTTTCTTTCTCTCTCTCTTTCTCTTCCTCTCTCTCTCTCTCTCTCTCTCTCTCTCTCTCTCTCTCTCTCTCTCTCTCTCTCTCTCTCTCACTCTCTCACTCTCTCTCTCTCACTCTCTCTCTCTCTCACTTCCTCTATCTGTCTCTTTCTATTGAATCACTTTCGTTTGTACGTATCAATAGCGTTACACCGTAAACGTGAATCTTTATACGTGTCGAGTGTGCGTGTGTGATGTATTTGTCCTTACTACTATGTGGATGTTACTGTCTCTGTTGCCTATATCTGTCTGTTCGTCTGTCTCTCATCTCTGTTCGAAGCCCTGGCTGATATAGTAGATCTTTGCGACAATATAGTGCGGCTGTCATTTCGACGAATAAATTATCCTTTTATAGACCCTGCTAGGAAACGACTTACATACGGAACGAAAAAGAAAAGTATAATATTAATAAATTAAAAAAAAGAATAAACTTTTTTAATCTAGAGATTGGGAACGTCGTGGTAATTTTGCGATCGTGCGAGCCGACGTGACAGCGACGATAACTAATGACACATACACGAGTCGAAGAACGCGAAACGTCACAAACGGTCGAATAATAAGTGTAAAAAATCATTATATTCCCAGAATAATTCCCAGCAGAGATAATTTTCAATGTTCAAATAATACTCGGTGTACCTTAAGCTCTGATTGTTCGTGTAATTAAACGAATTATCCAGCGTTCTCCGTATCACGACAGTGGTGGAAAGAGAATGATCTCTTTTTTTCCTTCTTCTCTTAACAAAAAAGAAAAAAAAAAGAAAACTCTTCCTCGCATCAAATACTTACTTATTCTTCTTCCACTCTGAAACTGAATATTTCAAATTTCACTATTCGGTGTGAACTTTATTTTCGATAAGAGTTTCGTTGTTTCTAAGATTAAAAATAATCTATTTTACCGTTTCGTGCCTACTTCTTCCGATCGTGATAACTCTGCGAATTTGGCGAGATAACGTTAACATTTTGTAATATATCATTGTCATTGTTTTCGATCGTTGTTTCCAGAACGAAGAGCAATCAACGGTGGATGAAACTTCGAACGACGGTACAACTGTCGTCGGCGATATCGACGATACAGAAGAAACCACCGTTGAAGCGTGAAGATTCGTTTCTCAAAAGATTCTCGACGAGACAAATACCGGAGAGCCAAGAGACACTGGACACTGGGGAAGGCGAGGGTGATCCGACCGACAAAGACTCCGGACATCGTAGGAGACGCCCGAGAAGACCGCAGAGACCACCCAAGACCGTTGTAAATCCCGACGAAAATTTTTACTACTATTGGCTCATGTTGCTCTCGTCGTGCGTTCTGTACAATCTCTGGACACTGATAGTACGCCAAAGCCTGCCGGAACTTCAAGCCCTCGCGCCCGCCGCGTGGCTCGCCTCGGACGGTTTTACCGATCTCGTTTTCTTCGTCGACGTTGGCGTACAATTTCGCACCGGTTATCTCGAGCAAGGTCTAATGGTCTACAATAGTAAAAAATTGGCCGGTCATTATCTCAAATCGAAATCCTTCATACTCGATCTGTTGGCCCTACTGCCGTTGGATCTTCTTCAAGTGAATCTCGGCACTCATCCGATGTTGAGATTTCCGCGATTTCTCAAGGTCTATCGTGTCTACAATTATTACTACATGGTCGAGTCGCGAACGGTCTATCCGAATTTGTGGAGAGTACTGAATCTCATTCACATACTTCTCATACTCGCCCATTGGTTCGGTTGCTTCTATTATTTGCTGAGCGAGGCCGAGGGCTTTCAGGGTGACTGGGTGTATCCGTACAGACCCGGCGAGTACGCCACCCTGACGAGAAAGTATCTCGGCTCGCTGTACTGGTCGACCCTCACGCTAACGACTATCGGCGATCTGCCAACTCCGGAGACCAACGCCGAGTGAGTTTTTACCATACGCTCTCTACTTTTATGTTATAAATATTCACTATTTTTTTCTTCTTTCGTTCGATTTCTTTCCTTGGCAAAAAAGAAAGAAAATTTGTCATCGCCGATGCCAAAAATGTCTTGGACGATGATCGATTTTTTTTGTTGCGAATCCGGAAAGATCGTACGAGGTTAAATTCTTGTACGATCTTTCTATCCGCTATAGTCTATCGTACTCTTTTATTCTTTCTCTCTCTTCTTTCGTTAACCCCCTTCAACGCTCGGATCGAGAAAAATCTCGATTTACAATTTTTATTACGACACTATTGGTCGTTATTTCTTTTCTTAAAAAAAATTCATATTTTCCATTAAATCCCGACCGTTGAAGGGTTAATACCAGCACCATAGTCGTATAGATTTTTTTGTTTATCAATCTCTACGGTAGATTATAGAATGTACTATGGAAGAAAAGAAAAACCTTCCAAAAGTGGACTCGAGAAACCATGGGAGGTCCTTTTGCATTAAATCGTACCAAAGTACAAAAATTTCTCATAAGGGTTGAAAATTATACACCGAAAAATTGACAACGGTGATCAAGATTAGTCGACGCGTGAAGAAATATTGTCGTAAATCTCTACGTGCTGTAACAGCTGGACGGGGGGGGGGGGGGGGGGGGGATAAGATTCCGATAATCTTGCTATATACGGGTTTGAGTCGACATTCGGTACGTGATCGTGTCTAGAAGCCTCCCGAGCGAATCACCAGGTGCGCATTTGCGTACAACGCGTATTACGTTTACATTAGGTTACGTTATCGTAGTGTGTGCATGTGTGTCGTATGCGAACGAGATAAGGGATTCGATCAGGGAAGGGAGGATAGCGTGTACGTTAATCTGAAAATTAATAACATAGGTTATTACCGGGCTTTCGTCGAGTGTCTCGAGTCCGCGTTTGGAGATTATTAGATTCGCTTAGGAATTAGACTCGTGAGCGGAGTGTTGTTGTTGTGTTGGCAGAGTCATAGCGAGCGGCAATCCCCGGAGCCTCGCTCGTCGCGGCCGACTGTCCCGGCTTCTGCAGTTCAAGCATAACGGAGGGTATCAGTATCGTTCCCAAAAAAAAAAAAAAGAAAAGAAAAAAAGATGAAAAAAGATATAAAGAAAGTTTGATGAGAAACTAGATCAAAAAAATTAATTAAACGAGTAATGAAGAAAAAATGAAAAATAAATATTTTTAAAAAAAGACAGAAAACGAGACTAGAAACCGCAAAAGCCAACCTCCCGGCTAGCAAATTAACTGCCCGTCCGCGCGCTCCGTTTCGCTTTCTAAATTTTGATTTCGATATTTTCGTCGATAATCGTCATGATACGAACCACCGGTATTCATGGTCAATGTATCAAATGGTAGCGATAGTTTAGACAATGTGAAGCCAACGTTGAAAAGTATTGAACGTTTATTTTTTATGTTTATCGAAGAGGGAAGGACGAGATAAGTTCGGATAAATAATTATATCAAATGGGGTGAAATAATTAGTTGAAATTATTTTTTAAATATTTATATATATATATACACGAATGTATAGAAAAGAAAATTGTGACACTTGTTCGATCGGAATATTTGTGTTTCGAACAATTTTACAACATAGCGACATGAACGTCGAAAATATTGGACGTGAGATTTTTAGTTTTACGAAAAGAGACCGAGGCTTTGAATTGTGCTTAATTAATTCAAATTAAATTCAAATTAAATTCATTCTCTCTCAAATGCACGACCGCTCTTATATTTTTAAACAAAATCAACAATTCCGTGAGAAAATTAACATTACGAATAATTATTCCAATCATTTAATTGAAATGAAATAAATAAATTATTGTGCCGATTATAGATCGCAACCGTAAAAAAAAAAATTTGTCCGACGCGCTCGATTGTTAAATCGCAAGAATAATTATAATCGTCGAGTTTATTATTAGACGAGACTCAAATGCTGCGGAACGAATACATTTTCTCGTTTTCATACGTCTCTCTTGTCATTCCGGGCTAGGCTAGTATGAACGACCTTGTTCAGACGACAACACACGTGATAGCTGAATAGCGAACGAAAAAGAGAAATAGAGCGAGAGAGAGAGAGAGAGAGAGACAGACAGACAGTGACGAAGGGAGTGAGAAGAAGGGAGTGTAGCAAGCACACGTATAATCCTGGAAAGTAGGTCGAGTGTGTAGTGCGAATGCTCACGCGTGTCGCGAGACGATATCCTGTCCCTCCAGGGTGGAAAGAGGGATGCGCGACTCCCACAATTGCGCCTCGTATATACCCCGGGGCTATTCGCGCTCGTCGAGCCGTAATCGGCGATTGTATGCGAACCTCGGCTCAGCCGTTGAGTCGTACGACAGAATTTTCACTGTATCTGGCACATACGAGCTTTTTCCTTATGCCACTCGAAACTTCTGTTTTTCCGTGCATCGCCGCTTTCAGTTATTCCGACGCGCGATGCTTTTTTTTCACTCGTACGCTAAAACGGAACTTACACTGCCATTTTTTCTCTTCACAAACGATATATAAGCAGATAAAAGATACATTTACATGAATCGCGCGATGCTGAAATTTTTTCTTTGTTTTTTTTCTTCTTCTAGTCCAAAGACGAAATTCACGGTTTTCTTTGGCCTTTAGAAACAAAATTCACAATGAGAAGAATAACGGGGGAGCGTTGCGTAAATTCTAATCTAAAAAAGAGGACGATCTTTCTAATTCGAGTAAAAACGAGTGATATATATCGCGTATACGTAGATATATGTAGAAGAAAAAAAAATTGTCAGAACACTGTTCGCTATTATTCGGAAACGAGAATGAGGGAAAGGGGGTGAGTGAGTGAGAGGGAGAGGGTGAGAGAGGGTGAGAGAGAGAGAGAGAGAGAGAAATGCGTGTCGGGAGTAAGATATTCTCCCCTCTGGCATCGGTATTCATGGTCGTCGAGACGTGATCTTCCATTGTACGAAGACGACTCCGCTCGGTGGCACTCGCGGCTCAACGGTTCCGAAGCAATTCGGGCTAAAGTAGAATGGAAGGCAAGCGAGTTATCGTCCTCGGGAAAAGATCTAAAGTCCCGGTGAAAAAAAATTCACGAAGGAACTCGCGTGCCTCTGCCATCCCGCAACTCCATCTATTCGTCGTTCCCCGAGGAATCGCTCTTTATTCTCTTTTTTTTTCTTTTCTTTTTTTCTTCTTCGCAACCGAAATTCTGTCGATCCTCTTCGCGAGTCCTGGTCGCTATATATTTACGTAAATCGTACGTCTCTCGGACTTTTAAAGCTAGACGGACGTTTTCCCGTCGGAATTCCGTCTTCGATTCCGGCCGATACGACCTGATGTCGACAAATTGAATTTTATCGCACGGACAATTTATCTCCCGAAACGACGTATTTATTACGAGAAAACGTTGGAAAACAGGTGATAAAAAGATTTACCTTTTGCTTCGTTCGTTTGGAAAATTTCGATCGTACGATTTTTTAAATCCAATGATTTATTGAAATATTTAATCAAAGAAAATAAAAATTAATTAATATCGATCTGCGTTGAAACATTCGGGACAATAAACTTCGAACGTTCGTACGATTTATAGCTATCCGTACGAGTCGACAGATTCATGATAATTTGGATGATCTTAATTGCCTTAATTAATTGATTCAATGAGATTATTATAATTGATCCTGACTGGTCGTATATAACGAATCGATCATCATTAGAATCGTTACGATCCGCTTACTTGTCCTTCCTCTTCATTCTCGCGCTGTTCATCGAGCGACAGGTTCAACGAGCCTAGAGACTTGAAACGCCAATAGCGAGAACTGCGTGACGTTGTGTATCGCGTCGTATGAATGGCGGACGTTTTGTTCCCTCGTGATGTATGCTTCACCCGGATCACTTGTTCACGTCCCGAGATCCGGTGGTATAACGTTCAATGAATTTCCGGCACGTGCCATCGCACGTGACGCATCACGCGGACGTGTATCGGAACGAGTCCGTTCAGCTCGGTTCGACTCTCGTGCACGATCTTATACTTTGAACAAACGTACGTATAGCGTCGCCTCCTCGCCCTTTTACCCCTTTTATATTTTTTCTTCTCTCTATAGTACTCCATCTCGTTTTGAACCCCGAGTGTACGCCTCTCGTACGATTTCTGAAACAAGAATAATATTTCTTGTTTGTTTTTCAAAATCGAATAAACTTGACGAAAAAAGAAAATAATTTTATTTCAATGAAAGAATTTTTATATTTGTAGGAATTTCTTTGCAAGATTTTGTTATTTAATGATTTATGATGAGATTGAATTATATTTGTGTTTTTTTTCCTGATTTTGATCAATTTTAATATGTTGTGTAATTAATGTTTGGATAAACGCTTAGAGCGTGTCTGGAAGCCTCGGTCCACACAGCGACGTGTATAATCTTTCCTTACGACTAGCCTCGTCACTCGACTCTTTTATTATCTTTGTGCACATGACGGAAATTAAAGGGAGTTGGGAGATTCGAAAATGGGACCACGCCCGTAAACCTTGGTTGCGCGATTTACCCTCTTGCATACGTTACCGACGCGAGAGGTCTCTCGCGCACAAGACCGATAGAACACGGCGAGCGACTCCGAACAAAGCTTTCCAGCCAGATAAATTTGAATAATTTCGTACGGGTTTTTCGCAATTGTCAGGATGCGAAAGAACGCCAGGAAGGAAAGAGAAACGGGTTTAGGATTTGTTAGCAAGCTATAAGGTAACTCGTGACCTCGCATTATTCGTACGGAAATGAAAATATTTCAGACCGTCGTATTTTATGATAGAATTTTTCAACTTTTTGAAAATTCTTCCTCTCTGTTGACTTAACTCGCGTAAGTATGAAAATATTACAATTTAATCGAATTTTCATCGATTTTAATTATTTCGCAATAATTCGAAAATCACGAGGTAATTAGGATCGATTTTTCAAACCTAGAATTAGGACGCTAAGTGAGATGGCGAGTAAGGGAAGGTTGAGGATTCCTATAGTTATTGACTGCTCCCTCGACTCCAGATCCTTTATGGACAATCACGTGTATCTTTTACGGGCGGTACTTCCAGTTCCTTCACTCAAGACAACCGAGTGATTCTTTTCTAAACGACCGAGTATCGAGTGACAACTAAAAACTGGAGATGTAGAAGTAAACTTCACACTCTCATTCAACCAACTAATTTTGCAACCTCCACGTAATCAAACAAATTATAATTCTTCCCAAAATTTCGAAAAACGCATTTTCTCTCGAATATTGAGCACCAATTCTCGATACAATGTTTTCATCTTTTTTCCGACCACTTAGTCGTTCATATGGAAACAAGATATCCCCGGAATTTCGTGTATCATCCCATGATATTTTAACGCGAGCTCACTGTTTCCACACTAGTTTAGAAAAGAATTTAGAAGAGAGAGAGAGAAAAAGTCTTCGAAGGTTTTAAAAGCTGATCGGGCACTTTCTTCGCTCGACAGAGGAGCACTCACCAATGCGATTCCCATCGGAAGATCCCCTGCAGACCTCCGGGCTTTACGTTTTTCTTTTTTGCCTCGACACTGCCCGGTATTAACGGCCATAGCACACCTTCGTCTCTTTATAGTAAACTATATATATATAGTGTACACTTACAGGCATCCGCGGAATTCGCAATTCCAGCATTCCGTATTTCCGACCGCGACACTCGCGCGAACGATCTCCCTCGATTCTCTCGGTTTCTCGCTCTCTCTCCATCTCTCCTCTTTCGGTTCATTCGTCTTGCTTTATGTATATGCGCATACGTATCTGTGAGCAGACTTTATACAACGCCACGGACGAATGCTGCGAACTCGTCTCGCGCTCGCGATCGCTCTACGGCTTCTCTCGCCATTTTATTAACCCCCATAAAAGTCGCCACGGTGTTTTGTCCTTGCTTGCTCCACCAGTTAGAGAACGTGGTAAATGTATGCATAGGTACACCGCACCAGTCGTTAGAGGGAAATGGAGATATAGCACTTGTAACTTCGCGAGCGCGCGTAATAACCTTCGTGAAATGATTATTCGTCGGAACGAAAAGCACAGCGTACGAGAGATCTCCTTTATACGTAAATATACGATACGTGCTACTGGAATCGAGGTAATACGAATTGATACCGTTTACTTTCGATAACGAAAGAGATTTATTGGAAATGCGTTTATTATAAAACTGGTAGTGTCATAATTTTTCTCCGATTAATAAAGAAACGTCGCTAGTAAAATTCCTAACGAATCGCGAATTACGCTCGGAGGAAAGTTGTTTCGTTAATAATCTAAATATATTTATTACACACGAGTTGTCTAGACTCATGGGTATTTCCCAAATACTCAGAATTATAGTCACGTATCAAAATTAGTTCCAAGTACTTTCATCATAATTATATCTCTCTTTAAAACTTTGGCGAAGCTCGAATTTATCCTTTCATTACAACTGATATTCCGGATAATACGAAGGCAAATTTCACACGTCGCCTTCATTCTCATTCTCTCGTTCGTCGATGAGACGTTCCAAGTTTCGCGATATAATCGACGCATCGTGACACGAGAACCTTGTAAAACTTGATTCTCCCGACCCGATTAAAATTTTACAAGGTTCCCATCCTCGTTCGACCTCGTGTACCCATTCGGTCGAATTTGTCCCGAGGGAACGTTTTTACTTGGCAACCGCAACCCTCGAGTTCACACTAACTCGTACACCTTTTTGCGTAGAAAAGAGTTTGAATTGCAAATTATCCAGGTGGCGAACGATGATGATCCCCCGGGGTTGGTTAAGCGAGGGACGCCTCGATCGTTCGGCTTTAATTACGATTCCGTTCGAAATTCAACGAAAACGAGGCACGATCGCCGCGATCTACGCAAAGAGATTTGTCGCTGCTAGTGGTACGACTCGACGTGCGTCACGACGGTCCGACCGCTCTCGCGCCACACCCCTTTCTCCGACGTCGTTGATCAAACTCACGTAGCTTCGCGATCACGTTCGTTCAAGGATCCCTCGGGGAGGATACACGCGCGTTTACCCATTTCTCTAATCCATTGTAACGATGTACCGCGAAGCATAAGCAAAATAACAATGTAATACGTATCAGGACAAAGTTATTTCGACGATGATTTTCTAGTCCAGAAATTTCTGTCCATTTCGAGAGTATTTTTTGGGTCGCGGCTAGCTCGTGCAATGTCGGAAACATTATCGTAGCAATTCATACATAAACCACCGGTGTTCATCGAGCTGCGGGAAATTCGGTTGAAAATGTACCTGAACAACTATATGTGCATATGCGCGTTATCTTTCACGTGGGAAACGCCAGAGAGAATTCTATGGATAGAATTTAACTCGTGACGCGGAGCCTTCGAAAGCGATTTCGTTTCCATGTCGATAGATACTATGGAGATTATTGCCCTTCGCATGAGAGAGATCGCAACTCACGCATACCTCCCTCTTTCTCTCTGTCTCTGTCTCTCTCTCTCTCACTCTCTCGCTCGTCACCAGCGGGGAATCGTAATTAAGCTGTTCCGACACTGCAGGTATAGCCGTTGCCCCTGTCGCGGCTATATCCCCTAATTAATTTATTCCACACCCCACCGTGCTTCGTGCACCGAGCGCTAAACTAACTCATGGTCGTGTGCGGCTTGGAGATACAGATTCAAGCTTCGACTGTTATCTCCACTATAAATTATTGGCGTTGAAAGATATGTATATATATTCGTCGAATGGATGCGTTATACATTACCTGTCGAATTTGAAAAGTTAGTGATTGATCGTACGGTGAATAAACAAGTCGCAAGTTGAAATTAGGAGAATCCATTCGTCGAAATCTACTCCGTTTGACTCAAGGGAGATTTTTTTTTAGATTAAACTAGATCATTTTCTACATTGCATGTTTGATCCTACTCGATAGATTGATTATATAGACCACGTTCATTCACTTCGTTTATTCAGGTAATGCATTAGCTCAAGATATTTTTATACATCGATTTTCGACAAAAAACATCCGATAGCTTACCGCAAAAAAGAGATTACCCCGCCCGCGAGAAAAGGCTACGTTTTTCCTTCGGCCATTACGAGATTATTTACGACGTAACTTCCCTCTGGAAAATTATCTTGATTAAAATATCAAAGTTCCCCGGGGGTTTTGTACAGCAAGATAGAATGCCAATATCAAGGAGAAAAATATGGAAAGGATCAAATGTGCATAGACGAGCAAAAAGGGTACGAGGCGACTTCGTGATCTCAACAAGAAGCGAAGGGGTTTTTCACGCCCCATTAGCTCAAGATTGCGAAAAGATACGATATTATAACGAGATTCAATTTTATTGTTCAATTTTCCATGGCTCTTGTTATATAATTGAAACTTAGTACCTGCATTGTTAATTTCACATATCCAATGAAAGAATTTTTTTTGTCAAATGTTTACTACTTTATATTTCAATATTTCAGTTATCGATAAACTTTATTTCGATACATTCGAATAAATAGAAAGGGAGAGTTATATAAAAAATGTACTAAAACGTCAAAGTGTTTTTGTTCAAGGTGGTGAGCCACTTTCGAGATTTTGGGTCGGTAGAGGAAACAAAATTTCGTTTTCATCGGGAAAAGACTTTAATGGGGGTGCAGCATTTTCCCCACATTTTCCCCACAATGCGAATATGACATTCTTATTTCTGGTTTGTTGTAATTTCTCGATTAAAATCTCGAAAAGGCGAACATCCCTTTTCTTCCCTTGTAGTAAACAATTTGCGACATACCGAGAATAAGAATGAGACATTCTTATTGTACGGGAAATTTCCAATTCCACAACCCCTTTTTTAACCAAAACAACATTTCAACCCCCTTAAACGAAGTAACCGTACTCGATCCTGTGAGACAATCGTGGGGAAAAAAGTCTTAACGAGGTGAAAACGATCTTGTAACTTTAGCGATCGTTTTCTGTTTCCTTTACGATCTCCCCTCTTATCATTGACGACCGTCTTTAATTGGATTCGATCAAGAGAAGAAGGAAAAACAATTCTCAAGACTGCGACAAGCTGGGACAATGAAACGTCCCTCCCTCGTTAAACAGAAAGTCTTCGAATTTCTCTCAGTTTACAACGCACCACCCATCAAAACCTTCGTCTTCGTTGCTTGGCTCCTTCTCCTTCGACAATGTTAATCCGTGCGTGTTAAGAATTATAGGTATGTATGTATGTACGAGAGCTTATCTTCGCGCTGCGTCGAATGGCTATCGAGCGTGACTCGAGGCGTAGAACAGCGATCTTTCTCGGTACATACGAGTTTATATGTGAGAGCGAGGAACCCGAGGAGAATCGTGAAACCGTGTCGAAGACATGATTTTCTCCTCTTTTTTTGGCATCGAGCCGCCATACCCACTTCCATGCTCCTCAGATCTACCGTCGGATCTTTAGAACTTCGAATA
This sequence comes from Netelia inedita, assembly GCA_964017225.1. Classification (NCBI taxonomy): domain Eukaryota; kingdom Metazoa; phylum Arthropoda; class Insecta; order Hymenoptera; family Ichneumonidae; genus Netelia; species Netelia inedita. Next base: position 31,647,732 of record OZ024922.1, on the reverse strand, counting down.
AAGCACGATTTATCTCGAAGCTTTGTCACTAAAGGGTGCACCGACGAACCACGACATTGTCGTACACCATTACGAACAAAACTTTGTGCTCCGGGCGCAACTACACTTTTTCACCCCTGTCCCGACACTTTATCGCGGGGCATAGAGAAAAGAGCCGTGAAAATATCGGAAAATCGTTCGCGGTTTCTCTCTGGAATAAAGCGACGTGACTGAAATATTATACATTCGTATATCGCTGACGCGCAGACGTTTTATTCCTCGTTCGAAAACATCGTATCCTCGTGATTTTTTTTAACGCCACATTCTTTCTCTCATCATGGCTAAATTATCGTTTGATTAAATTAGCCATTTCCCAAGTGCGAGTAGCACGCTGGATTATCTCCCGGAATAAAATTTCCACTACCCCGAGTCTCCGAAGTCGTTGAGTACGGTATCTTATCTCGTTTCGCTAGTTAAGACGGTTAAAAATCCAACACCTGAGCTCGAAAGTGAGAAAAAAATAAGCGAGATCGTCGTTCTTTCCTACAATCGCTATATCATCAATCATTCCGACCCTCGGGAAAGGGTCGGAAACTCCTGTTCGGTCGGAGCTCATCGAGGCGTGATCTTTCTCGAGAAAATGCTATTTGCTGTACAAGACCAAGGAGACAGGGAAAATATAAGGGACCTGTAAAAAAACGTCCTAATGGGCTGTAATTCTGTATAAACCGCAGAATCTTTATCTATGTAGTACATAAACATATATACATAGAAGTATCTCGGTTGCAAATACAAAAATTTTGCGGCGAATATAGGTCAAACGAACCAACTGGTATATTGCGGATTCCATTCGAATCCACTCATGTTTATATATCGTATAAATCCTAAGTATATATATATACTGATAAATCTCATCAGGCCATAAGCTCGAAGGGTGCAAAATGTACCTGAAGCCTACATATATAAATATCTAAAACCTCGAAGTGTCCTGAGGGAAAAAAACTTTCTAGGGTCATTGAAATTTGTAGACCGGAAAACTTGATCGTGAAAAGAGCCATATGTATATAAAAACGATAGAGCTAATCTTTCAATTTCTCGTCTCTTCCTCTCTATTTTAGTCTCCCTCGGGCTGTATGATGGTAATATCCGGTTAGCACTCATCGTGATGGCTATTTCTCAAGGTCGACCAATCTCTCCTCGATCCTGAATAAAAAAAATCCTCTATGGTCCTTTTGACAGAGTACGAAGAAAGATGATCCTGTGCTATACACATACATCTATATATACCTATACGCTATATGTACATTATTTCGACATACATATTAAAAATTATGAATAAAAGATGCGAGGAATAGGAAAGTTTGGAATAAAAATATTTTGGAAAGGCGTGTCCGAGGTTACCAACAAAAAAGGGTTTGTTCGAGCACCCTTATACTTCTTATGCACACATATATCTCAGGCGGATGTGACTCCCCGCGGTTTTCTCGACGGCATAGGTAAGTCACGTGCGAGTTTCCTGGCGTGGCTTTGACCTTTGTAATAATAAATCACCCTCGTGAGGTCCTGGAGTGAAACGCGTGTAACTCGTGCCTTCGACCCTCCGGTCTTGGTCCTCGGTCGTTCTTACCAACGGACCGGCTCTTATACATCGCTCACTCACGGGAACGTCGGAGAGAGGGGAAACAAAAATTTGAACGTTTCCGCATAAGGAAAATTGAAACGTTGATGGGAAAAGGCTGCTGTATATATTACGGCGATCGTTTTATCACGCGCATCATTATCATTTCGCGCTCGTTCGTCGAGTTACGTCCGATTTGTTCGCGCGGATAAAGCTTTTAATAATGACATGCGACATCCGAGACGAAAAGTACTTATCGTATCCGAAAGGTGAGCGATTCGAAAGATAATGGCGAAGCCAATGTAATTCGCGGTCGAATGATAAATAGAAAACAAAAATAGCGAGAAGAATAAATAAGTAAAGTTTTGACGCAAGAATTTTTCGGGAATTCTGGATGGGGGAAGAATCTCACCTCGTCAAGGGTGTCTGAAAAAGAAGGACACAGATTTATAATGACAAAAAACGTGTCCGTCACCGTTAGGGAAGTGCCGTAAAGCTGATGGTACGAAAGCCCTGGCGGGACGCCTAACGACCTTTTTCCAGTCGTTCCCACAAAATTCTACGACTCTCATCTCACTCCCTATTTGTCCCTTGGAACATAGTCATCCCCCGTTTTTTTTTAATTTTTTACTCGGCCGACGAAACATCACCAGAAAGTTATATCCTATTTTTTTTATTGCGAGAAGCAGAGGTGACGTTACTACAGGACTCGTTTACGTGACTTGGACAAATATGCTGAAAATAAGGATACTTGGGGAAAAGGTTGATTTTTTTAACGACAATTTTTGTATCAATCAAAAATGGTTTAAATCGATTAATTTTAATTTTTTTAAATTTTACTCAATCGAGTCAAATGGATTAAATGTTAGATAAATATATAACGCATTGAGATGTTAATTATTTGATTAAATAGTGGAGAATTTGAAAATTGTGAACGTTAACTGGAGTTCTCACTTGAATCTCCGGGTAGTAAGACCAGTGAGGTCCCTTTGCTGTGTTATGCATTCGTCACCTATATATATGGCTATCATCGATCGTACTTGTATACATACCGAGGCAAATCGAATTTCTCTGCGCCCTCGGGTCCAAGAGAGTACGAGCGTAGGTGCAGCAGCACCGACGCGACGGGAATATCCCACGGGTCTTGTACATATATAGGTATATACTTTAATATTGTATATACAACGACGAGAGCTTTTGAATCGTCGTCGACGACGACCAGTCGATCCAAGCCGAGACGTCTTTCATTTCCCGTTATTACATCATTCCTCTCTCCGTTTCTTCCTTCGTATCTCTCTCTCTCTCTCTCTTTCTCTCACGATTCTAGTCGTAATGTTTTATATCGCTAGGCACGTAAAAACGTTTATTCAAGCCACTGATACGTACGCGTGTGCTTACGCCCGCGTGCAAGGTGTCCGAGAACGAGACGATAAATATTATTGACGTTGATAATATTTAACAGAAAAAATTGAAAAAAAATACAAATATGTATGGACAGGAACGATACTTGAAATATGTTTTAATTCGATCGAATTATTCGATCGAACGTAGGCTAAGTACGAGTTATAGGACCATGAATACCGGTGAGGAGCGTTTATTCTATCGTAAGATTTTGAAAAACGTCGATTTATCGATAGTTGGTTGATAATGAAGGATATTTAGAACTATTGATATTTTAATATATACGGGCACGCGATTAAAGGTTGGAGGCGCGGGCGAGGGAAACTCGGACGAAATTGGCAAACGATCGTTGATACGAGCGAATAAAAATCCGATAAATTTAAACGTATATTTGAAAAAGAAAATTCATTCGCGTTTTGAAAAAAAAAAATAAAGACGAAAAAAACAATACAAAAAAAACATGATATTAATGAGAGGAGGAAGGCTCCGGCGGGGGCCGCTCGTCCATACTCGGCCAACGAAACCATCACGACTGATCCTCTCTCTCTGTCTTTTTTCCATCGTAATTCCGCAGATACGTGTTCACGATAGTGAGCTACCTCATCGGGGTCTTCATATTCGCGACGATAGTCGGACAGGTTGGCAACGTAATCACGAACAGAAATGCCAATCGTTTGGAATTCGAGAGGCTCCTGGACGGTGCTAAAACTTACATGAGACATCACAAAGTACCGGGTGGGATGAAGAGACGAGTTTTGAGATGGTACGACTACAGCTGGTCGAGGGGAAGAATCCAGGGTGGCGGCGACATCAATACCGCGCTTGGACTTTTGCCGGACAAGCTCAAAACCGAACTCGCTTTGCACGTTAATCTCTCGGTACTGAAGAAAGTCACGATCTTTCAGGTAAGTCCGACTCGTCGACGATCCGGATCGTAAATCAAAATATTTAAATTATATTCGAGAATTCTTTTTTGTTCAATTAAAGAAAAAAAGGCGATCAAAACATTTTATTTCGCAATGAAAATGATCGAACGATTAAAATCGAACGTCGCAGTTCGAATGAGGATTGTCGAAATCCACGATCTCGAAACGTTTCGTTCAATTGGTTCGGCATTGGTAGGAGATAAAGCCTTATTTACCATTGATTGTATTCCAAAAACCAAAAAACAAGCGTAGACAAACACGTGCGCGCGCGCAATAAACCGCGCACTTCGTTGTGATAATATTGAATATTCATTGAACGTGAAACGTATGAATATGTAACCTTCCTTAATTATCATCGAGGTCGCTGCGAGAGTACTCGCATTGCACAGCCCCTGGTCTCTCAGCATCCGCGCGCGCGCGCTCGCTCCCTCTCTCGCGAGAGAGAAAATAAACGAGAAACGTATCTTGCTGTCGCAGAGAGGTTCTCGCGACGGGACGACACAGTTTGCGAATCGATTGCGACAACTGTGAAATTTTCGCAGCAAAATATTGTACGTAGGTAACGCGTATATTCCTATAAAAGCAATTATCGAGAATGATAAAGCGTGAAACCAGAATTTATTGAACTAAAAGATTTTCATTTAAATTACAATTTGTATTCGTTCGTTTCTTTTTTTTCTTCGATCGATCGAACTTACGAGCAAACACGATCAAAATTAATGCATTTTTATTCGATACTGTTTTTTTTTTCAATTCGAACAAATTTTTCTCATATTCGAATTTACTATCGACAATGTGTATTCGTGATTTGTAATAAAATCGACTCGTTCATCTTGCGTTTTCTGATAAAGAAAAATTAAACGTCTTTATCACAAAGCTTGAAAATTTATCGCTGAAAGCAATTAAAAGCTACGCTCTCGAGTTTTTATCGTCCAATGAAAAATGTATTTCTTTTTTTGTTCCTTTTTCAATTTCGTAAATACTGTCGGGGTTCTCGCTCGTATCTTTCGCACGCAGTGATCGTAGCCATCGGGAATACGAGGATTGCCTCGAGTAAAAAAAAGTAACGAAGGGGTGATATACGGAACGGTGAAACGTCGGCGAAAAAAGAAGCGTACTTTAAACAAGGGAGAAGCCCTAGAGCTTCATTGAAATAAGGGTTTTGCGGTGAATATTGCAACGGAATCCGGCCGACCTTTTTGTCGTTCCAACGCGAAATATAAAAGACGAGATGAACTGAGCGAAATGGCGTGGCAAAGAGGAAGCAACAGGAAAGGGGGACACGTTCGTTCCGACTTCCTGAGATATAAAAATCTCAAGCTTTCATAATCCATTCACGCCAGATATTTATGCGCATTCTCCCATCCACTTGAAATTATTCAGTATTCTCCACGGAACATTTCGCAACGACGCGAACATTTATACGACCTGGAATAACTTCGTAGAATATGAAAACACAAAAAAAAAATTATCGCCAAATCATTCGTTTTGATTCGTGAATAATTATGAAAATATTACGATACAATTTTTTCGAATAATAACGAACGATCTTGTTCAACTATTATTTTACAATTAAAGTAAATATTTTCTTAATAATCGTTTTTTTTGTTTAATTATTGAATTTTTTATTACTCTTTCGAGAAAAATAAATCCCTCTTCTCGTCGGTGTTCGTCCCATTGTTTAACTAAGGAAATTGTAGCCAATGACAAAAGACATAGTGAGATTAGAATAAAAAGAAAATTGAAGTTTCTCTCGTCTCCGTCTGTCGTTCTTTCTCTCATCCGGTCGAACGATCTTTCATAAAGTAAGAAGAAGTGAAGGAGCTTTCCAGAATAAAACCGCGTTGTAGGAAAATCTCACGAGAGAATGGTCGGGATGAAGAACGACGAGTGAGAAGAGAATAAACGAAGAATAGTTGTGGCTGTTGGTCGTTTCCTGTCCGCTTCTTACCGTAGAGAAGAGTCTCGACTCACCGTGAAAATAATATCCGAAGAATTTCCTATTACCTTCCGTCCGGTACCTTTTCTTTTTTCTAGCTGTTCTCTCATTGCCCCTCCCCGACTCTCGCGTAGATTCACTCGGAATAGATAACAAAAAAATTGCGATAAAACTGATAATGAAGAAAAAGGAAATAAAGAACGAAGAAAAGATGAATGAGAATACGATAAAGCCAAAGCGAGAGAGGAACGATAAAGAAAAGTGGGTGGCTAATTAAATTTCCGGCTCCACGCATCGTGAACTTTTTTCACTTTGACCTCGATCTGTGGCTCGTGTGTTCGTGTATTTCGAACCGTTAAATTCGGAACGAACTGAAGTCGCAGTCGCTCGTTAGCTTTATACCACCTGTCCTTTTATTAACGTGTATTCCTCGTCGTGATAAAAGAGGAAGGGAGGGAGAGAGAGAGAGAGAGAGGCGGACAAATAGATGGAACGAGAAGAAGAAAAGGCATAGGCAGCCGATTGTGCACACGAAGAGATGCAGCTGACTGCACAACCCTCTGTTCACCCCTTTCTCTCTCTGTCTCTCTCTCTCTCTCCCTCTTTTTCTTTCTCTCTCTCTCTCTCTCTCTCTCTCTTCCTCCCTTGTGGGTCCAAACAAGGTCGGCTAGCCGGAAGTGGATAATCGATACCCAGACCTCTCGGAAACTTCACAGTCACCCCGTTATCCTACATAGTGCCCTCTTTCACCCTGTTCCGCACTCGTCCGTCCTTCCGCCACTCTATCCTCCTTCATCTCCTTCTTCATCTCGTATATAAATATAAATATCTTCCGATATTCCTCTGGTTTCTCTCGGAAACTTTCACATACGTAACGTTGGAAAGGAACACTGGCAGTCGATCCGATGGAGAAATAGCGACGGGAGTGCTTCGAGAGTCTTTCGCTTCGTTCTTCTTTTTTCTTCTAGTCCCCATCTTTGTTTGTCTTTTCCCTCGTTCCCTTGTTTTATTTTCATCTATACGACGAGAAGGCCGAGAGAGAAGCTCTTCCCTCTACTCCAATAAAAATGATGGATGTGGCACGAGTGGATGTGTGCAAAATAATTAACGAGATCGCCCGTACTACTCAGCGACACGCTACCTACCTCCACGTTCCAGTTTTACTCACGGGAAATCATTTTTTCGGTATGCTTATATTTTCATTTAATTTTTTTCTTGCCAATTTTATTTCCATCGCGCGAATTTTTCCAACTATTTCCTTTTACCACCATGTCGCCGTTAGACTCGGATATTTAATCGGAATTTTATTTTCGTTCCTCATTCTCATTTTTCCTCTTTATCTACGAGATCGCCTTATTTTTCATCTATCTTCATTTTTTATTACGTTAATACTTATAATTATTTCGATATTCGACATTCCTGCTGATTTATCTAAATCTCGAAGTATTCGCGGGAATGAAGCAAATTTCGGCCCGACAAATTTACTCAACGTTGCTCCTCTTCTTCTTCTCGCTTCTCGGGCAAATTACTCCGTAATTATAACGAATATCGCGTCGCACCACCCGGTGTCCGCGATGAGCCAGTATCTCGGTACTCGCCCGGTAGAAACACAATGCCCCGAGATAAAAAAACATTACTCTCGGTCGTGACCGCGTGCAAAGAGCAAATCATGAGGACGAGGGTATAAAAGCAACAAAGAGAAAAAAAAAGAAAGAAAAAAAAGCGAGAGAAAATAGAAAAGAAAGCAACTGGAGACAAGGGCTTCGCCACTCGACCTGGCATTACGCAACGGGTCCTTAATTGGCACACATGCTACACCGGACCATTCTCTTAATTGCGGCCGGTGTCCTCTCTAATAGCGCCCGAAACCAACGTATAATGACTTTTCATTGACTCGGGATCGCGCACAAATCATTCTTATTCACGGACTCGCGATAATGAACATTGTTATCTTCACTCGCGTAACATCGAATTTACAGTTTCGTCCTTAACGTTCGTTCGACCAAATCGTACTAATTAAACTAAAATAAAGGCGAAATTTTGTTCACTCGTTTTAAAGTGATTTTGCTGACTTTTAATTAAGGCCCGATGACGAGGATAAGAAACGTCGTTAATTTTTCTTACTATCGCGCGAGAGATTCGAGCGTAACTTGGAGATTTACGGATTATTCGATGCGGAAATTTATAGCGAATTTCTGTTTTCTTTTTTCTTTTTATCATCGCACAGCCATCTCGTTTCTTTTCGTTTATATTTTCTTCCAGTCTCGTTAAGTTTCATCTTCTTTCTAAACGAGATAGAGATCTCGAATGACGCCGCGAAGCGATCCTCGATAATCACCGAAAGCCGAGAGGCGTCGTTTCGAGAGGAAACCTTTTTCGAGCGTTCTCTGATCGATGAGACGAGACCATGCCGGCTACGAATACAGCGAGAAGGTTCATTAATTCTCTTTTAGTTTCGTCGATCAAAAGAATTCTTACAAAAAGTTGACTAATCGTCGATCGAGGCGAGGAAAAACGAGAATTCGCGTCAATTGACGATTCTAAACGTTCGTCGAATGTTTCAGGAATGTCAGCCCGAGTTTCTTCACGATCTCGTTCTCAAGATGAAGGCGTACATATTCACACCCGGTGACTCGATATGTCGCAAGGGAGAAGTAGCCAGAGAAATGTTCATAATCGCCGATGGAATTTTAGAAGTCATCAGCGAAACGGGCAGAGTTCTCACGACCATGAAAGCCGGCGATTTTTTCGGCGAAATTGGTATTCTCAATCTCGACGGTTTGAACAAGTGAGTTTATTCGATGAAATAATAAAGAAAATAAAAAAGGGAACGAATCTGATTAATTAATTCCTTATTTAATTTTTTAAGTTTTACAATTTATTCGAACGCTCCAGGTAAAAATCATGTCCAACGTTGATTCGCAATTTTCGTTTTCTTTTTTCTCGTTTGTTCGCTAGACGTACGGCGGATGTTCGTTCGGTCGGTTACTCCGAGCTCTTTAGTCTCTCGAGGGAGGATGTACTGGCTGCGATGAAGGATTATCCGGAAGCTCAGGAAATACTTCAGAATCTCGGTAGGAAACGTCTGATGGAGGCGCAGAGAGTCGCCAGAGCTTATAGAATGCCAGCGTCACCGGGTCACGATTCGTCGGACAACAGTACGGGTAAAAGAATCGTCGACAAGCTAAAGAGCGACGTGAAAGGTCTGAAGAACGTATTGCGAAAGAGTCGAAGAAATACGCGACCCGAGGAAAGTCTGGAGCTGCAGCCTTTAACGCCAAAAGTGCCACCGTTGAGAAGACAGACGAAAGTCGACGAGTGCCAGGAAACACCGGCAACGGTGATAGAACCGCCGATATCACCACTCGGTGCTGGACTTCCGTTATTGGCGAGACTGAGATTACTCAAGGAGAAACAAGATCGCGAGGAGAAGAGAAATTTGATGGAAGTGCCGGCGAGTCAAACGAGCGAGCCAGTCCCACCGAGCGTCGAGCCTCTCAATCCTACCAATCAGAATCTACCTCTACTGCAGAGGATATTACTGCTGAAAGCGAAACCCGAGCCAGAAATCGTCGTTGACAAGGAGACACCTGCGAAAGAGCCTCTCTTGCCGAAGAAAACGATCGTCGAGGAGCCATCGAGTGGACACGGAAAGCTTCATACGGCAGTGACGATTGTCGAGACCACGGCTAAATCACCGTCTCGATCACCGTTGTCTATCGAAAATAGCAATTCCACAGTAGCTAAGAAACCGTGGGCGATGCTCAAGGATGCATCGTTAACAGCCAAAGACGTTCAATCGCCGCAGAGAAGTCCACCGGCTCGTAAAGCACAGCTCAAGCAGAGCCTCGTTCACATACGTCAACAGACGAAAATGTACGCCTCGGTCGATGATCTTTCGCCCGAATATTGCGGTCTACCGTTCGTCAAGAAACTCAAGATTCTCAATGAGAGACAGAAACTCGCTGAGCTTGAGAGAGCCGTTAGAAGCTCGAGTCTTGACTGCGGCGAGAACGCGGAAGCGGAATTCGATGGAAATCTAACGAGAAGTCATTCGGAGGCTTGCGCCATCGAGTACGCGAGGAAACTTGCCAAATATAATCTGGTAATTATCATTTTCATATCACCCTCCGATTGTGTCGATCGTAATATTATTTTTAAGTCACGTATTAATAATTTACAACGTTTGTAAACGTTAAATGAGTAAACGAAGGAAATAATAAAAATATGTATCGATTATCGCAGGCTCATCGACCATCGACCTCGCCATCGGACCCTCTGTCACCCGAGAACGAGACTCTCGAGAGGCGAAATCTGAAGAGCATACTGAAGAAATTGTCAGCTGGCAGTAGAACCGGAAGTTCAGAGACCTCGACGACTAGCACACCCGATCGCGAGAGAGTAACGGCAGAATTGAGGAAATTAATGAGAGCACCGACGATCGAGGGTTATGCCGCGAGACACTCGAAATTATCGAAAAGCGTAACGTTCAACAAGTACACGCTCCAAAGTCCACCTTCCGAGCAAACGTTGAGCCATACTCCGTTGGATGATCATTTGAAAATCACCGGAGGACAGGAGCAGACTCCGCTGCCACCGCCCAATAAACTTAGCTTCCGTCCTTTGGGCAGTGGAGGTATACTGCAAATGATAGCTCGGCCGAGAGACGAGGAGTATCTCGGTGAGCTGGTCACGGGAATTCGAGACGTCATACAAACCAGATTGGTGAGTTGAAATTACTCTTTCGCGTAATTCGCTCATTAGAGACCATTTGCCTATTTCATTTTTCAATTATCTCCCGTTAATGCGTTTGTCTTCTCTTTACAGGAGGACATTCAGAGTAAATTCGAGCGTCAGTTCACTTCGCTGGAATTAGAGATAAGAAAACGCGACGAGATAATATCTCAACTTCAAGCGAGAATTCAAGAGCTCGAGCATCGCGAGGTACCCGGTGTCGAAGTATCACCGGACGATAGTACCGAGCCCGATGTGTCCTTGGAATCGGACGCGATAGAGGGCAACGAGGATCATCCCTTTATGCGAGACGGTTCCGTCGACACTGTATTAACGGCGAGACCGCGTCACAAACGTTCCTCGCCCATGACCCACGAGTCATCGCGTCATCGTAGATCCTGGGAAGAACACTCGGAGGAGGAGACTCTCGAGTTGCAAGATTTACCGAGATCGATATCCCCTCAGAGCCTCTGGAAGGAAGACGTTGCGATCGATCTTGAATCCAACAGCGATGAGAGCAAATCGGACGACGACGCTGGTAGACCATCGGCGCGAAGAAGAAAAAGAAGCAAATGCAGAAGCGGCGATGAGAACGACGAAGACGACGAGGACGACGACGAGTTCGATACCGATAACGAACCTGGGCACAACAATTGGGAGGTCGCGATGTTAGCCAAAGAATTAGAGGCGAGGAGAAGAAGTAGCGAAGGTTCTAGTCCAGGTTCCTAGCGCATTAATGAAATTCTAGAGATACTGTGTTACTACAAGAATACAATAAAAACGAAAGATTGGAGGGATCCACTTGAGACAGGTAGCAGTGCAGCTTTTCACGACGACGATTGTCCGTACTTGGGTTTTTCACGTTTCAACACTTGCAACGAGACAATGATGTGATCTCGATCATCGGTTACCCTTCGATTCGTCCCTTCAGCCCTTCTCGCGTAACACTTTACTTATTCCCCTATTTTCTATCGTACACAATCGATTTTCTATGAATATCTGAAATATTTCAATTTTTATCAAAAAATATACACTCACTTCTCGATCGAGTCACGACGCACGTTTGAGTATCGATGGTTCTCGTGAAAAGCGATTAAAACATAATATTTCCCCTCTCATGGCACGTATGTTTTTTTTTCTTTTTTTTCGTTTCGTCGATAAATTCTACGATAATCGTCGTGGATCTAGAATTTTTATTTTCTCGTCTCGAACTTGATCGTTCTGTTCGCGAATGTAGACGAATGATGAACCATACGCGACAGCCGAATATTTGTGCACAACTGACAAATTAGATTATCGAATTACGTTTATTCGCAAAATTAAACTTGATAAATAGCGAATTTAATCCGTTATCTCTTTCTCTACCGTGTACCAGCGTTTTCGGTACGATACGGGCGTCCTCTCGCATAGGTATATAACGATATATACACGTAATTAAACGAAGAAAAAAAAAGAAACCGTATTCACTCGCCATTATTCAGGGCTGACGGTGATGTCGAACACGTATTTTGCGCAAAAAAAAAGAACGTCGCGATATTACGCCTCGTGATAATCGTAAGAAGAAAGTCGAATATGCCGAATATTCTGTATAAAAAAAAATGCCACGGATCGTAGATAGTTCGAATGATTGATTTATCGCGTTTTATTTTATCTTGGAACGACGCGACTCGAATGTTTATCGTTTATCTTCAATAATGAGCGAAATATTGTTTTTTTCAATGCTCGCTACGACACTCGTATATTTTTCTATTTACGTTTATCCTCGCAATTTCCTAGTCATAACAGTATAACGAGAAGAAATATTTGGTGACATTAAAGCGACCTTTTTTTATCTGTAAATATTCACAGGTGCCTGAGAGAATATAATACTTGGGATATTCAGAATTTAAAAGTAAGCATCTAGTGAAACGTAGCGATGAAGAAGAAAACCCACTCTAGGGCTGCCGTCGATCAAAAAATTTATCTTCGGATATCGATTTTTTTTCTCGGTGTTTCGCACGTATTATTTGAATTTGATTCATACAGACATGCATACACGTATATCTATATATTTATGGATATATGTGTATATATGTATATCTGAGTTTGAATAATATATCCGTAACGAAATGTAGACTCCGAATAAGCTATTGGTACTACATTCCTTTAGGCCACTGTGTATAAATAATAACTTCATAGATGTAGATAGTTTTCAGTCGCTCAAGTAAGTTTATACAATTATCTCGCGATTATATATCTCTCTTAGTTGTATAATAATATCCAAGTATGAATCTCGTTTAGGGTGACAATTACGAAACAATATCAAAGTGGGCAATTCCGTGTAGCCCTGAAGAAATTTGATGGCAGATATATCATCGTGTGACCAAAATGTCACGAGGCAGCGTTTGATAATGCGATTTTTATCATACGATAAAATAACACAAATTAGAGCATTCTTTTTGTTTCTTCGTTAATGGAAAAGCTGCACCATATGTGAGAAACAGAGCGTGCGGAGCTAGAAAGAGTATTGAATATATTGCAAAACTAATGAACTCATTTTTAACAAGCAAGAATAATTTAATTAAAGTAACAGACTTGATGAATATATATTATGTATACTGACCAGACCAAGCTCAATATTTCTAGAGTCTTTACAAAATACACCTATTAAGCGCGTGAATGATTATTGAGTAAGTAAAGAAGAAACAAAACAAAAAAACTACCAAGAAAACTTGTACATATTAGCCTACAATTTATTTATTTATGAACGGGAGAGTATGATGAGGATGGGTGTACAAGAAATTAAATACATAAATATAAAATAATAAAAGAAATAAAAAAGATGCGAGTAGAGAGAACGGAAGCGAGAACACTTTGGTTGCGAATGTGTTACATAAGGATGAAAATAATGTATCTATTATAAGGGCGAAAAGAATATATACAATAAAGCGAACACACTGTTTTCAAGTACTGCCCGGATATGTCCCATCGCCCCATTCTTTAGCAATCTTTATTATTACCGATCATCGATAACTTATTATCAAATACTCAGTACAATATACCTAACGTACACGCGTAATTGGCGTCAAGTTTGAATTTCGCGGGTGACGCGCGGGAATCCCTTTCGATCACTCGAACGCCTCTCGATACGCCAATCGACTCATTTCGATTCGAGAGATCGCTCTCGTTTCTCTACTACGCGGGTGGTACATAACCTTACAATTTTACAATCATAATAATAACAAAGCGACGCGGTAGATTTTTGTTATCAAACATTCCGTAATTGAATATTCCTAATTTTCAATTATTCGTGCAATGAGTGCTGTGCCGATAGCTTATCCGAGGAGTTGTTCGTGAAAAAAAAATGGGTGACATACGGGCTGGCCTCGACGAACTGAAGCTCGACGTCGCATTGTTTGCCGACGTCAAATACTACGTCAGCGGTGAAGGCGATCCTAAGGTAAGAGTATTCTTCGCATCCGCGACTTGGTTCGTTAATAAATTGAATCAGAGCTCAATGCATCGGACTTTTCATTCAATGCTAATGAACTGTCCGAAACGTCGTTAGTGACCCTTCACTCCGATGATTCGTTGATTTTCAAAAAATGTAAATTAACGAATTATCCTTTCACTTGTTGTCGTTATTTTTTCCCTTTTCTTTCAGCCTATCTGAATAATTATCTATTTTTTCGACTTTCATAGCAACTATTACGCGATTCGATACAATAATGATGCTCTTATTTCAGATTTTGGGCTTATTGCAAAAAGGTGGTGCGGCACGATCTAACTATTTCAGCGATCTCGTCACGCATCTTATAGCCGGATATGAAGCGCTCGAAAGTGATATATCCGCGGCTAAAGATCTCTACGAGATACCGGCCGTTACTCAAGAATGGATTTTATACTCCGCCAAATGCAAGAAACTACTTTCGTATCCTTTATCTCATCGTTATACGAATGTCGCATGAAATACAAAGATCTATATTCTATTACAAAATAATGAAATGTATTCTTTTCATCATATCGGGGTATGAAATTATCACTATTACGAGCGGTACACCCTCGACGCGTTAATTACTTAATTTCTTAACACGACTAAACAGACCAAAATATTTTTCTCCCGAGACGGATCAGCTGTTCTCTAACATCAGGGCGTGCATATCGCAGGTAAGTAGGCAGACAGTAAAGCTCTTTGGGCTATGATAACGCTACAAGGCGGCAAGTGCCAATTGCGTCTCGATCGTTACTGCACTCATCTGATAACGGGCAAAGCGAGCGGCGTAAAGTACGATACAGCAATGAGATTCGATTCTCATCATGCGCAAATCGTAACACCCGATTGGGTGACCGAATGCTGTAGGAAAGGCATGCTCGTCGGCGATGCGGAGTATCATCCGCGTCTCTTGATATATCCTTCGCCGAATAGCTCAACGGCGTTAATAACGGGTTTTATGGACGAGGACGGTGAGAATAATCCGAGTCAGGAAGAGCAGGATAGAACCAAAGCTATGCTCGAACAATTGAAACAACGTATGCCCTGGAATCAACCAAATACATCGACATCATCGAACGCCGTACCGCCGCAGAGTACAAATACAAATGCGAATAGCACGATTCAAGCATCGATCCCTACGAACGTCGGTAGTATACAACCGCAGCAGCAGCAATTGCAGCAACAACAGCCATCTCAACAGCAATCTCAACCTCAACAACACTATCTCGACCGACAGCCCCTACGAGTTTACCGGGTTATATGTCACCGGTTGCTCCCGCTTTATCGAACGCAAATTTGCAAAATCAAA